>VXBZ01004862.1:157074-609888 GCA_013399135.1 Heliornis fulica | reverse complement strand
AACCGTTATGTAAATTTAATCACAGTGGGCTTTAGTAGGTGTTCAGTAAGCCATCTGCTGAGTTAGGAGGTTTCAGCTTGCTTGGTGTAAGGATCTAAATATGAGAAGAGCTTAGTAGCTCATTTCCAAAGTCAAGGTGCTAAATCAAAAGTATTCAAATAAATAGGATGTGGTAGTAGGAAATAATTGATTTAAGGATAAATAATCTGCCTTTCATAAATACTTAATGGTACTGTTTTGTACAATATCTGTTCAAGACAATTTGAGTTTTAAAATTTTTTAAAATTGAGATTTAAAATCTAATTGCAAAAGGAGTAAGGGTATAGGTTGCTGAGATCCGTATAGTCTAAGCAACTAATTGTATTTCACAGTATATATTTCATTCTCCTGTCTCTTCAAAACTCTAAGATGACATGGAAAGTTATAATGGAATTATACTTTCAACAGAGATTTTAAAGTAGAAAAGTGCAAAGAAGTTTGCTTTTTAAAGCAACTCAAGTAAGAAGCTTCAGTGGAAATTATATTCACTATTTCTTATGTAACAGGAATTTATATTACACCTATAGCAATAAATGAAGTTTATAATTGTATAAACTTAACTGATGAAGCTAGTTGTAATATGAATGTGTTCAAAATTATACACACACATAAATATTTTCAAATATCGGGCTACAGATATAGTATGGTTACTGTTGAATTTTACTCTTGAGTGTATGTTTACATACATCTAACCAGAGAACGAACATGGGCAATCTATTTCTTTTTGTAATAAAGTTACTATTTAAAATAAAACAAACCATCAAAACCTTAAAAAGTGTGTGGAAGAGAACGCTGGAGAATTTTGATTGGTATAGGTAATAGGAAACTATAATAAAAAATTAATGAACATGGAAAAAGAGAAGAAAAATTAGAGTTGTCTTGTCTCAATAGGGTGTTCCCACCCTCCTGCTTTGAAGTTCATTGCTCATACTTAAATAATCCAGACATATTAAAGAAGTAAAAAAATATACTAATTTATGACCGCAGAGTAAGACTTATCTAATTTGCTGTTAACATCCTGAAATGCTAACTCTATTAATAAACTTCCTGAATAAAAGACTTAAAAATATCAAATCATATAATATATTAAATATATTTTAAAATATCCGAACATTCAAAAGACAATTGACATTGTACTATAATGTATTATGTGCATATTTCATGTTTTTAAAATGTCTGATCTGCAGTGTGTATTTAAATGTCAGATTTGAGGTAGAATTTTCAGTTTATTTTTGGTGAAGTATGAGGTTAGTCAGTTGTCCTTAATTCTTTGAATAATGAACACATATATCATATAAAACTATATTCAAACCGATAAGTGTGTGTTCTTTTTTCATTTAATGCCATTCTATTCAAAATTATCTCATTTCAGCCTCATAAGCAGCAAACTCCTTGGAAAATCTCTTGCAGGACCCTTCTATGTCATAATGTTAAGAAAAAGAGTAGATATTTAGCTAATGCAGACTGGTTTTGTTCTATTGAACAAGTTTTAAAATTGCATTAATAGATTTAAATCATAGCAAGAAAAGAGTGGTGTCCTAAAAAGTAGTGTGAATGTTCTATTTTACTGACCTTTTGTGATGAAATTCATTTCCAGCTGATTCAACAGGAACTCATTCCCTCTATACTACCTACAAAGATTATGAGTTAATGTTTCATGTGTCAACAATGCTTCCATACATGCCCAGTAACAGGCAACAGGTATGTTTTTAACATTTTTTGTAATTTTGCATTATACATGTTTGACATTGAGGGGTTTTTAAAAATTAATAATTTAAAGCTGTATTGTTTTAGATTAAGTTTGACTCAATTGTAATTTTTATGTTTTTTCATGAAATATTATAAGGCATTAGAACTCTCATAGCATTTGCATATTATATAATTTAGGAACTTATTTTATCTCCCCCATTTCATGATATTCTTAAAAGGTAATGTTGCCTGTGGTGGATGAGTTATTTTCAGATTGAACTGGATTTACATCTTAAGTATATTTTAAACATTGAATGGAATGAAGCTTGAAAGTAGTCTTATGGCTAAAATATGCATGTAATAAGATATGTTTTTTTTAAGACGATTCAACTTAATCTTTATATTACAGATCTCAAACTATCTATTAATGTGTCAGCTTAGTAATAAATGCTTAACTGTCTCCTTCAAGGTGTCTGCTTGTGAACACAGAAAACTGCGGTGTACTTATATTATTTCTGGAGAATTCCCTTTGCTTATGTAATAATTTGGAATACATTTAAAGCATTAAGGATGGCTAAAAACCAGCACAGCATCCAAAGTGTGCAGTGCACCAGTAAGGTTCCTCTGTCTTGCCTTTCTCAGATATTTCTTGCAAATGAATTAAAAAGTACAAGCATTTTTGGTGTAATATATCAACATTAACACGTTAAAAAAAAACAAACCCCAAAGTGGTAGAATTGCTCATGGGTCACACTGATGATAGTTTGTAACTTTCTGCATTACTACTCTGTATTTTTCTTGGTCTGCAGAAATAAGTTTTGGATTTATTTAGTTAGTTTTAGAATAGTCTCTTATTGCCATGCAAAACAGAGATTTCAGTCACTTTTGAGGATTGTCATGTCACCTTCCTTTTGAACAGCATACAAAAAGATGGTTACTAATTTTTAAAGGGATTTATGATTTGCATCTTTCATTTCTACCCTATCAATAGGTCTTGGAAGAAAAAGATGTTTCAAGGCATCAAGAAAAAAACTATTAAAAGTCTTAAAGATAAAAGAAAAATTGAAGAAAGTATATATTATTTCCTATATTCTAAATAGTCAATGACTATTAGTTAATAGTTAATAGTTATAAGAGTTGGACTTGATGATCTTAAAGGTATTTTCCATCCAAAAATGATTCTATCAAAGTGTTTCTATAAGAACTGTTTTAAGTGACGAGTTAATAGAACCGAAAATTTTCTCCATTACATGTAGGATTTAGATGTGGTTTCTGTTTCCGAATTAAATTCGGAAACAGAAGACAGAAACTCTTCCTAATGTGAATAATATGAGTATTTAGATGACTCACGTGGCTTTCAGAAGACAGAACGTTCAGCTACATCACACTCAGCTGTGCCAACAGCTAATAATCAAGGTAGTGGGGCACCATCAGTGATTTGAGATTACTCCACTTCTCTAAACTTTCACTTATGCCTTATTAGAAGGCAGAATTGATATAGTAAACACACTAGGAGTTGTCCTGTCTGTAATAAGTCATAACAGTCTTTGACTGGAATGCACATGTAAATAAGGAAAACTGTACACTACTAAGAAGATATATTACACTGAATGAGCTTGCCTTAAACAGAAAAAAAAAGAATATTTTCATAGCTAATCACAGGCACTGACAGTGTATATTGCCTTACTTGGAGCTTATTACTTCTGTTGTTGCCTTTCATGACTTTACCTTGTTTGTGAGAACAGGATATCCTCCTGCCATGATCACTGATTTCATAATTGTTTGCTCTTTGTCAGCTTCACTGCTGTGTTGCTCGGCTACCCCCGTTACTGTCCTTCCACTTTTTCCTGTGCTTTCATTTCATTATCATAATTTCTTTCTGTGTCTGTCTCTATAGTCAGGTGCTGATTCTTGCATATAGCAAAATCTTCCAATTTTAACTCCATGGTTTTCCCCAGAAACAATCAGTCCTTTCCACCATGTTTTAGTAAGCTCTCATCACTGTAACTTTAACAGGTTCAGTGTAGCAGTTTTCCAAGTTCAGGTAGTACTCCTGAAGACCCACCACATAATTTTTTTCAGTGTTGGAATCTAGTGGTGTTTACATAGCATGGACACTGTCTTAATGAAATGTGACAAGTGCACCCAAATGGCCAGAATTTAGCCAGCCTTAATGTGCATAAGGAATCTAAAATCATTGTTTCATTTTCTTCTGTTACTCTTCAGTAAAATTCATGTTGGAGTGTGAAATGTATCAACAGTGTTATTTCTCAAAGCAAGGATAAAATTTGCTTAGATCTTTTTCCTTGAGACATTTTAAATGCTGAAGACCACAGATGCAGTTACATCAGTTGGGCTCCAGACAGAGAGAGACTTAGAAGTCCTGTGGATTCTTAGAGGTCTCCTTCATGGAGAATGTCATGTCTCCTCAGGGTTTGGCTCGCTACCTCTACGTACTCAAGTAAGGGGAGTTTAGCGACCATTGTAGTTTTCCTTTCAGGTTATGTTAGCAATGAAGACCCCATTCAGTATTTATTTTTTGCTAGGATATTGTGTATGTTCTGGTGATGAGGTTATAGCATCCTATCCCTATGTCCATTGTTTGATAATGACTGGGCAAGGTGTCAAATCACTCTTCATCATCTAAGATAATTACCTTCAATGAGCAAGCACTGAGCGTTGCTTATATTCCAGATAACTGTGAGCCAAATATAGGCCACACCAGAATTGTTTGTTGCTTCTTCCAGGACATAACTACGCCCTGCTTGGTCCCTGATCAGGACATCCCTCTAGTTTTAGAGCCAGCAGGAGATCCAAAGAGCAAGGTAATTTTCACTTTGCCTGCAACACAGGCTGGGAACTTTCAGGTTAGCTGCTCCTTCCCTAGACAGAAAAGACTACCAACCCTGGTTTGTCCAGCTCCTTTTCCTTTACTGGCCTTTTCTTCAAATCACAGTTAAAGGCTTTCCCCTTTGAATTTTACCTTTGCAACATCCCTTT
This sequence comes from Heliornis fulica, assembly GCA_013399135.1. Classification (NCBI taxonomy): domain Eukaryota; kingdom Metazoa; phylum Chordata; class Aves; order Gruiformes; family Heliornithidae; genus Heliornis; species Heliornis fulica. The sequence goes on along the minus strand of VXBZ01004862.1, from coordinate 605,160 downwards.
CCAAATCGTTCCCTTGCAAGTTTCCCGTTCACATGTTTGCAGTCTGCTTGTGTACACATGGTCAGACCTGATTAATCCAAATCCATTCAAATAATCAGTTTTTACCTCATTTAATGAAAACTTAAAAGTGAAACAGATATGCAAATGAAATAGACTTATTAAATTTCAGCTACTGTTTAAAATGTTTGGGATGACAAAATGTGGTTATACCCAACTCAGTTTAACCAGATCTGATGAAATATCTTTTCTATTTGTTTCTGGTTTTGGTATGGGTTAAGAACTCAAAATTAAATTAACTTTAAAGCCACTTATTTTAGATATGTACTAAAACAAGTTTGAAGATTTTCTCATTTGGCTATTAAAGCTTCATCAATTAATTTAATAAAGAATATATTTCACTACTGTTTCAACAAGAATTTCTCATTGTTTTGCAATTTGACCAGGCAAAAAGCCACAGAAGTGGGTAGATTTTTGTGGCTGGGCATAACCTGTAAATATGCTAGGTTTTAAGACAGTACTTCAGAGATGCATATCTGAAAATGAAGAATTGAATAGTTGAAATCTCAAAATGAATACAGTAACTATTATTTGGTATAAATAATTTTAATCTAATGCATTCTGCTTTTCTAACATATTTTCCTTAGCGGACTGCCCTTTGCGTGTCTTGTAGTATTGCATAAATCTTTACAGATTTCCTTTTGGCTGCCTGTCATACTTGATTTAGTTCATTTTCAAATTCTGCCGTGCCAATTTAGACTAGAATGATGTCAAAGTATGTCTGACGTCTCCTTACTGTAAGTAATCCTCTGTAATCTGTGCACCCTGCTGAGAATTCCTATTGTGCACTGGTTGGCATGAGACTTTTCGAGTATGTTAGAAAGGCGGATTAAAAAAAAAAAAAAAAAAAAGCAACAATCCCCCCAAAAATCCCAGACCTGAGCAGACCTCAAAATGGGAGAGGAAGGGGAAACTGAGAACCTGAAAAAAACCCCAAACTAAAACTAGGAGGTAAAAGTTGGGAGGCAAATCTAGGTTATAGAATGGAAACTAGAAAAGGGTTTCTTATAAATCTTTTTTCTTAGTTCCGGTTTCCTTCAATTCCTTTTTCATTTTCAGTATGCTATCCTTATCTTACATTTCCCAGGGAAGTATGTGTTCCCCCATTTTTCTCCATTCAGTATTTTATTCTTCTCCTACTCCTTTATCCTACCCAGAGCACTTTTCTCCATCTTCCAGATCACCCCAATTTACTTTCCATTTACCAACTTCTCTGCACAGTCTTCACACAGCCATGACTGTGCTTTGCCCTTGCATTGTGTTGAAATTAACTAACCACTTATGCATGACAGTTATTAATAACACTATTACACTAGTTCTATATTAAAATGTTGAAGAAGATCTCTGCAAGCTTGGTAAGGTTCTTCAAAATTATGACCTGACTTCCTATTGCCTATTTTTGTGTCTCTTGGAGGTTTAAGTTCTAGAAAAATAGTTTAGGGATAGGATACATAGGATATATGGCAACTGCCATAATTTTCAGAAGACTGGTTTTGTTAGTAAAATTGTAAGCATTTCTAAAATTTACCTCTTATTAAATGACTGCTGTTTTTGCTTAAGCAATCTATGATGGCAAGCAGAACTCCCTAAACAGGCATACAAAAACAGACAGTATTATTGTAAACAGTGGTTGTCTTGAGAAACACAACTTACAACGGGATGTTTCTTTCTAATTTCTGTGATTTTGCTCTGAGAAAATGAGTAGGGATATGCATGAGCCACTACAGCAAGAAAGAGTAATTGGGCAGTTAGGATTATAATAAAGGTGAAAATTAATCATCTTGTAATTGGAAGGTTTCTTGCAAATTTAACTGGGGTGTAAATTCCAACCTGTGAGATAATAACAACCTCTAAACATGAACTCGTGCTTCACTATTATGATCTAATTTTATGGTTCACTAGCATAGCAAATTAAAGTATACCTGACACAGTTCTGCAACCAGTTCCACATACTATGCGTCTACTGTAATTTGTACACAACAGGATGGCTCAAATAGCCAGTCATTTTTTTTTAGTCTTAAAAAACTGAAAACCAGACTGAGCCACATGACTTCTACTAAATATTATTTTCTGTTCTTATATCTGTTTTAAAGCTTCATCCGAAGCCCTATGTCTTTAAATTGTATTTGGGAATTTTGTTCTGTTTTTAATATACTGAGTTCTTTAAAATTGTGGCTTTGGTCCTTCTTGCTATGTTTAGAATACCATCCTTTGTGTTATTTCAGGAGATAAATTAAATATGGGTCTTGGGCTTTAGCGGGTTTTTTATTGGTGGCTGGAATGCTAACTTTTAATGGAACAGAAAGTACAGCAAATAATCTTTTACTAGGAAGATTATGTCCTGCAAAATGAGCTTGATTTACAAATTTTTATTTTTTCCATCATGAACTTTTTCAAATAAATTTATCCTTGTATCCTTTTTAGTTACACATGAGCTAAGGTAAAGTGTGTGTACACTATTTGTTAACATTGCAAGGTCTTTGGGAGACTTTGGTGGATGTTTAAAATGTAGCACATGCTAGACTACTTTTTTATATCTGGAAATATAATGTTTTATAAGCAAAGTTATCTAAGAAAAAAGTGTAAAAAATTTCTGTGAGGAAAGTGAACATCATTTTACTGCGTTGTTTTGTTGGTTGGTTGTTTTGAGAGAGAGAAGTGGTCGTATATTGCTGGACATGTTTTGTAGTTTTTATTAAGTTTTAGCTTGTAACAATTACTTTATACTCTAAATTGTTCCTTAAATATATTTTGATAGTAAAAGCTACCAATTATTTGTGATTTTTTTTTCATAGCTGTTTTTTCTACATAAGTGTTTTGCATCTGAGCTCAGTTGTTAAAATTTGTGATGAATATTCATGGTAATCTTTTTTTTTTTAAAGTTAAGATCATAATATTAACGAAAATGTTTAATAAAAATGCAACATGGAATAGGAAGGTTTATTGAGAAAGAAAAGCAATATTATCTTTTTTTATTTAGAAGCAAATACCACATTGTAAATAGGGAACTGAGGTACAGGTCTCTGTAAAGTGAGAAATGTCAAGTGATGTAACCTTTTTTTTTAATTAAAGAGATGAATCCCAGTGAAATATATTTATTTTTCTCATAGAATAAAAGAGAAACTGGCAGAAACTGCAGAAGTAGTGTGGGGATGTGAGAAAGCTCACTAGCGTTTTTGTGAACTTAGCCCAGTTTCCTTTCCCTATCTTTTCGCAGTCCAGTATCATTTATCTGTAGCAAGTCTGGATTTGATTAATTCAAAGTTATTTCTGAAAAATCAAGCTTCATTTATTTTGGTTTGGGGGTTCTTTGCTAAAATGAAGGAATTGTGATTATTTTTTATAACTAATTTTTTCAATGCATGTTTCTTGTCTAGCTGCTAAGGAAAAGGCATATAGGAAATGACATAGTTACCATTGTCTTCCAAGAGCCAGGAGCACTTCCTTTTACTCCAAAAAATATTCGTTCCCACTTTCAACATGTATTTGTCATAGTCAAAGTGCATAATCCTTGTACTGAAAATGTGTGCTATAGGTGAGTAGAGCCTTATAACTATTTAAGTTATTAAGCCTCTTTTAACAGTTTTGTATTTCCTAGAGAGATCATGTATACAATTTTAAAATTTCTGCTACATTTTCTTTGAGTTTGAAACCCCATTGTCTCCCCTGCACACAACTAGAGTTATGGGGCACAGTTTCTAGACTTAAATGGGTATATAGAGAATTCTGTTGCAGATTTATGGACGCAAAACAGAGATACAACACGTTTGTCAAAATAAGATTTGCAGACATAGCAATAGAAATTTATTTAGAATTTGTTTTGTACATTTCCTTTTTCCAAGAAAGTGAGTTAAAATATTTTAGAAGGCTGTTAACCTGTTTAAATTCTTGAGTATGGCATTCAAGGCCTTGAGGCCTTGAGCAGCCTGGTCTAGCGAGAAATGTCCCTGCCCATGGCAGGGAGGGTTGGAACTAGATAATCTCTAAGGTCAGTCCCTTCCACCCCAGACATTGGGGTGAGTAATGACCTCTAAGCACATGAACTTTAGGGGAGTATAAAAATATCTCAAATTTAAGATGACCTTGACTCTCGCATTTAAGTTGCCGCATCATGAATTCTAGCAATTCTACTGAGGTGAAAGTATAGTTCTGAACTGATGGGGAATTGTGTAAACAATGATAAGGACTTGAACCATGATGGTACATTTTTGGCATGTATAAATTTTATTCATCCATTGTTCAGAATGAAATCAAATCACAAAGTTGGGATATATTGCCATCTTTTAGCTGCCTTTTAGAACTTAAGCTATCTTTCTGAACTTGACTTTGTTTTAGTAGCCCTTTTATGTTTAATAGTACATGGCATTTCATAAGTTACATTTTTCTTACTGCTGTATGCTGTCCGTCTGTCATCCCAAATGTGACTGCATTTTGCACAGTATTTTGAAATACTTTTTTATTGGAAACATATTTTATAAATATATATATTAACTATAGGTATAACTATAGGTATATATACCTATTAAATATAGGTATAATGTATCAATGATAAAATATCCCCTTTTTTTACACCTTCTGTGAACTGTCCATATCAAGAATTATAGGTATTTCTAAATTTTATAAACATAGAGTAGGCAACTGAAAGAAGTGCAGAATGCTCCCATTTTAGACACATTTGACACCGATACTTTGTCTTCATACTTCATTGCAGAAAAATATTTGAGGTTTAAAATAAATTCTGATTCTATTTTTACATTTTTTTAGTTTTAAGATCATGCAACAGAGTGACAGATTTATATTAAAAATAATTATTGGAAATACCTCTCTCATTTATGTCTCAAAGGATTTTTATCTTTAATCCATGAAAGAAGACAGTAGCACCCTAAGAAGTCACCCTTGATATTTTTTGTGTTAATTAGAAACATACATAATGTCTTGCATATATTTAAAAGAAAAAGGCCATTTTAAAACAGACAATCCAATCAAATTTCTTTGATGTGTCTAAAATACCTGAAAATTGATATATGAAAGCTAAATCCAACTGTGTAAATGGACTGTACAGATCACAGTTCTGTTTTTCATCTAATTTATTTGTTTTTACAAATTAACTAGTGTGATTTTTCTTTCTATTTCTAGTGTTGGTGTTTCACGATCAAAAGATGTACCTCCGTTTGGTCCACCCATTCCCAAAGGGGTAACTTTTCCCAAATCAGCAGTCTTTAGGGACTTCCTTCTAGCCAAAGTTATTAACGCTGAAAATGCGGCACATAAGTCGGAAAAATTTCGAGCCATGGCCACAAGGACACGTCAAGAATACTTGAAAGATCTGGCAGAAAATTTTGTTACCACAGCTACAGTGGATACTTCAGCAAAGTTTAGCTTTATTACTTTAGGGGCAAAAAAAAAGGAAAAAGTGAAACCAAGGAAAGATGCGCATCTATTCAGTGTTGGAGCAATTATGTGGAATGTGATCGCACGAGATTTTGGCCAGTCTGCTGACATTGAATGTCTCCTTGGAATCTCCAATGAGTTTATTATGTTGATTGAAAAAGAATCAAAAAATGTTGTGTTTAACTGCTCCTGCAGAGATGTTATTGGATGGACATCTGGATTAATGAGCATCAAAATATTTTATGAAAGAGGAGAATGTATTCTTCTCTCTGCAGCTGATAATTGCACTGAAGACATCAGAGAGGTTGTTCAAAGACTTGAGGTAAGTACAGTTCTTAAACTGGAATACCACATTTTTGTGTGAAGAGTTACTTGCCTCTCTCCTTTGGGATACAATTATAAATGTCCAATGCTTATAGTTCGGGAGTGTTTTCAGTCTTCAGAGAATATTACAAGCAATATTCATCACAACAGGATATGAAATCAGTGTTATCAACCCATTTTCAGGGATGAAGAATCTGATACCAGTAATCTGATAGACTTGCCCAAGGCCCTGAATGGTTTTAGTGCTCAAATCAGGACTGAAAGGCTGTAGCATGTTCTCAAATTGCACCATTTCAGGTAGAAATGTACCTTAATTTTAAAATATACAAAGTCTTAGAAGTGTAAAATATATTCACTTTGACTTCTTATATAACCCATGGGTGTTGGTTGACTGCAGACTTAATATGAGCCCCCAGTGTGCCCAGATGGACAAAAAGGCCAATGACATCCTGGCTTGTATCAGAAACAGCGTGGTCAACAGGTCTAGGGAGGTGATTGTGCCCCTGTACTCGGCATTGGTGAGGCTGCACCTTGAGTACTGTGTCTAGTTCTGAGGCCCACACTACAAGAAGGACAGGAGCAGGTTCAGAAAAGGGCAACCAGGCTGGTGTGGGGTCTAGAGGGCAGATCTTAGGAGCAGCAGCTGAGGGAGCTGGGGTTGTTTAGTCTGAAGAAGAGGAAGCTGAGGGGAGACCTTATCACTGCCTACAATTACCTGAATGGAGATTGCAGAGAGGTGGACGATGGTCTCTTCAGCCAAGTGACAGGTGATAGGACAAAGGGAAATGGCCTTAAACTGCACCAGGGCACGTTCAGATCAGATGTCATGAAAAGGTTCTTCACCGAAGGAGTTGTTGGGATGTGGAACAGGCTGCCTTGGGAGGTGGTTGAGTCACTGTCCCTGGATGTATTTAACAGACAGGTAGATGAGGTGCTCAGGGATATGGTTTAGGAGAGGACGGGTACAGTGGGACTTGATGATCTTAAGGGTCTTTTCCAACCTTGTCAGTCTGTGATTGTGTGAATATTAGCAGAAAAAAAATGATTCTTCTAATTGGGTCTTCTGGACTGTAAAACTCCAGAAAGAAAACTAGAGCAATTAAGGCCAGTTTTTACAGCTACTTGGATAGAGTTTTTCAAACAGATGATGGCCCTGTTAGTACAACTGTCCTGTAACTATATCAGTCTATACAAATGAACTGACAGGAGCTCCGAGATAAAGGTGCTGATGCATCTGCTTCATGTGGTTACAGTTCACCCTTTGATCTTAATTAAGTGATCTGGATGGCCTGAGTTTTGTTTATATTAGAAAGCCTGGTACTGAAAAGGAATCATTTGCTTACCATTTTCACACTGGTACACTTGGACTGCAGCTCGTGTCATAGGACCTCTGTAGTTCTGCAGTCACATTTAGCATTGCTCAATGTCATGCTCTAAATAGTACAAGTTTTCTTCCGAAGAACAATTAATCTTTCAATAGATGAATGTCTTTGAACTCTTCATGCAACTGTTGCATTATCCTTTTCATTTTCCTTAGATGGGTATTTCCCTTCTGAAAAAACGTGTACATGTATTTCACTCCTGTTTAACATTGGAAATAAACAATTTAAATTGCTTAACACAGGAAAAGATTCAAAGTTCTAGAGAAAACTTCTGCTGTCATTGGTGACGACAATTTCTTTTGCTGATTTTTACTGCTTGTTTTACAATATATGGAAATAACCTGGTTGCTGATGATAGATCTTTAAAATTCAGTAACTAAAACCACAAAATAGTTATTTATAGGTACTTGAATACCTCCTCTTTTTTATGGTCAGATTTTGCATTAAATATTGACAAGCTAGCTTTAAGCTTTGAATATTTAGCATCAGTTACTACCAAATTAACCTGAATATTAGCTTCAAGTATCTGCTTTAATGAACTCTGTTTTCTCTTTCACTGCCACCTATCCTATCCAACTGTCACACTGTTTAAAAGAATGAGCTGTTGGTTTATGGTCCTGAATGCTTTCTAAACAGTCCTTGTATACATTTTGTTACAGAAACTCAGAGTTGACCATTACAACCACTAAAATGTATTTGAAACTCTGATTCCACACTTCGTATGCATTGTTTAAAAACCTTTCGCATGACTGATAACACAGCTAAGGTCAGAAACCACAAGCCAGCAGTCACTGAAGATTAAAGCTTAAACTGTGACATCATGTCAAAGAGTGGTGACCTATCCTTTTCAGTAACTAGTAAAAGGATTTCTTAAATCAGTGAGAAAAATGTTGCATTTACTAGATAAGATTGTCAAACAAGTAACTATATTTTATTGCCTAGATTTAAATCATGCATGTAAACAGAAAACCTAACTTCATATCCAGAGTAGGAAAAGATCTGATAAGCCAAGACTGTGGTTTTGATTTGAACCAAAAGAATCAGTTCAAGACTAATAAAAGACTGGGATCTGTCACTCAAGAGTCAGGTCTGTATTGGGGGATGGAGAATTTCTAGCAATACAAAGTAGAAAGAGACACAAAAGCAAGCTATAGTTTAACTTGGTGGGCTGTGTTTGAAGGCAGAAAAAGTGCTTCTGAGCTTTAGGATAACATAATGGCTGAGCCATACAAGATTAAATGAAAACCCTGAATCTTTAGACAAGAGTTTCAGTAGACAAAGTTTCCTTAGAAGCCTGTATACTAAGAAAAAAGGGATTCAGAGAATCTGTCTTCATTTCATCTGCATTAAGTGCATTCAGAGAAGCTGACTCTTAGCTCACACACAGCCACATGTTCAGTGAAACAGGAAGCAAGTTCACTGCCAGTGATGGAGATGTACTTTCATAATAGTTGCCAGTGAAGGAAACAGCCCCGTCCATTCCCTGACTGCCACCCCTTTAACACTGTTTTTAAGAGGACCATGATTGTCAGCTGTATCACATCTCTGATCTGTCTGCACATCTGTAGAAGTGCTAATGTGATACAAGGGACTGTGTAGTGGTAATAAGGTCTTATATTAAGCCTCCCATGAAGCTGCATCTAGTCAACTCCCTCTGATTCAGGCAGTGAAAAGAGTGGATTTGTGACCCAATCACAGTGCCAACATCTCGCTAGCTGCATATCCCTATTCCCTCACCATGCAGCCCTAAATTAGGTTGGGTCATGCTTTGGTGGGAAGCACACAATAAACTAGTGAGCTAGGGAGGCTGGATTCTGGTTCAAGTAGACAACGGGTCGGGGGAGAATGACTTTTCCGAAATAGTCTCCTGAATTAAGCCCAAGCTATAAAACAACCTTTGCCAAGTCCTATCCTATAAAGCTGACGATGCAGGCCACTAGCCTCCTAACCAGTTCAGTCATGTGTGTGTCATTGGAATGCACGCTAAAAGCAACCACAAGCAGCGTGAACACCTCTGTAGAACAAGGTGCGCTCTGGAACCGCTCTTCATGCAGTGTGGCCCGGGGAAGTTCCTTTGATCTATACTGTAGCATGTGCACCTTTAAAAGGCAGATACTTGCATTGCCGGAGTGTTACAGAGCACTGGGAGGTCTTTGAAGGATATGCATTATGAATGAAGATGTTTTGATAATGTATTTTCACGGTTGTTAAAGTTTTTGTTCTCATTGTACTACTGGAGCTAAAATACATACCTATTTTGTGACAGTGGCAGAAGGGAACCTTAGGGTAACTCACAAACTTTGCAACTACAGTGGACTAGAAGTTGGTCTTCAGTCAGTGCTGTGCCTCTGCCTATATGTTGTTGTATGATTATTTTTTACTGGGGAAAACTGTTGATGTTACATAGTATATAAAAATGAGCTTACTTACAAAGTCTGAATTCAAATAGATTTGGCTACTTAGATGAAGGCTGAACTACTTTTCACTGCATAGGAAGAAAGTAATTTTTTATTTCTAAATTTCCCAGTGACATGAAAACTCTTATTTTAATGATGCCCACATCTGGAGACGATGGTCATTAGGAATCTGACTACAAGGCAAAATAAATCAAAATTATCATCATTGCTATGGACTTGAGGAAGAAAGGCTGCTAGATCTAAAGCATTGCACTCAATTTGGCTTATATCTGAAGTTTAATCCCATCAAATACTGAAGAAAAAATTGCTGCACACCTGCAGTCAGTCAGCCAGCGAGAATCAACTAACTGACAGGACAGCATTTACTTGCTTTGTGTTTTGAAAGTAGAGCAGCTGTTAAGTTTTTAGAAGATATAAAAGGTATTGTGTTAATGTTGGGCAAAGGGAAGCAACTTGACAGGTTTCGGCTGCTTGTTCTGGAAATGTAAGATTTTTAGCACTGGGAAATAATGTTAACAAAATTTTTAATTTTGTTTTGTGCAGAAACATACATTCATCAACAAATGTCAAAATACTTGTTATTATGAGTTTGTTTAGATATTTAATATCAAGCCATACATGGCTTTATAGTGTTTGCAAACAGATCTGATTGTGTGTTCAAAGAAGTGATTACCATGACAATAGTGTAACAGTCTCATACTTCTTTAGATAGTGACCAGAGGATGTGAAACCACAGAAATGACTCTTCGAAGAAATGGGTTGGGCCAACTTGGATTCCATGTGAACTTTGAAGGGATAGTGGCAGATGTGGAGCCCTTTGGTTTTGCATGGAAGGCAGGCCTACGGCAAGGGAGCCGCCTGGTTGAGATCTGTAAAGTGGCTGTGGCAACTTTGACTCATGAACAAATGATTGACCTTTTACGTACATCAGTGACTGTAAAAGTGGTAATTATTCAACCACATGAGGATGGAGCACCTAGAAGGTAAGGAGAACAACAGTTCTCATTGTGACATTTGTGTCTAGTTTTGGTTGGTTTTTTTTTCTCTGCTGCTGCTTAAACCTCTTTTATTGGAAGCCCTCAGGAAATGGATATTGACTCCCATGTTTGGTGGTAGTAGTACTGAGGTTCTTAAAGCAACCCTTTTTTCCCAAAACACCTCTTGGCTTGTAATAGAAGATAAAATGAGATCCTTTAAGAAATTTAATGGAAAATTTACCTTTACATGGCTTTGAAGCAATAAGAAGTAAAGTTCAGCGCTTCGAGACTGAGCTGTTATGAAAGTTGATGTGACTTTTTTCTTCCACATGAGAATTATTTGGTTTAATACTAAACCTGAAAGTTCAGAATCCTTTTCTGAAACTTGTACTGTCTCTGTCTTTGACATTTCTCGGACTTCTGATTTAGGGTGGGTTTTTTTCTTATATTTGAATTTTAGCAGAAGTAATGAAATACTGGGTTCTGCATATAGTTGTGGTGTGATACCAAATCTTAGAGTCTTCTTCACTTTCTACAGATGCCTAATTCAGTCATCTTAAACAGTGAATTGCATCAATGAAATTACCAGTCAAAGCAAAGAAATCATGCTGCAACATGAAATAAATGCTCACACACTAAAGAGAAGACTGTAATAAAGATTATTATAGTGACTACCATGCTTTTCGGGGATGAAATTTAATTTTCTATTATTAGTGTTTCTTTTTTACTGCCAAAAAGATTTTTGCCCTTCCCTCCATTTTTTAATGTTAAGAACCAGAGAAGTCATAGGGAAATTCTAAAACTTAATAATAATGCAACTTTATTTCTCACATACCTTGTCTAGGCACTGTTAATTTGGCCCATTCTAAATTAGAACTATAACAGAGTAAATTGAATTACATTTCTTCTTGTATAAGGCCAACTTTAAAACCTCTTGTTGATTTTTAATTTAACAGAAAAAGCATTAGATGTGTTGCTTTTGGCAAGACAACAAGCCATAAAATTTTACGTAGCATGCAGCACTATGAAGTTGGTGCCAACTGTACACGAATGCTGTTTAATTTGTGGCAATTCTCCAAGTAGTCATTGGCCTGATGAATGACACAGAAGTGCCCTCCCCTGCCTCAACCTGCATGTCAATGTGTTGGGTTCCTTTCAGAAGAAAATGCCTGTGAATGTAGAATACCACCGTTTTGCTTAGTTGGATAGAATTTGCAATTAAGCCTCTCTTTGCTTAGCTTTGCTATTCTCACCATCTGCTTCTGGGGATGAATTTTCACTGACTTGTTTGGTATACATTTCCAAGCTGTTTACAGAATATGAGCCTAATGAGCTGATCCTATTATATTGAAGGTAAAAATGTGTATTTTATAGGCCCTGATGGAAAAATGCATACTGTCTGAATTGTTTATATCTTCTTCGATACATTTTTAGAAATAAAATGTTAAAATCCCAAATTAGCGAGATACATGGCACTCAGTCTATGTGCAGGAGTTCTGAGTGCTGCCAAACTGGGAAAAATCTGCAAAAGCTATTCTTGTTTATAATTTCTTTTTTTCATGTTTAAAACTGTGTTACTGAGGAAAATTATTTTTTAAACCTATGTTTCTATTCTAAAATATGGAAAACAGCAAAGCATTTAAAGTTCTTTTTAGCCTTATCTCTCTAGTATATAAAAGGAATCTTCATCAGTACCTCTTTCTCTCAAATATCAACTTCTTACTGAAACAATAAGATCCTAATTTTCCCCTTTATATCTCCAAAATGTGATCAGTCATTTTGCCCAACTTGAAAGGGATCTGATATCCAGAGAGCTTTGAGCTTGCCTTTTCTAAGTGTTTGTACTTTAAGCAGAGCAGTCAGAAAGCAGTACAGATACCAGGACACAAGATTGAGAGTTTCAGTTGACAACCATGACCTATGACATTGTTTATTAAAATATATTAATGAGTTGGTGGGTGGGGAGGGTGAGGAGAAGGCAGAAAGGCATATTTTAGCAGAAGTTCGGAGAAAGTCTATCACAGCTGCCTACTTGTTAAAACTAGTGCAAATCCATCTCCCTGTCTCCTACTCAGCTGCTTGTCTTAGCCATCTGCAATGACTTATCTTATAGAATAGAGTAGAAATAGAGTAACTGAGGTTGGAAGGAACCTCTGAAGACTGTTGAGTCCAACTCCATTGCTCAAAGCAAGATCAGCTAGAGCATACTGCTCAGGGATATGTTCACTGGCTTTTAATGATGGAGACTCCATGACTTTGTTTCCAGTGTTCGATCATCTTTAGAGTACATGTGTTTTTACTTATGCCTAAAAGGAATTCCCTGCATTTAAATTTGTGCACCTTGCCTCCTGTGCTTTCACTGGATACAACTCTCAATCTGTCATCTTTTCTCCCCATCGCCCTATCAGGTATTCATCTCCTCTTTCACAGGCTGAACAATCCTAGTGCCCTCAGCCTCTCCTTGTGTCTCCTGTTCCTTTAATCATCTTTGTAGCCCTTTGCTGGACTTCATGTTCGTAATTTTGGATATAAAATTGGAGTATCTGAAGAACTGGAATCCATTTCTCCTTCATTTGACAAGAATTGTCACTGTCATTGCAGAATCAGTGCTTGCCTGTATAGGATGGAATCAAGTCTGAGTTACTTACACCTGTCTGTAAGCAACAGTTAAGGCAGGTTTGCCAGCTCATCAGCAGGGAACTTTTTTGCTGCAGGTAGCTCCAGTAATTATCAAATAACACTCAGGCATACAGATATTTCCTTCACATTTGGGGATCCATCAATCCTTGATCCACACATTGCACATGTGTAGAACAAAGATGGTACAAAAGCAGGAAAAGGTTTCACATGTATGCTCCATTAATTATTGCTTTCATTCACATCTGTTTTTAGAGATTTTCTTCTAAGAAATTATACATCAGTTTGGCATATGTAGAACAGGCTGAAATAAGTACCTTGAAAGTTTGATTTCATCCTACAGAGCATGTGATCCTCTGACAGCTGGTTTTTTTCCTCTGTATTTCAGCTTTATTTCTCAGGGTAGGTATTGGTAGTTTATAAAAAATTATGCTTTTTTATAAGAACATAATAAGAATGGCTTGCCCAGGGAAATGGTGAAGTCACCATCTCTGGAGGTATTTAAAAGGTGAATACATGATGTACTGAAGGACATGATCTAGAGGTGGACTAGGCAGGGTTAGGCTGTTGTTGGACTTGATGATCTTAAAGGTCTCTTCCAACCAAAGTAATTCTATTTTATTCTACATTTTTAGGGGGAAAAACCCACAAAAACCACACAGTTTTTTGAAAAAATTGCTATAACATTTTTTTTAATGACTGTCTTTCATTTACTGAGATAATCAGCTCATTTCCATGGCTTGATAGAATATTTTCTGCTTCACTCTGTCTGCTGGGTTTTAAGAATACGAAGCTGCCGGAGCCCGCTTTTACGGCGCGGACTGGGGTGAAAGTACACATCAACGTGGTGCAGATTCAAATCCTTTTATTTCCCCTCCCACACATCTTTATATATCCTTTGGTCCCAGTGGCTGGGAACATCTGGCAAGGGTGAACTTATAATTGGTTATAGTTTTCCGATTACGCAACAAATACTCGGTCCTGATTGGTTAACGCATAAAGCCCGGGAATCTCAATCTTTTCGGTAACGTCTCTTGTAGACTTCTTTGTTCCTAGGGAGTCTTCCGGCTGAGGCAAGGACAGGATTCCTAGCATGTGATCAAGGCCCCGACATGAAGCAATAAGAGCTTTCTCGTTAGGTTGCTTATTAGCTTTGGTTCCATGCTGGGATGAAATTCCAAAGTAAGTTTACACAGATTGGACATGAGTGCCATGGAGAGTCCAGGGAATTATACCCTTGAGAAGAAAATGAGTTTCAAGTATGCAAGGGTGTTTCCAAAGCAGTCCCAGTCCCTTAGAAAAATACAGCTGAAATGGAGATCTTTCAAGTTCTTAGGTTGATTTTTATTTTCTTCTCTGTTAGCTAACCTACAAATCATCCTCAGTCCATCAGCCCTTTAAATATTAAAAGAAAACCAACAAAGTGTAAATGTGCATGCACTGAGCTAATTAGTAATGAGCTATTAGCAATTAATTTTCTTTCTTGCTACAAACTGTTTTAATTTATTTCAGCATGAAAATAAATTATTTGGAATGCTGAAGGTGGTTGCAAAAGAATTTTAGAGAGTGGTTAGAAAATTACGGAGGGAATTTCTGCTCAATAATGCGTTCCATTGCTTAATGTAAATCCTTCTACCTGCAGTCTTGAAAACACTGTATGCAAAAACAGTCATGCAGTAAGACTTTTCATTTTCTCTCCTGTCAAATTAATGAACTTCAGACAAAGCTCCCGCTGTTTTCAGTTTGCTCCAGCAATTAAATAATCATGCACAAATTGAGAAATCATAATTCTTTGCCGGACATCAGGTTGATATTTAGATAGAAAAGAAATTTCTATGTGACACATAAATTCTTTAAATTGAAAAGCAGTATTAATAAAAGATCCTGGTCAGTGTATTCAGAGTAATTCTCCTTGTGTCCTATTTGTTTCTATGCTGTTTGTTTCCCCTCGGGATTGTCAATTTGTCTTCTTCTTGTCGCTGCACCCAAGTACTGCAGTGCAGTAATGACTTATAGACATTTTAACAGGAGAGTAATGATATTCATTCTAGTTTTCTTTCACTGGTGGTGTCACAGTAATGCTCAAGGACACTATATCCTTAATCAGTCAAATCCAATCAAGGAATTTAAGTATTTACAAATGCATTTTAAACTGTAGATTCTGCTAGAATCTTACTTACTGCGTTGAAATTTATGTGTCTCTTAGTTCAACTACCACTATATGTTTGAAACATCTTTAATTTGATATCTACTCTGTACCATTCATTCATCTCATTTACCTGCATCTGTGATTGAGCCCAAAAGGTACTGTAGCTGACAGGCACTGCAGTGTAAGCTTTGGAGCATGTTTGAAGTGTTCATATGGATGGACCCTGGTGTTTAGAATATGGCTTACAAGAGCTGTACAGAGACTATCATTTGGGCTTAGGCTGTTTGTTACTACAATTTAGGTACTACATGTCACATCTCAGAAGCTCCTGGGCTTCAAATTCTTTATTTATTCCATCAGTTGAAGTGAAATACAGACATAACCACTTAGAGTATGCTCAAAGGAATTTTTTATTTTAATGTTTATAAATATTTGAAGTGTAGGAGACAAAGGGAGATGGCCAACTTTTTCTCAGTGGCCTGTGGGGACAGGACAAGGGGCAATGGCCACAAGTTGGACAATAGGAGGTTCCGCACCGATGTGAGGAAGAACTTCTTCACAGTGAGGGTGACAGAGCACTGGAACAGGCTGCCCAGGGGGGTTGTGGAGTTTCCTTCTCTGGAGATATTCAAGACCCATCTGGATGCCAACCTGTGCGACCTGCTCTAGGCAACCTGCTTTGGCAGGGGGGTTGGACTCGATGATCTCTCGAGGTCCCTTCCAACCCCCACAATTCTGTGAATCTTTCTTTATTAAAAGTATGGTGAATCTGTCATTTTCTTTTGTGAAAGAGAATTACATGCATGTTGCACATAGCAAAATTTAAGTTGTCCTTCCAGAAATGCCTGTCACTGAATCGATGCTAAGATTGGCGTATTATCAGTCTAGGTGATTACTACACTGTGTGCAACTGCTGATGTTTGCTGATGGCTTCATAATAATCTGTAGCATGATGTCTTTATGCTGTCTCAAATAAATAAACCCATCCTAATGGAATGGGTTTTGCTGTTACCAGGATTTGCTTTGAAGAGTATAATAGTTCCTCCCACTGAAGTAAAAAAGAAATGTTTCAAAGGACTGTTTGTAACTTGGAAATCTGAAGTTTGAATGAGTTGGCTGCCCTCTGAATCTGACTGGTGGAGGGATAAATAAAGAATCTGTGGATGTGCTTTGCAGCAGTCAGTTCAATCTCCTATTCTTTCTTACCTTCCTTTAAGCCTATTGGGTTTCCAAAGATGTTATCTCCAACCTAGGAAGACCATTTTAGTGCAGGCAGTTGTCATATTTAGCTTTTGTATCGAATCAAATTGGACTTTTTTATTTATTTGTGGCATCTCTATGGAGCCAAACTTTTTATTTGCCATTTCAACTGATAAATTCAACTGATTTAGTCACATAAAATATCTTTCCACACTACTTCCCCATGACTGATTCCTGTATCTATTTATGTGTGGTCGTACTCCTAATATTGTCTCTCCAGTATCCTAAAGACTACTGAAATCAGTCGTTTCAGAGCTCAAAGACTTACATGCCCATGTAGTACTGTTCCCCTGCTTCACTTGTCCTCTGTAATCATCAATTCTATTTCTTAAGTTGGAGCATCATATAAAATTTACATCCCAGCAACTTGTGTTCCAGCTCATCTTCATCTTATAATCTTGTGAATTTTGAAGGCTTTTGCCTTTAATGACACAACAGTCTTTCCTATTCATCTATTTTTTCCCAGTGATTCTTCCTTCTTGCCAACAGCTTCTCAGGCCTTTATTCCGTATAACTGTTGCCTTTTGATGTAGCTGTGTTCATATTCTCTGGGATTTGGAAACATGACTTGCTGTGCTTGTGTCCTAGCTTCCATCACCAGACTGCAGGAGTTGTTACTGCCTTACTGATCATACAAGAAAGTCAAACACCTTGGTTGTATGTTTTTTTTTTTCTCCTCTTTTATTTCATGACTAGCTCCTTTCATCCACCCTCCTGTCTGCATCTCTCTTGTCTTTTTCATACAACAATGCAGGCTTAGAAGCTCTTATGAGGCCTCTTAATTGTTTGTCAGCTCACCAACACAAAGATTCTGTTTAAAACTGAACAGTAACAAAGATCAGAAGTACAATGAGTGTATTCTCACAAGGAAGGATTGTCAGCCTCATCTCTTCAGCTCTGTGAGGGGACTGCCAGAGGGTTATCACTCGCCTTAAACCAGGAGTGACAAAGTGAGCAGCAGCCTTATCTGAGGTTGCTGTAAGTAACTGCATATATTTGTTGTGCTATGAAATCAATTTAAAGTAAAAACTGATTTACTGTTTTTCAAATTACATCTTTTTCGTCTTTGATGCTGTATGACTGCTGTTCTGAGATGTCAGAATTATTTTCACAGAATCACAGAATTTCAGGGGTTGGAAGGGACCTTGAAAGATCATCTAGTCCAACCACCCTTTTGTCTTGACTTTTGGGCTCTCTTAGAACATTTAAAATCTTATCTAATGTCTTGGGCTTGGGCTGTAGTTGATATGGGAAATCAGTGGAGTTGAGGGGTTTCCTCCAGCACTTCAGAGGGTCAGAGAAGTGGAAATGTATATATATGTCTTATTTAACTACATGGTGTGTCTAAGCAAAACTAAACATCTGCTTTTCAGATAAGTCATGATTACATGAAACATGTATACATTCAGATTACATGAAATTGGTCTACATTTTATTATGTGGATTTAATAAGTTGTGTGATGGGTCCTCAGTCTCATTGTGACAACTTGTGGGAACTGCTGTAGTGTAGGAACAAGCATGAACTGTAATAGAAGCAATCCCTTTCAAATGTAAAGTTTGACTTAAAAGAACACAATTACTTATCATACTGTTAGATACAGACAAGGACTGCTTCCTGAGCAAGACAAATTTTTTTTAATTGAAATGGTGATAGTAAGGGACAATTTATCGGTGTAATACAACTGGTGAAGGCCAATTATTTCTTCTCTATCCCTACATCAGATCTGTGATACATTGACTAAAATTAACTTTTATTCACTGAGCATAGGTAGTTAGGGTCCAAATACTGAGGTCATACCAGGTAGTTGATAGTGGTAAGACATAACTGAAAAGGAGGCTCTTGTGTAGTTATCAAGGTGTCAAACTGCTGATCATAATACATAAAAACTTATAGCTTTTCCGTGGAGATTCACATTCAACTTTTTTAACTGGCACCATTCCATAATGCAGGCCCTGCACAGAGCCTTTTAGTGAACCTTTCTATACAGTCTTATATTAAAACTGAAAGACTTGGTTAACAGTTTGAAAAATTTAATGGACTGTTTGACAATTGTTTCAGAACATAGTGCTCCTGGCAGTAACATTTGAATATTGCAGATTTTTAGAGTGGGCTCTTAAATTTTAGTATGCAGTCATGACCTACTAGCTGTATCATAGAGTCATGCTGTGTGTAATTGAAGAGTAGGTTTTATTAACTAAGTTTTTTATAGGATAATATGGCTCTTCAACCAAAGATACAAGTAGGAGTCCGTGCTTTCTGTTGAAGGATTGATTTAATTAATGCCAAAATATAGTAGAGGACAGGAAGTGCTATGATTTCTGAAGTATGGTTAAGACAGTCACACTTGCTTCATAAATAACAGGAGTATGTTTTTCAAAATGTGTTGAATATAATTGGGAAAGGTGACAGATATCCTATACTTGATGAACATGAACCTAAACATGTTTTTAGGATCATAAAATACAGATCTTTCTTTACATATTCTTTAGTTTCATTTAAATTAAAATGTTAATTTAAAGCTATCATTCAGTACCAGAGCCAATGTATATTCTTTATCCAGTGGAATAAATGACAATTTTATAAAAGCAAGTTAGATAATGGTACAATTAAATATTCAATAGGAAATTGCATTTTTTTCATAGAAGATAACTTGCAGTTTTATACATGGTGTGGGGCGGGGGGACCATTATTGGTTGGTAGGCAGGAATTAATTAAATCTCTCTGTTTCTGATATTCAAGGTGGCTACCAATATGACTTTACATATCTCAGTTTACTGCAGTATCTGTTCTTTAGGCAATGCTTGTGAAGCAATGGAGCATAATTTTTCATATAAACTGATGAGTTTGACACATTTAAATTAAGCTTAAATAGTCTACATGACAAAGGAAACCATATAAAGTAATTCCATTTTAACTGTGGAACAGACGGGGGGAGGGGGCAGTTACAACAGTCATGATGTAGCCCCATTTTGAATTTAAATTAATATCATTAGATTGTTATAGTGATTTGAAATAGGGTTGTTTTGTAAGCTTTTTTTGCAGGATCCATTTCTTCATTTCAGAGGAATGCATTTTTGTGATCTAAGCAAACACAACATTTTACAAAATGTTTAAATTCTTATTCTCTGTGGGAAAGCTTGTTGTTTGCTATTTTTATATCATGCTTTAGTTATCCAGTTAGATTCAGCTTGCTAACTGATTAGTAGTACCAATCCCTTTTTCCTTCAAAACCCATGCTATATTTACAGCACTTAAAGTACTTTATGGGGCGTATCTAATAAGGGATACAATGACAATTACATGCTATAACTTTCTCAATTGCCAAGACAAACTGTGAAATCAATATCCTAATAATTAAAGTTGGGGAGGGGATGTTTTTATTCTAACACTTAAGTTTTAAAGGAATGAGGAAGGGAGTGGAGCAGTACAAAGAAATTAGCAGAAGAATGATAGAAATTCTAGTCTACATAATTGTTCAACTTCCTAGTCAGATAATGACAAACAGTGTATATATGGCCACATGAAAAATTATACAGTGCATTAACCTTGCTATGTCATCTGGGCTTTCTTTGTTCTGTTTATTTTTTTTATATAAAGTTTTATGAAAGTCTTTAATTGAATAATAAATCTTAGGCTATTTTTTCCTTTAAGAACTTTCTACATTCACATAACCTGTATCTGCTCTGGAAATGAATCAAGGTTACATTGCTAGAGGCTATTGTCTCTTACATCTTGGTGTCATTTCTTGCAGGCAGTGAATGAGGCAGGGAACTCAAGTGAAGTATGGTCTTGGGATATAAGCAGTTGAATATATGAAGAAATGCATTCTGTGTATGCTTCTGCAGTAGAAATGTTTGTGTGATTCTATGCAATTTGCTTTACTCAGCCTGTCCATGGCATTCATAAAACTAAGAGCCTAATGTGTTTTGTGGTTTTCAGAAGAGTGGAAAAAAAAATTAAGAATAGAAGTTTGAAATGGTGGTCTGATTAAATGGGCATTTTCAGGGTGATGTCAAGGCTACAGACGTATCAAATTGATCTTCTGAAATTAATTTATAATACTGGTGTCTCTATAGTCTAATTCCTTCTCTGTAGAAGGAGACTATTAGGGTTAGCTTACCTGCATTGGGAAGCTACAATCAGAAAGTCATTTTTTGGAGATTCTCTGATGCTGTGAAAAAGGATCTGGAAAGAACTGAATTTCATACACAGTGATGAAATGATGATCAGATACTTTCTTATCACAGATCAGTGCAGAAATGCGGAACTGAATATCTGACTCCTGTAGTTTGACCCTGGCTGGAGGCCAGACTCCCACCAAAGTCACTCTATCACTCCCTTCTTAGCTGGAGAGGAGTGAAAATACATGTTGAGAGGCTTTGGAGTTGAGATAAGGACAGGGAGAGATCATTCTGCAATTACTGTCATGGGCAAAACAGACTCAACACAGAATAAAGGAAAGAAAACTCTCTAATTTGTTACGCTACACACACACATAGAAACCAGAGTTGGATAATGAGAAGTACAAACAGCTCTTAAACACCATCCCCCGCCCCTCCCTTCCTTGCAGACTTCACTCTATTCATTATTTTCTCTTCCCCAGGATGGCACAGGGGGAAGCAGGGTGGTGGGGGGGAGTAGGGGTGGAGAATAGGGAATGGAGGCTTCAGTCTTCAGTCAGTTCCTCATGAGTTGTTTTCTCCTTGGAAGGGAGCATTTCTCACACACTTTCCCTGTGCCGGGATGGGGTCCCACCCACAGGGGACAGTTCTCTGAACCTTCTCCGGGTGAATGCTTTCCCATGGGGCTTCATCTCTTCACCAACTGCCCCAGCATGGGTCACCTGTATGGGGTGCAGTCATAGAATCCTAGACTGTCTCTCAGGCTCAAATCGTTCCATCCTGGTCCCCCACAGAGTTACAAGTGCCGCCCAGCAAACCTTCTCAGGTGTGAGCCTCTCTCTCCACAGGCTGCAGGTGCTGCCAGGGGCTTGCTCTAACAATGGGTTACAGCATCTTCCATATGTCTCCACCTGCTCCAGCATGGGGTCTCTCCACAGGCTGCAGATGGGATCTCTGCTCCCCATCATCATCCATGGGCTGCAGGAGAACAACCTGTTCCACCATGGTCTTCTCCTGGGGCTGCAGGGGAATCTCGCTCTGTCACCAGAAGCACCTCCTCCCGCTCCCTTCACTTACCTTGGTATCTGCAGTTTCTTACATCTTCTTACTCCCTTCTCTGGTGGCAGAATGCAGCTGCTTGTGTTTTTTTTTTCTTAACTGTGATTCACAGAGATGCTATGACTGTTGATGATTGGCTCATCCTTCATCACAGTGGATCTGACCTTGAAAGCCCAGCTGGTATTTACTCTCTTGGGTCCAGGGAAAGCTTCTAGCTACTTTTTGCAGAAGCCACCCCTACAGCCCACCTCCTCCACCAGAACTTTGACATGCAGAACTCCTCTTCAGCTCCTCTTCATCTCGATGTTTTCTAGCCTTGCACTGCATTGGCTACTAATCTTCACTCTCAATGCTTAATCTTCTGTGGTTTATAGTTCTTTATTTACCTTCTTCATATGTTTGAGTGCCAGCAGGGACTGGGATTTAATACTACAGGATAAACAGTTTGCCTGTTTAGTACCACAAAATTCAGCAGCCTGAAGCGTTTGGCTGGATCACATACATAACTGATGCAGTTGCACACTAGTCTTTTTCTCAACAACCTTGGAAAACCTAGTTAGTGTTTTTATACTTTTTTTTTTTCTGCTTACCAGAACACTGACAATGGAAACGCTCTTTTGGTGTTTGGTTCAGAAACTTCAGGGCGCGGTAATCTAATGGATGAGATTCTATACAATTTATTTGAACCATACATTTGTAGTTAAATCATTTGCACTGGAGCATTTTCCTGATTAAGGCAGAGTAAACACTTATCCAGACTCTATTATGCTTTTTCTGGGCGATTTTAATTTAGTTGGAAATGGTGAGTGTTGAGTTTTCATCAAAAGCAAAACTTGATCAAGACCCAGCTGAAGGGATAGAGCAGAACTGTAGTTGAGGCAAAGCAGCAAATTTACAGTATTTCTTACCTAAACTTTATGTTTTGCATTAGAATTATTTTGGGTATTCTTTACAGACTTAAATTTAGTAAGCACTGCCTATCAAACAAACAATGGAGACGATATGTGAGCATATAAAATATCTGCAGTGATAATTAGTGCTGGCTTAAAGTGGATAGGAAGTTTCAATTAACTCATTCCTGAAAACAGTAACCCTTAATTAAAGTCCAGCCTGAGTCAGCAGCAAAAATCTCACTGGCAGGCTGATCTCTTAGGGAGCGCTATCACTACTTGTACCCAAGTTAATACTTTCTGGGAATGATGTTAGTATTTAACCACACTTTAAGCGTCAAATAGAGTTGTAAGCCAAACTATTTCTGTTTTGGTTTTGGTTTTTTTTTCCTTCTGTCCACCACCCCATTTCTCTTCCAGACATGGAAACCCCAAAGAGTAGAGACATTAGAAAGTGCAGTTTGAAAACAAATAGAAAAATATGAAGATGCTATTTAATCATTTGCATTGCAGTGTGTATGCTGTCATTCAGTGGGGACAAGGCAGGGTTCTACAGGAATGCTCTCGATACCACTAAGAAGCATGTAGTTTGCTGCAAAGCAGCGAACATGCTTTGTAAATTTGGATATGTATTTCTGGACATTAAAAAATCATTTATATTTATGAAATTTAAACAAACTAAAGCTGTTATAGAAGAACTTGATCTTTGCTGATTCTGAATGCTTGGCTTCTACTAGTCTTTATTATGTAAAATTCAAGCTGAAGATTAATTTATGAAAGCTTAATATTTTCTCCTTTTTGAAGAGCGAGTTCAAAATCTTTTCAGCACATGAGAGCAAGTCCTTTATTTTGAAATTTTTTCTACCTGGTCGGCATGATAGTTCTGAAAATTTGAAGGCCTATACACTGCTATCTGAACACCTTTGCACCCAGAAGAAAAATATGCATGTACTTCTGACTGCGGAATGCAAGATTTCATTTACTGTTCCCTCCAGTGAGACTGATCATCATTTTTATTTGTCCCACAGGGGTTGTTCAGAACTTTGTCGTATACCCATGGTGGAATACAAACTTGACAGTGAAGGCACCCCATGTGAGTATAAAACCCCTTTCAGAAGGAATACCACTTGGCATCGGGTGCCGACTCCCGCTGGGCAGCCTCTCTCTCGTGCCTCTCCAATCCTAGGAACATCTGACAGACTGCAGTGCCAGCAGCTTCTCCAGCAGGCTCAGACAGCCATTCCTCGCAGCACTTCCTTTGATAGAAAACTGCCAGATGGTGCAAGGTAATACACGCTCCGCCCAATGCCTGTCATATTCCTAATGTGCCTTGCTTTAGGTATCGCTGCTTTCCTGATCTTTGGTATGCTTATTTTTTAAACCTTATTTTATTGATTTTTTTATGGTAATTTTAATTCCAAGGTTGCTATAAAGATCATGCACTGCTCTGAGTCCCATCTACTTGACACAAGTGACTTTTGTTGTTTGCGATGGGAGTGGGCTGTACTGAGGAACCTACCACTGTGGACAGCTAACCTTTCCTTTTAGTCCCAAAGCAATGAGGTGGGAAACTGCCTACTGACTTTTTGATCTAAACAACGCCCTGTCCCCCACCTTTTGGGAGCCTATTTAAACAAATAATGAGCGTAAATAAAATGAACTCATCCCTTTAAAAATGAATTATTTAATCTCATTACCAAGCTATTGGCATAGTTTCAAAGGGTTCTGTAACTCATTACCAGTCCTTATGCTTTGCTTTGCTTTTAATTAAACAAAGCAGAGCTTGTGATTTGAATATGTAACACCTCTTAGATGATGGGATGGTATCCTTAAATGCTAGTTCTGTTCTAATTTAAACATATTTCTTCATAAGATGAAAATTTATTTTTAAAGTTAAAGATTTGCAAATACATTTGACCCTTGAATTATATACGAAAACCTTATGTCTCGAGCAGATCTCTCTGTCCTTTATTGTTTGCTGTTTTTTCTGCTTCTGCCCTTTTTCCATGGGGTAATGTACTTCTAATCCCCAAGAAAAAAAAATTACTGCATATTGAAAATATCAAATTGATATGAAAATTTAAAATACTATTCTTAAATAGCATTAAAAAAATCTGGATGAAGTTGTGAAATACTGCTATTGCTACACTATCTGTATTATTTACTAGAAAAGAATTTGACACTTTTTACAGTATTTGAAATGTGTTCAGATAATAGTAGTACATTTTCAAATATGCCCTTATCATGGTCTGGGAATGGCAAACTCCCAGTTATGACCATTTGATTATTTGAATTCTCCTTCTCCCCAACCCAGCTCCTCACCCCCTGAAAAAGGGAGAGGTGCATTTCTGTAAGCATGTATATGCCATTATAGGTCTTTAGCTTTTCCTAATGTATTCTTATTGAAATTCACAGTAATATCTAGCATAAACAGGCAATGTATCAAATGTCTAGAAATGCTTTCTGATTTATGAAGCTTCATTTAGCATACTGTGTGCCTATGCAGAGAAAAGAAATGAAAAATTTCTGATGTAACACATTTCAAAAAAACTTCACAAACACAAATTGCAATTCTCCAAATGCTCACTGAAGCATGTGGAAAATTGCTAAGACAGAGGCTATCTCTTATCATAGAGACATTCCTGTATCACTTAGACAAAACAAGTGCAATGTAGAAGTGCTATTCTGGGGAAGACATGGTACAGAGTATAAGTAATGAAAAGAGAGAAAATGATGAACTGTGGTGTGTGGGTCTTAAAACATGAAAAGAAAGATACCTAACTGGCAAGGTCTTACCACATGGGAAGGGGCAGAGATGATGACTTGCCAGAGAAATGGACTTAAAAGAGTGTGAAGTACAGTGGATTTTTACATATAAGTAGTCTAGCCGGGGTGAAAATGTATGCACAGACCTGGAAAATGGTGAAGAGATTTTAATAGGTCAGAGACGCAATATCAGTTTAAACAAATTGAATACAGAGGAGAAGCAGGTTGATAAAACAGAGAAGTTACAGCAACTGATCTGAAAATGAGTTAACATTGAAGTCAGTGATAAAATAGTTGTTTTTAAGGAATAGAAAGAGGAAGAAGCAACAGAAATGTGGGCTAGATATGGCAAAAGACTTGAACAGCAAAATTTTGTGACATGTGTTAGGTGCCCAGACCCTGGAGTGAAATCAAAAACTGGGACCTGAACTCCTATGCTCCTAGTGCAGTTCCTGAGGAGGGTTAAGGGCTCTGAGAAAGTAATCCAAATGTTTTAACGTTGATCACGGAGTCTCCTCTGGTCAGTAAGAAATACAAGGATATCCTTGAGCTCTACTCTGGTTTTTAGAAAATGCCTAATTCCATGACAGGTGCCCATAGCAAATGTCTAAAAGTGACTTCTAAAACTAAAGCTTTTAGTCTGACCAAAAAATTTCAGTCAGAGCCACTCCTCTGGTACCTCATACGAAGAGGTCCACATGTACTTTAGTCCTTCAGACTCACTTGCAGTCAAGTGTGTCCTTTCACCTGGTGTCTGGAATGCATTCCTTAGAGCAGACAGCTGCAACTCTTATGTAAAGGAACTATGTGAGGCATTCACTTATGATTTCTGTGGTTCTCCTTTTGTAGCCACCTTTTGTTTAGTAGGCTAATGGTCATATGTCCAGCACATACTTCAGCCTTGGATAGTACAAACCAATGTCTCAGTTTTGATGACACTGTCATAAAAATCAGTTTGGAGACTGGAAACAGATGGGAACATAACTTACCCATTCCTTACAGGTGGTTCAATTTAGCTGTGCAAGAAATGCAAAGTTCTTGATGGTAAGAAACAGGAACATTCAAGTGAATTCACCTGTAGCTTGTAGACTATTTCACTGGATTGGGAGAAGCTTGTTACTGTCAAAAGTTAGGAGAAACAGACTTGCTGAAAAAATAGACACCGTGATAGCTACTCATTGTATAGGTATTTGGCTGTTAGACAAAGTATGATAGCTAATGTCCTTGGGAAATCCCAAACTGCTTGTTTTCACATCTTCCTTGAGTACATACATTTATTTCTACATGTAGCCTTCAAAAAGTAATTAAAAATAAACAGAAAAAAAAAGAAAGGACATACAGGCAATTCAAGGTAATGTCATTGAGTGAAGTTGTACTGTAGTTGCGGACTTATACACAGAGATGTGAAGGACAGTAGAGTGATCAAAACCAAATGTGCATTTCAACTGCCAGGAAATTCTGGAAGAGTGGGAATATTTTTAAAGCATGAAGCTCAGAATTTCAAATAATAAGTACAAAGTTATGATACTGAAGAAAATATTTTCTTATTGCTCCTCTATGCAAATAATGAATAAAATATTGATATTACCTCTTCTAGATTACTATGTTGAAAAATTAAATACATGCCAAGTGAAAAACAGTCATTTCGGATCCAACATGAGAGCTTCTCAGATGGAAATTTAGAGACCTATTACAGCTTCTCTGATCCTTCAGTAATCCCACTTGTTCAGAAGTAAAACTAGATATAAGGAAAATAGGATTTGGCACTTGGTCTTTCTCTTTCTGTACCTTTTTTTTTATGTATACAGTTGGAAATACTTTATTAGTGATTAAATAAATAATTTACTTTAAAAATACTGGTTTAAGTTTTATAAAACCGTAAATTCCCAAAATGAATATAATTAAGTGTTCCTACTGTGTCTTCATTGTTTGTAAAATTAATGTATTTTGTAAAAGAAGCACAACCAAGTTGAAATCTAAAACCCCACAAATACTTTGGCGCACTGTTAATGACTCTATTCAACATTGCAGAAGTTCTCCAAGCAACCAGTCCTCCTCCAGTGACCCAGGACCCAGCGGGAGCAGCCAATGGAGACAGCAAGTGGGATATGATGGGTATTGGTGACTTTTTAATTTATTTTTTTTTTTAAATATCACTATATTTCCCATACATCTTCTTTCTGAAGCAAAATGCATCTGGATGTTCCATATCATAGATTTATTTGCGAGAGATTAGTTAGTATATTATAAGATGTACAGGTTTACTGATGTGTAGTGTACCATGTACGCCAATACAGTTTTAAAGTCATACTGCTTTAACTATCTAGGACCAAATTATTATTTCACAAATCAGGTAGACAACCATATCTTAGGTTTACTTTGCTGTAAACAGGTCAGAAATCAGCTGGTAACTTATAACTGGAATAGAATAATAATTTCTTCTCCTTTTGCTTCAGTGGAAGGGTACTTGATTTTAAAAAATCTTCATAGTCTTTAGAATTTTTATTTCCTGCTGCATTTGTTCCAGTGGCATCCATTCCCTAGCATGTCTCCTCAAAATAAGTAGTACTCTTTCAGAGGTGTCTTCTCCCTGACAGGTAGTTACAGTATGCAGTTGGCTCTTTCACATCCCTCTTAATCCCTTGGTGCTGAAGTTTCCAAAGTTAGCTATCTGTGTGTAAAAGACCACCCTAATACACTGTCCATGTTATAAGAATATTATGTGAGACATCTGTTGTCAATTACTTGAAATTATCACTTTGTTGTATAAATATAGCTGCCGAAAATACCTCTGTTATAAAATGTTGAGCTACAGCAGTATCTAAATGGCATAATATAAAAACATTTCAGACTTGCCACTTGGCTTTCAGAAGCCACTTTTCAGAAAAAGTGTGAATATTGGAAACTTCATCTTGAGTCCTTGTCTGTAAGTTTAATAGTGCTTTGGCATGACTGTTTGTGAGTAAGATACTCTGTGTAGCAGATACATATCCAGTATCTTGGAGACTTCTCAAGGAATTTCAGAATACTCACTGAATTCCTTGGCAACTGAATAGATGCTAATAATTCAAATAAAAATAGACACTAAACACATTACAATGTGTCTTGTGTCATTTTTCTAGCACGGTTATTTCTAACAGCAACCTTGGGTTTAGTGCGTTGCTTTGTGAAATAACTTCTGCAATATGATACAAAGAAATAGCTCCTCTATGTATGTTCAGAGTGCCAAAACCTGTAAAACTACAGCATTAACCTTCTGTGGGCCTTAGTTCACAAAGCAGTTAAGCATACCTTACCATAGTTCTCTACTGCAAAAACCTGTGGCTATATAGTCCTGAGGATGCATTCCAGGACTATATTCCATTCCTTCTTAAATTTCCATTTCTTGACCTGTTCACCCTAAGATATAACAGTGTGCTGTTTTAAAAATTGCATGTAGGTGTTTCCATGCAGTGTTTGGAAGAGTTACTTTACTTGCTTCCTTGGGGGGTGATGATGGCAGTTTAAATTACAAATTATTTGCTTTGAAGAGTAAAAGGTGTTGTTGTTCATTGTGTAACTGATTTTTTTAGGGAAAAAAAGCAACAAAGAGATTAATTTTCTACTTGCGTTCAAAGGTGCCAGTCCCCTTTGCTCCATGAACACCACCAAGGTTCAGGCTCACTGGAGTGTGAAGGAGGAAGAGAACGGGAGGAAACTTTGGAAGGAACCAGACATTCGGGTAATAAAAACTACTGTATCTTAAAAATAGGTGTTCTTAGCAATGCAGTGCCTGCTAAAAGGCAGCCACCTTCTCATGCAGAGGTTCGGTACACAAAGAGCATGTAATATAACAGCGAAAGCAGGGGCTGTTAAGAGACAGCCCAACAGAATATGGTGGGAGATGTTTAGATAATATTTGGAACAAAATACTCCTGACTTCAGAAAGCCTCATGAATAATGAAAAGCAGGTTGAACTTTGTTTAATTATCAATGGAAAACTAGATCTGGGAAATTCTTCAGACACACATCTTGGATTCCAGAGAATTTACAGGTTTCAAACCTGCTGCTAAGCCATGTGCCTTTTTTCTTTGTACGCTATGCTCATCCTTTAGCATTCAGAAAATTAAAACACAGTTGTTTATGACAGAAACCAAGTGGCATGCACCATCGACCAAAGTCCTGAGCTCCTACAAAGACCGGGCCTTACAGAAAGAAGGCAGTGGCAAGGAGTCACCAAACAAACTTTCACATGTAAGTTTTTTACTTGGTTGATATTCTTAAGATGAAGTTGATAGGAAGCTACTAATATATTATTATACTATACGTAATAATCAGCATTAAACACACCACCAATACCAATGTTAAATACTGGATTAGCTTAACTTCGAACAGTGTTTGTGCTAGCGGGAGAGCTCATGCTTTTAGCATGGAGGGGATCTGAATAGAAGATTTCCTAACAGGCACATGTGTGTTTTCCTGCATGTGCATATGTGTACGTGCAGATGGAAAAGAACTATATTATACAAAGTAAGAACCAGCATTATTGTAAAATTAGGACATTATGTTGTTCGATGCTGTAAAACAGAGAAAAATGGCCATCACCTCATAAAGGTCTTGGTAATTTTGTCTTGGGCATCCTCTTACTGTTCAGCTCCATTTGCCAGATGACTCTCTGCCAGATAGAGAAATGTCTATGCTGTCTTTTTATTAGTTTTAACTTGAGGGAAGGATGGGAGGGAGGGTTTCATCACTATCTTCAAGCTGTCTTTGTTCTCCTGGAATAAATAGCATATTCCTGCTGAGATTTTATAGTTTGTTTGTTTTTTTTATTCTTGCTCCACTACATAGTCTTTAACAACTTGCAAGAACTAGGGCCAAGCAGAGCTTTCCTACAGAAATTTCTCTTGGCACAAAGAAATGCATAAAATGATGCTCAGCTATGGCCGTAGTGACTTTCAGCAGTTCAAGATGTCTGTAGCAACAGCTATCCCAGATTCTCCATTGTTTGCAGGATCAGGAAGGTGTCTAAGCATGTATGTTCAGCAGTATACAGGAAAAGTTTGAGATGGTTTATACATGCAATACATCTTCTGAGTCCAATTTTATGCCTTTGAGCTTCACCCGCCCTTGTTTCTTTCCACTTCGGTTCCATTTTCCACAGTAAGAAGTGACATGCCTTTTCTCCAGACACTTTTCTCAACATCCCTCTCATTGCAGAAACTGCTCATTGTATTTTTATAAATTGTTCCATTGTTTTAAGGTGACAGTCATCTTGCAGAGGGTAGAATGAATGCAAATGGAACCCCTCCTTTTTTTTTTCTAAAATAATTTTCTCAAATTTTTGGGACATAATTTCCATATGGAATGGAAGTATCGTTTCTGGAAAGGCTCCCTTGCCTGTCTGGAGTAATGTGTGAGCTATGTTTATATGCAACTCCTTGGAGGGGGATCTCAGTAAAAAGTTAGTCACATTCTACTTAATATCTGCCCTTTTGCTACTGTGGCATAGATAAATGAATCTAACTCTGTGAAACATCTTTTAAAAAAACCCAACAAAACAACAAACCCCTCCAACTTTGACTCAAATGCCTGACATAATTGTTCCACTTCAATAACTATGTTTAGCTTAGGGCCCCATGACTTCAGTTACTTTCATCTGGTACACATGCATCGCAATTGGCTTCAATTTAGCTAGCCACACATCCAGTTGGATTTGATCCAATAAGCTGCATATTTCACCCACAGAGAAAAAGCCAACTGTAATTCCATCGTCGGTGTTCTTGCAGTAGAGCTTGTTTAAACAAATAATTACCAATGCTTCTATCTTTATCGGATGCTTATTTTAACTTTTCAGAAATGCAATTGTGTGGATGTTGATCAGGTCCCATAATCAGAAAATTCAAGTGAGATTTTAAGATTCGCCATAGAAGATGGAACTAGAACCTTCTTTTTTTTTTCAGTGATATCAATCATTCATGTGTCTAGCTGGTTGTGGAATTTGTTTCATAGAAACTGGTGGTATAATTATCTCTGTTCATAATTTGCAGTTATAGCATACCATCAAAATAATAAAATGGTCTTTGAATGGCAAAAATTTAGAAATTTGTATGAAAATAATTATTTTACTTTTTAACTTAAGGGGAGTCTTTTCTTGTTTGTTTTCTTCTTGTTAAGATCGGAGACAAAAGCTGTTCAAGCCACTCCAGCAGCAACACCCTATCCAGTAATACTTCCAGCAACAGTGATGAAAAGCACTTTGGTTCTGGAGATCTGATGGATCCTGAGCTGCTTGGATTAACTTATATAAAGGGGGCTTCTACTGACAGTGGAATTGATACGGCACCCTGTATGACCACTCCTCTTCTGGCCCCTTTGCACCTTGCCGGCAGCAGGTCTGGAGTACATTGTCGTACTGAGCAGTGGACTGAGTCTTCTGAAACTGCTGGGCCAGATGATGATGCAGCTAAAATCTATGCTGCTCACAGCTATGCTTCTGCTATTTCTACTAGTCATACAGCTGAAGGCAGTATGGGAGACCTAAGTGAAATCTCCTCTCATTCCAGGTATGTGTTTGTTACAAATTAGGGATTATAGATTAACATTCAGAGAAGCTTCATTGTTGTTACTCTGTTTGCCTTTCTTTGAATGTGCACTTAACCGATTTTGATTATTTTTTTGTTGTTGTTGTACTTAAATGCCTATATAAGCAAATGTAGCACTTTTCAGGCAATTTTGGATGAGTGTCCCCAAAAAGAATAGCTAGCCCTGCTCTCAGATTTGACAGAGACTTTATATGTGACCTTGTGCATATTGTTTAGGGTTTATTAAGTTGGAAAACAGCCCTGAGTAAAAGTGAAGTCTGCATCTCAGACTTAACTCACGCATTTTCTTTAATAAAGTGTAACAAATTACTTTGGAGTTAATGGTTAGAGAAATCAGAGAAATTGCAATTGACAATTTTTACATACAGTGAAACTGCATTGCATACCATCCCCCTAATTTATGTATGCTTTATAAATGTTGTTTGTTGAACAGAATTTCTGATTGATTTTCAGCTCTTCTTTTTGTTACCAATGGAATGCGGGCCCGGTACAGCTGTTGTAAAGCCAGCTTTGAAATACACTTTTACAGATGGTCGCCTTTCTCAATTCCAATTTTCACGGTGACTTTGAATTTGAAGCTTTCAGTCTATGTTTTAAGGTTTTCACTCTGTAAAGGATAGAAGGAAATTGTTCTTCATTCCCTCAGATTATTCTGGTTTTAATGTCAATCAGTACAGCAATATAACGAAATAATGTCCTGTATCCTTATTTCTTTTTATGTTTGACAAGGGTGAATTAGTCTTGCATGCTTAACTCTGAGATATTTTCTTTTTTCACAAGTTATATAACTTGTATAAGAAAGAAGTATATACACTGTTGTGAAAACTTCTAATGCTTTCACATTAAGCTTTCACTACCCCCGGGATAACATAGAAGCTCCAGATTTACTCCACTTTTTGTGTGTTGAGATTTAAATTTATATATTGAGACTTCTGAAGTGCTAGAAATAAGCTCTGTGTTTCTAGGATTTCATGATAATGAGCTGAAATAGATTTCTAATGCTTAGAATATGTACTCTCAGGACTTGTGTGGCAGCTGTCATGTTTAAAGTGCCAGGCAGCCATTAACTAATCTGCTGCTCACTTCTGTGGAATAAATGTTTTATGGATTATTTAGTTTAAAAAAAAAATCACATAGATTTTATGTTACTTATCCATGCATTACCAAAGTTGTAAATATTGTTGAGGTGATGACTCACATTAGACTCAGCCACTTATACTTAGGTAATAGCAATGTTTTCAAACAATCGCCTTCTAATTTGTGTGCCAAATCCTTTTGCTGTACGAAAACATGAGACTTATATGACCCAAGTATTTTATTTAAACTTTGCTCACATGGCCTTCACATTATGTTGGAGTGATAAATGATTTTGCAGTTGGGTTTAAAAGCTGACATCTCCTATACAGTACCACAGGCTTACCTTACTAAAACATGTCTTGTTTTATAGCTATGGTGCAACACTGACATGTTCCCATAAACATCAGAAAGTTGAGTTAACTTAAGCATATGATGCCAGCTGCCAAATCCTATACATACTTTGTAACCAGTCACTGAGTTTGCACTTCTTCATAATCCATAGTGATTCAATTCTAGCACTACCAAGGCATTCCTTCAGTTATTTTATTTATGTTAATTAGTACACTTGATCTGCAGAAGCCAAATAGTGTAAAACTAACAAGCCCACAGACTGATGGAATGTTACTGATCTATAAATGCAACATTTCTTTATTAAAATTGCATTCCCTTTACTGAATAGATAAAGTGCAATGCACGGGAAAGATGTTGGTTGATTGAAAGATACTGTCCTGATTTTCTAATATCATCAGATAAATAAACCACTGGAAAAACTAATACTATAGTGTTCATGTAATATTTTACAGGGTTAAACCTGCTGTGTGAAATAGTATCTCTCACTACAAGACTGACTTGAGCTGTACCCAATGTTGTCTCACAGCTCTGTTATTAATGGTTTTGTCTCTCCTGTTTTATATTAATTATGCACATGAATTACTAAATACCTTCATGTTACTGTAGCTGAAACAGCTTAGCTTCATTGCCTTTAGTTTTGCTTTATTTCTAACATAGAACATCTTTTGGATCCTAAAAGTATATTCTGCTTGTTCCAGCCATTGCACTGAACGCATTATCTAAAACCAGGCTTTTATAAAGATTTTATTTCTTGACTTCAAAAAATATTGTCATATTTATTTAGTTATGAATAAAGCTAAAATCCTCTCGATTATGTCCTTGCTGTCAATCTGAGATATATTTTTACATTGTACTTCAATGTTTGCTTCATCTTTAGATTTGAATTTTTCATAACGGAATTATTTTCTTCACCACATCCTTACATCACCGCCTTTCGTATTTGCACGGATAGCAAGCAAAAAAAGCTTTAAACATCATCCACATTATTTCTTCCCAAAAACCTCTTTATTTTGTTGCTACTTTGGGTGGAAAAAGAGGGAGGAAAGAAGACAAAATAAATTGGTTTTAAGAGCAAGCACACTTACTAGCTGTGACCAGAATTATTAAAGATTCAACTTTCTTCCCTAGTGGGCATTTTAATTTGATCTGATGACACCTGTGCACGTGCATTCCTTATATTTGACTCTGCATGGACAGCAGAGTAGCTGTGTCTGTTTCACTTGCAGCAACACTTTCTGGTCCTCTGCAAGTTAATCCAGTGCCTTTAGGATTAGATAAAAAAAAAATGGCACTGTGCTTGGTATTTGTAAGCTGACAGGGAATGTCAGGAGCTGCTGCTGCTTCAGGTTCCAGCCCCTGATTTTAGGCAAGGCACTTGGTTTATGCTTCAATTACTTCTGCAAGATGAAAAGACGAAATTTATTTTTCAAGGAAATGTTTGCTTTAGTTTGTTGTAAACCATTTTGAGAGTCTTCAGTAAAAGGTTTCATTAGTGCCTACTAGTGCTATTATTCATAATAAAAGAGACTATTAAAATTATCCAAAAGACTGTTTTTGTTGAACTGAAGTTTACTTCAGTTAATATTACATTCTCAGTGGTACTGAATAAAAGGCATGGCTTAAACTAGTGTGAACTGGCAAAATATACATAAATTGAAAGGCACATAAGTTTCATAATTAGATAGATAGTTGGGGTAATTCCCCATGTGGTTCTTGACATAAATGGAATTATGCAATGAATGTGTCTGTTCATATTTACTTCAGATTGCATACACAAGTTCTATATATAATGTCTTGAACTTAGTATTTTAATTCGTATCAGTTTGGCTTGGCATTATATAAATTACTTGCTTCAGAATCCCATCACAGCTCTCTGATTCTCGAAGAGCTTTAATGTATGCGCTGCAGTATAAAGAAAATACCGTACTGATATTGCTACCTTTATTTTAACCTTGAGAAAGAACTTAGCATTAAGAATTACATCTGCATACCAGGCAAAGCATTTCTTATGAGTTGCTGTATAGGAAATTTCATTTTTGCTTTTGTGTGTTTTCATTACTTTTTCAGCGGGTCACATCATTCAGGAAGCCCATCAACACATTGCTCCAAAAAGAGTGGCTCGCTAGACACCTCCAAAGTCTATATAGTGTCACAGAATAGTAGTCAACAGGTTTCTGGGTCGGTTTCAAAACCATACCACAGACAAGGAGCAGTGAGTAAATATGTCATTGGATGGAAAAAATCAGAAGGAAGTCCTACACCTGAGGAATCTGAAATTTCTGAATGCCACGAGTAAGAGTTCCATTCAACTTTCTTGGGTGAAGAAGGGTAATGAAAATAAATTGTAAAATAAGATAGAAAGATAAAAACATACAAATTGTAAATGCTGGGCAGGGGAAGGCAACAGACAGGGGACGGGTCTGTACCAATGTGTATGTATATATATATATATATACCAGGGACATATAAAAAAAAAAAGAAGAGAAAAAGACATTAACTGTGGGATACTCTTGTCTCCTCTGTTCTATCCAGCTGCATCTTTTTTCCGTGTGTCAAATAATGCAAACTGACAGATATTTCTTAATATGTGTGTAGGCAAAAAGTATGGCAATATCTCACATTTTGAATTTTCATTTTCAATCTCTAGGAAACAATTTAGAAGCTAAAATTTTAATAAGATCTTTTAATAAGATCTTTTCTAGAAATCTCCAGGAGCTTGGAGTTAGTAAAAGCTTACTTCCCCATGTTTCTGTATTGAACCTTACTACCTTGTTACCTATTATATCAGCTAAGACATTACAGATGACAGACGACCATAAACTTATCAGTTATCTATGGCTGATAATTCAAAAAAATTAGTGCCAATTGGAGATATTTTAGTGTTTCTTTAGTACGTTTTTCTTTAGTAAAGTACTTTAGTACTTTGTTTTTAATGAAAATGTATGAACTTGTGGTTCAGAACTCACAAGACAAAAATTAATTGGAAAATTATATCTGACAAATTCTTCAAGAGAGTCTACAGAATGTGCAAAAAGCCTGAAACTATGTCTCTTATTTTGAATGGAAACCTCAAATGAAAATTGCGTAAGGAATTGTGTCATTGAGACTGAAACCACAACAATTTAAAAAACTATCTTCAAGAGCTAGTTCTGTTCAAGAAATAATACTTGAATATGGCAGCACTTGGCATACCAGAAAATATTTTCATTTTTTTCCATGGCATGGAGCATTGCTCTACCTCTTTCTTTCTAGGAAAGCTTTCTGTACATCACAGAGGAAGCGTGTCTCTCAGGATAATTATATTGAAATAAAATAACATCTCTAATTAGTCTTGATGATGGAAATCAGGTCAATTGCTAAATGTTTTGCCACTATAGGATATAATTCACTGAGAATTACACTTTACGGTATCAAAGCTTGTTTCCTCTCTTCTGAAGACAGAGTTGCAGATTATGCTGCCCTTGGCAATAAGTAATGGCTTCAAATATATGTTCTGTGTGATTGGAAATCTCTAGTTCCTTCAATTCCATTTCCAGAGTAAACCTGTTAAAATTGTCTTTCTCCTTTCTCACTGGTAGGAAACTAAAAGATAATAATTCAGTTTGACAGTCTTTTGATGACTGTAAATACATTTTTATATGCTGATAATTAAGGAAGACAGCTGTTTTATTTATCTGAAGAGCTTTATGAAATTGCTGATAATACAACACACTTGGCACATGGCACAACCAATTACAAATACACTTCAAACATCGCCATTGATGACCGTAGTAATTCTTCCAGATTGTGAAGCTGAATGTAATAACACAATATAAAATAGGCTTGTCTTATTTACTAAGGGAGTAAAAGTTAAAATATTTTGGGATTAAACATTGGAAACAAGTTAAATAGAACTTTAACAGTAGAAAAGTGTGGTGCCTAAGAGGCAAACTCACAGAAATAAGCATTATACTTTTCTAAATTGTTCTTTTTTCAATGTTTAAAGAATTTTATTTTTGGTCTCACAGTTTCATAAATACAATATTTAAATGAAAAAAAAATTCAAAATAAGAGTGTCAGAAGATAATTCTAACAATTTTTACTTGTAACAGAAAATAAAAAGCAGTTTATCAAATCCAAGAGCACTGTTGCTTCTCTGTTGTTAAAAACACCAATTCTCTCAACAGAGCGTATGATGATATTGATGCTGTGTCTGCATCAAGTCCACTCCAAACTTCCATAAGAAATGCCATTGTTGAAAACCAGCAAGTCCTGTCCAAAGAAGATTTCCTGAAGTTGATGCTGCCAGACAGCCTTTCTATGGAGGAGGGGAGAAGAAAGGTTAGCAGCTTTATTTGGCTCTTTGTATCTCAGAGTTAAATTAGAAACAAACTTGTCGTACTCCCAAAATTGCTATAGAGAAAGCAGCATCATTTTGTATAAGCCAAGTATATTCCATAGGGATGCTATAAATACTGAACAGAACTGCCAAAATATTCCCCAGTACGAAATGATACTCAGTTTGATGGCTATCTATAAAATACAGTATTTAAGTGTGTCTGCTTAGCTTGAGTAGAGACAGGTGTAGGTTGAGCAACTTAATTGTCATTTCAATGGTTAAAAGTAACATTTTCAAGGTTGGATGTCTAAACTTATGCATCTCTCATGATATCAAGACACATGACTAAAAGTAGCCCACTTTTCACTGACCTATGCTCCTCAGTATTAACAATTCTGTTTGAAGTCTGAATTACAATACCACATAGGTATCAGTGGCAACTTCGAAGATTAATGGACAGCATACCCTCTGATCTTTATAGTATGAAATTGACTGGTAATATTTAAAAGTTCATAAAAAGTGGACAGAGAATTTAAAATTTGCTACTCCTCAAAGTACACATGGTCCTGAATTCTGTGTGTAATGTGGAATAAAGCACAAAGCAATTAAATTACTTGAGGTAATTGTCGCACTTTGCTATTAACTCAATGATCTCTTAACCTGCTGTGTTTATACTATGTGCTAAGTAGCCTAATCACCATGTCTGAACAAAAGTAACACACGGGAATCCTCTAAGTGCTGGGTTGAACTTAAAATTAATTTTTTTTTTTTTAAATGTGGAGTATGTTAAGTATGCATTATATGTATTGAATTCTCATTAATAATGTCCTAGAGATTTTTGTAGTTTGTGATTGATACAATAATTGGTTTTCTGTGATGATTTCAAGAGCTGCCAATGTTTCTGGCTACCTAAATAAGACACAACAAGGAGTGAAGAGGTTTGTCCAACCTTAAATAAATTACTTCTGTCCCCTTCCCCTCTCAAGACACGTAACCAAGAGCTCCCAAAGTGAGAGACCATACGCCCTGACTTACAAGGGATCCCCAGACATAGGACTTAGCAGTATCCAGACTTTCATTATGCCTTCATAGAGAGCGATTTTCTGAATATTTAAGATTCTACTGAATCAAGTCCCATTTTGTGTTTGATTTTACCATTTTCATAGATCAGGGAATAATGAGACTTTGAGGCAATGTCAAACTTTTGTCAAGGCCTGAAAGGAAACTCTGTAAAACTCCAACAATAACACACAACATGTATGGATAGCTATTAAACAACCTTTTTAAATAGGAGGTGCAGTATAAGGTTGGGAGACTTGAGTAACAGCCAAGAATTGCAGCCAGACCTTTGCTGAGAACC
The DNA here is from genome assembly GCA_013399135.1 of Heliornis fulica. Lineage (NCBI taxonomy): Eukaryota > Metazoa > Chordata > Aves > Gruiformes > Heliornithidae > Heliornis > Heliornis fulica. Next base: position 566,039 of record VXBZ01004862.1, on the reverse strand, counting down.
TTGAGGGCAGGAAAGATTGAAGACCTTTACATTCATTTAACTCTTTGCTGACTGTAGTCCCTAATTATGCTCAGGGTCTTTGGTATTCTTTAAATACTGCTTATACAAGATATACCGTATATGCATTCATTTAAGGATACTCATATGTCCTCTGTGCATTTATTTTACATACGTGTTGAAAGAAAATTTTGGACTGTGTTTTTCCCCACACCCTATCTATTTCTATTACCTTATCTATTTCAAGCAGATCTGTAGATCTGATGGAGTATTTTGATGCTTTCCTAGATTAGCATCCAACTATCTCGCTTAGTTTTCTCTGGGATGTAGTTAAGCATTCTAACAATTGAGCATGTTCTGTATTGCCATCAAGACAGATGCCTTCCTGAAATGAAGTGTATTGAAGTATTTTGTAAAGACTGTCTTGCAGCATGATTGAGTGTTTCTGTGTATTCCTTTTGAGAAGTATTCATCAGTGAGAAAGTTTTATTTTTTAAGAAACAATTTAGTTATCTTTATGTTATATTCACAGTTTTGAAAGGCAGCTGCTTTTAAGCATAATTTCTGCATAGGGAGCGTGGAACTCATAATCAGTTACAAAGAAGACAGGACAAAACATTAAATTGCTATATACAGGACAAACAAGTTAAAATAATTAGGGCAGTAACTGAGCTTTGTAGGTGTGAAAAATAAATGGATTTGCAGTGCTGGAGAATTATTTGTGAGGTGGAATGGCCTGGGTTTACAATTCAGTATCTTGTTTTACTGTAGATATTTGGGTCGCAGCTTAAGTAACTTTTTGAAATGCATAAATAGTTTTCACTGAACTCTGTTATCCTCTTTTGTAAGTTTATTGCATGATATCTGGAGAGATGCAGTGTCTCAGATCACTTTTATTGTCCAATGCATTGCACCGTATATCAGTTTAAAATGTTTAATATTAAAGCACAGTCATTTCAAATTAAAATCAAACAGCTGTATGTAGAGTCATGAATAAAGGTTGCCAGGGTTGTTAACCTTATATATACTTCTGGAAAACATTGCTGTCATCAGGCTATGGAGTTTTCATTTAACATTTCAGAATTAATAAAACTACACAGTATCTGCGTAATTCATGGTGTTACATTCCAAACTATCAATAGGAATTATGTAAATCCAGTAATACTTTTAAGACCCCAGTAGATCTAATGGTTGAACACATCTCTGATCTGCATCAGCTCAAGAATTCCAAAGTACTGTCCCAGAAACATACTCCCACAAACTGATGATGAGATATGATAAAGAAAATTATTTTAACCAGTAATATATGTTTTTACATTTTATGTTTAGTTTTCATTTTATGGGAACCTTTCACCACGGAGGACACTTTATCGTACCCTATCTGATGAGAGTATATGTAGCAATCGAAGAGGATCTTCATATGCTAGCTCTCGAAGTTCCATGATAGACCAGGCCTTGCCAAATGATATCTTATTCAGCACTACTCCACCATATCACAGCACGTTGCCTCCCAGAATGAGCCTGACTCCTGGAATGGGAAATCTGAGAAGTAAGTGGTTGTTGCTGTCATTGTTCAGTTTGGAATATTTGTAGTAAACTCAAATCACCAAATATTAAGTTAAATTTTACCTTCAAGGTCAAATTATTAAATTTCAAATCAGTGATCTGGATATCCTAGTAAAAGCATATTTGATCAGCAGTATATGCTTATGCTTGCCTTAGTAATCACTGCAGATTTTTCATGTTTAGAGACAACTTTCAGTTTATTATGTAAAATCTCATGAGACCAGTGACAGGCAACAAATATTTATCTGAAAATATTTCTTGTTATCATTTTATTTTCCAGTGGTGGTCTGATTAAACAAGCTTTGCTTCAGTGTTTTTATTTGCTTATTGTGTGCATTTAAATTACTGATATATTCATGAATATATTCAGTAAAATATTTAAATGGGACAGCTTTTAATTTGATGATCATTGTGGTAACATTTTAAAAGGAAAAGTGCAATATTTGTCATCTTCATCTCCAATTTCAAAATTACATTTGATGATAAATTTTATTTTAGCATGTTAGTAAAGCCTTTGCAAATAACATTTCATTTTTAATAGCAGAAAAAGAGTGGTCTGGTGTGCTAAGCTTATTTCATGAAGGTCTCTCTTCAATTGTGAGGTCTTCATAAAAAAGGTCTTTATTATATAATTATCTGGCAATAATTCCAACATGGAGTGATTAAATATAGTTTGTAGTATTTTATTGAAAATGTGGATTTAAAATAATGAAAGTTTTTAAAAAGCAAATTGTGAAAAACATGTGTTTATGTAGCACAGCCAAAATCTATGCAGCCAGATGCAGATATTCAAGCTGCATATCCATGTTTATATACTTTTAAATAGTTAATTGAGGTTTTTAAAATGCTAAATCTCTTCACTAAAAGAAATGCTTTTAGTTAGCTACTTTAATATTGTATCACAGCTGACCACAGTTAAAAAAAAATGGGTCTGAAGTCCATAGCCAAGAAGCTGTGGGTGGTTTTCTTGAAAACATTAAGAACTTTTCTAGATGCGTGTCCAGAGGGAGTGCAGACAGATGGTTTAAAAGAAGTAGTAATAAAAAGGGCTTTGTCATTCATCATGTCCTTCAGGAACTAGCTAGCTTTTAGAAGTAAGCATTATATATAAAACATTTTTCTAGTTATTGTGGCCTCAGCTCTGAGACTGACTTCAGTCATTAACTGCTGCTTAGTTTTAAACTGGTATCGCAAACAAGCGCTGAATTCCTGCTTCAGATGGGAGCATGTGCTTGGTGTACCTTTTCCCATTCTAAAAATATTCTTGTGTCAGAGTGAAACTCTTTAAATGAAATGTGAAAAGATCCTTTGCTTTTACTAATGGAGAATTAAGACCCATTCTGTTTCATATGATATTAATTCAATATATTTTGTAGTCTATGAAGGAGCTATGTATATAATCAGGCATCTTCATTACATTGTTTTGTCTTTTACTGTGTTAGGCATGTGTTTTTAGAACCAGTTCTTGCAATCAGGCATCGGGATCAAACCTTGAGTGTGTTTTAATTCTGGAGATTGACACAAGACAGTTAATGGTGTACACCCAAGCTGCATACTGCTCCTCCAGCAGTGACATTTTAGTGTTTTGTGTATTAATTCTGTCTTACACACCTTATTTTCAATTCCTGCCGCTTCTTATAGCAGAAAGTTATTTATACATATAGCTGGGAAAAAGCATGAAGCTAGTATCCTGTCAGTCAAAATTAAGCTGACTTGATATCCAAGGTAGTTCATGCTATTTTCATATACAGCCTCTATTTTCTGCTTCTGGCTTTGTATTATGAAAGTGCCTTTCAATGCCAGCAAAGCAGGATCTTTTATTATGGCTGTTTCAAGGAAGATTTAATTGGTTGCCTGTAATTACCCCCTGAAAACAAACACATCATGGTTTGCCCACCCCTGCTTTCAAAATAGGGTTAGTCAGTACTACACCCATAGAAGAAAGTAAATGGCTCTTGTTAGGAAGGTTTTTGTATTCAGTGCGTAGCAGGTATTTACATTCTGTAGCTTGTGATGTGAGAGGTTTCTTTTTCATTTATATTTTTATCTTGAGGTTGTGGGATATCAGGATTCCTAGCTGTCATAGTAATGTCTTTTGTTAAGTATGCATGTTTGCAGTCTTAAAACAATTTTACAGACATGTCATGTTTACAGAAATCAGTGGAACTAATGTGGTTTTGGATGGAATTCATTTTAGAAAGACGTGTCCTTGCATATCATTACCCAGCATGTGGGACGTGAAATGTGTCACCATCAAGTCTTGTGACAGTCTTCTAGGAAGAAACGAGTGTGATCAATTCGTGGGCAAGGCAGGACCAAAACCAAAGCACAACAGGCAACCTGAAGGGCTTCAGTTTGCTGAGAAATCAAAATTACCAGACAGAATGACCATTGAAAGATGGAAACAGAAACTTCAGCTGTGTGCAGTGTTGACAGGGAAGGAGATGAGAAAATTAGGCTTTGGGATTTTTTTTTTTACTCTTTTATTACTGGGAGAAGTGAAGCAAAGTGAAAAAAAGAGCTGCTTTCAGTAAAGCTTGAAATGCAAGCTCTGACAGTTTTTGAGTGCTGTTGATTGCACGTAGTATACACAAATGTAGAAAGATTTATTTCATTTAATCTGATTTTTAACTTAAGGCAGAGAGCAGAACTCATGTAGCTGAGAACCCTGGAATTTTACCTTGGGGACATGAAAGATTCTCTGACTGGGACAGTGTTGTTCACCCTGAGTGATTCTAGTATGCGGGTACAAATCTATCCCTGTCTTGCAAATTCATGGCCTCCGAACTAGCAGGGAAAGAACAAAAACAGTGAGGGCCACTGATACAGAACTAGTGTACTAACACAAGCTGGAAACCCGGGAAGACACATGGAGGTGGCCTGACTGACATTGCAGGCACTACTGTCCACTCCTGTTAGGAGACACAAAAAGAAAAGGGAAAATAAAATACCCAACAAAGATACACTGTCCGTTCCTGGGCTGTGAGGGAAGGAGAAAGATCCATAAGGGAATATTTTGCAGTGATGCACTAACAAATTCTGTAAGTTTTAAGACTGTACATGCTCTAGAGAAGAGGCTGCCAGAAGTGTAGCCGATATATCTGCAATGATGTTATTAGATGAAAGTCTATATTAACACTGGCTTACTACTGGTATTAGCTTCTATCCACAACTAACCTCATTGATAAGAAGCATAAACAAAATGGAAGAGCATCACTGTGTATTGATGATGTACACTATGAGCAATTTGGAAATAATTTTTTTCAGTAATTATTAAAGGCTGTTGATTAAATCATTCACACAACCAAAGGATTATACAGACTCTCCATTACAGACTGTCCCACAGAGAGAGTAATCCACCATACCAGAACATGAGGCTGTCTTCAGTAACAAGAGATGGGGAGAGTCGTTACTGGGAGCACACGTCCACTATTCTGACAGTAATGGGAACTTAGGTCCATGAGAAAGTCTACTACTGGGCTGGCATCTTTGAAGGAGACACTGGGCAACCCTAGGTGATATTGAAGAAGGAAAGGGTTCAGCAGGCAGAAGCTGTTGTTTAAGAGTACTGTAGAGATGTGACTGCTGATTGCAGGAAAGAACAACAGGGAGCAGGCACTGAGATTTCGCTTTGCATATGATTTGCTATGTTTCCTAAGCTGTAGCATCTTTTGAGATAATCTGTTAAGTGACATGCCCAGTTTGAGCACAGTGAACAAGGAGTACTTAGCATTTTCATGATCTACAGCTTCTGCATAAAACTAGCATCTCCAGCTGAAGCAGGATACTTGTCTTGGAAGTAGAAGAGGTTAAGTCAGGTGAACCTTTCTTCTTTCTATGTAACTAGTTACTGTTTGATTACAGAGGTATGTGAGTCTGATGAAAAGCAGTATCAGGAGCTCTGTTGGAAACAGAACTGACCATATATTTTTGATGAAAATAAGAACTTGTCAAAATGCTTTATACTTTCATGGATCACTAATAGTAAAAATAAAGACATTTCCACAGCATAGGAAGTGACACACTTCCTTCTGTGACCAGAAGCCACAAGATCGATGATTTTGTGCCAAAAGGAGTACAGCAAATAAAATAACCTTTAAAACAGAAAGTTAACACTTAAATTGTTTCCTTAAGGGAAATAAGGGATAAAGCTGTGTTGTTTCAAATCAGTCTTGTGGGCAATGAAGATAGTGGGCTATGAGATTAGACGTATTCTCCTGGACATGTAGTGGCAGGTATGCTCAAGTGTATCTTGCCACCTTCGCATAAATCAAGAGAACGGGCAGCCCACAGCTGCTAATGTGGCAGTCCTACAGCAAAAAATTGGAGGCAACAGGGGGGGTAAGAGGAGCAGGGAAGGAATACAAATACAGGAGGCTAGAAATAATTCATCTCACCGAGAGTGTTACTGAAATGCAAACAGTATTCTCTGAAATTCAAAAGCACAATGAGACCTATATCATTAGAGCTCCTTTTTTTTTCTTTTTCTTTTTCCTCTCCCTCCACCCCCACCGTTGCACAAGAACACATAATGTACATTTTGGAAAAGAATTATTCTGTGGTGGCAAACTCATGCCTGTTCAGTTATTCCACTTATAATTTCAACCATCAGCATGAGCGCTTCTGTTTTCAGAGCTATCAATATTCAAATCCCTGCTCTAGCAGGCTTTTTGCACTTGAGTTGCTCTGTCAGGGCTCACGCAGGACAGAATAGGATCTACCCTAAGGTGAACTGAGGTTCTCACAAGACAATGCATAATGAAGGATGACTACTGGTGAATATATCACTCCTACGCTTTAATTTGGGAAGCCAGCAGAATTGCACTGGGAACTGGCATCTTCCTGACAGGTTTCACAATCAGCCTCTGTAGGCTGATCACACAAAAGCAAAGGCTGTCCCTTAGGGCTTGCCTGCTGGTCTAGAACCAAAAGCTGACTTGCCAGCCTTTCAAATAAGGCATTCTGCTTGTTTTCCACAACAGGGATGTATAAAACATTTGTACTTGCATAAATAAGGTACTTATAATTCTTAGGTCATATACAAAAGTTTAGAGACTGCTCTCTTGAGCTTCCAATGTATTTGCACCCTGAGGTAACCTTGGATAAGATTGAATGTATGTTTATAAGAAACTGAAAACAAAATCTAAGTACAGATGTATGAGTAGAATATGTTTTTGTATTACATTTTTCATTTCATGCAATAGCCACTTTAGCATCCTAAGAGGGGGTATAGAGAAAGATATTTCTTGAGAATTTTGTCACACCATTTCCAGTCATTATATAACGATATGGAATTGTTCATGTAAGTTGTAGAACAACATAAATTCCACAGTAAATAGGATTTCTACATCTTTTGCATTATTTTGGACTTGCAAGATTCCTAGTTTATGACAGGATTGCAAACTTCCTTCACTCTCCTGATTGTTTTAAAAAAATCAAGCTTTAGGCAGAGAATATGGTTTGCTCTAATCATTTCTCTGGCATACAATGCTCTTCAACAGGCTTCTGCTTTTGGATTTTTAGATAAGAAACCTTTCATTCAATTAGCTGTGACAACAGCCGCTTTCTTACACTTCATTTTATTACACTATCATGTATCTTCCACTTGTATGTGTGCATTTTTCCTTCATTGATTTTTTATGTTTAGTGTTTTGCTAGAAAAAATATTCCTCATAAATATTATACTCTGAATCACTGGAATAACTAGATGGAAATTTCCTTCTGAACTATTTGAGGGGGGAAAAGGTCACTATTTTGATCAGTTTTACTTAATACAAGTAGACACCTCTGAAATATAATTTTTTTTTCCTGAATATACTATGAAATGAACATACAACTTTGTATTACTAGCTTTATTGTTAAGATGAAATGTGATTCAAAATAATCTAATTGTTTTATGTTCAGTTTTAATAACATTTGTGTATGCCTACTCAGCAGTATTAATTTTAATGTATTTCATTGATCGGAATGAAGATTATTGTGATAGATAATGACAATTTAAAACTATTTAATGTGGTAATGAAAATAAACCACTCCTCGAAGATGCATGTTCATGGTACCTTTCTGAAAGATTGCATAACCAAAAGCTGTGTTTGAATTAACTTTATATTGCATACATGTCAATTAATATACAATCTGTCTACAGCACACAGTATATTACTCTAAACTCACTGCAAAGCTTAGAGGTCAGAACTCAAGTCCTACATCCATGGATATATAGCTAGAAATATTAAACTAATAGGGCAATAATTTCAGTGTGAAAGTGAGTTTTGGATCAGCTAGAATTTACAAATGCATTAAAAGAAACAAGGTGATATTTTTTAATTGCTTCTGGAACTGAAGTATTGTAAGTTTCAGGATAAATCTCTGCATGTAAATATACATTATTTTACAGCTTTCTTAATATAATCATGTGTACTTAGCAACTTTCTGCTCAGTGCTCAGGATTAATATCGTATGCTTTAAGAATGGGTGCTGCCTACTCCCACAGCATTCATATGAAAATGTGAAGAGAACATTGTGTTCAGAGTGGCATAAAAAACCCTTTAGAAACCCTTCCTGTTTTATTCTGCTGAAGTTTAAAAATTGTTCCACCCATACTGAGTATTGAACAGGAAAAGGCAGGAAGAAGAGAAATGATGATAAGCACTCTTTGCTTATATGTTTTTTTACAGTTCGTTTGAATAGCTTCAGAATTAATTGTACATCATTGTTTTAGGAAGACTAATTATTGTGTTTATTGTTTAGATGAATTCTGGTTCTCAGATGGGTCCTTATCTGATAAAGCCAAATTCAATGATCCTGGCCTGATGCCCCTGCCAGACACTGCCACAGGGCTAGACTGGTCTCACCTGGTAGATGCTGCACGAGCGTTTGAAGGTAACAGGAAAATTTGAATAAAGGTCGATGTTCAGTACACAGACTTTATTTAGAAAATATATGTTGTACAGCCACATTTTGAATTTGAAAAATCTAGTGTTTGCCTCCATAGCCCTTAGTTCTTTTGGCAGTACCACTTGGTGGGGAAGACTGTCACTGAAAAGTTGGGGTATTGGTAATATTTTCAGTGTCTATCCTAGATAATTCATCCACTTAGTGGCCTAAGTTCCTTCTATAATCAACCAGAAAATCGGGTGCTTTGAAGGAGTGATTCAAAGCATTTAAGTTAGCTGTTTAAAATGAGACTGGGAAGAACACGTCCCTGAGTTTGTGTTGTGTGCTTATCAATTGGTATATGTAGTCTGAATGATGTGGTCCCTTTCATTTTGTTTTTTGTTTGGTTTTGTTGGTTTCTTTTTTTTTTATAAAACAACAAAAAGGTACACTGCTTTTCAGCAGCAGAACTTGAGGTGCAGGTTATAAACCAGGTTTCTATTATTAAATTATAAGAGCAAACTAACCAAGGCAAAAACTCATTTGCCTGTTTGAGAGCTAAACCTACGCTTAATTTATAAACACAGAAAGGTGGATGTCGGTTTCACTGCCATATATGAATATAAACAGTTAAATGTGTTCTGTTGTTTCTTAGGAGTGCTTTGGTTGGCTTGATGTACTGCCCTAAAATTTCTGAACTTTTCTTACCTGTTGTTGCTCTTATTAGTGAATGTCTGGGTAGTCAGAGGTATTTCTGAGTAAGGATGGCATTGCCACAGTCATTATCATATAAGATACAGGTCTTAACTTCCTGAGGAGAACTGGTTGTGGAGTTAGTAATGAGACCTTCTTTATCTAATAGAAACCACAGAATCTGTTTCCTGGTATCTGATTCCCTCCCTAAGTATGAAGTGATTAAGTTTCAATTTGACCAAAAGCTCTGCAGAATGATTTAATATACTGATTTAAATGGCATTCTTAAAAACCCAAACCAACTCGGATGATCAGCAAACTCAAGTACTGTGTTGTTTCTTAACCTGATTACCTGTACATGCATTTGTTACTCTTCAGTACTTCTCAAACACATCTGCTGTAGCTGGCAGGACGTACTGCGATGCTGCAAATCTGACAACTGTACCCATGGGCTTCTGTGTCAGATTGCTTAGGAAATGTCCCACTGTATATTATCAACATCTTATACAGAGGAAAATAGATGTGTATCAGTAAACAACTAACTCTATACAAAAGTATTTTTAAATGCTAATAACAGTTTTTAATTCAGCTGGCAAGAAAAGGTCGTTCTGGACCAATGGTGCTCCAGCGTTGTTAGCTTTCTTGGAAAACCTTAATAGATATTCATTATTTTTAGTACTTAATATTGTGATGGAAATAATTGTACTTCAGTAAATTATGTGAGTGTAATTGCTGTTTCAATTAGAGAGAGGTAGAACAACATAGCTATCCACAGTGCCCTGTACATGGGAGGAGTATTCACCTACTGAGTTTTTAATTGCAAAATTCTTGGATTTATCTGTAGGTGAAGCTGAACAACTGATGGTCTGAGTTGCAAGATGGAAACTGGTTTTATTGGGCTTTTTGTAAGAAGAAATGTAACTCTGTAATAGAGACATATATATAGATGATTTATAAAATGCTTTGACTAATTAATAATACCATAATTTGAAATTTTTATAGGGAGTGGAGTTTTTAAGCCCTTATTCAACTTTCCCTATCCTATGTCTTGGAATATAAAAAAGAATAACTGATAGGCCTGTTGTAACTCACTGGGAGGGAATACGTTGGATAGAAATTAGAAGAGGCCATTTTCTATATTTTCTGTAGGACTGGCTTAAAAAAACCCAAACCAAACACCACCACCACCCCCATCCAAAACCTTAAATGAAAAAGATCACAAAAGGGTTAGGACTTTTTTAATAGTAATTTAAAAAATTCATATTAGAGTTGTTCTCAAGTTTGGCTTTGCTAATCTGGTATTTCAAAGTTGTGTTCTCTTTTAGAATCTAGATACAAGGCTTAGTTTTTCTTTGTACAAGGCCTTTTCTTAATACAAGTTTATTAGTATTACCAGTCTGATTCCAAGGTCAGGGTTTTTCCCCTTTGATCTCTCTAGATTGTGTGTGGAAAACTTACTGGTGTTGATCAGTTCATGTGAAGCTGAGTATTTATTCCAAAATTTTCCTGAAAATTCCCTATTATTCCTAAGGCAGATTTTCACAGTGTGGTGGAGAAGCTGTGCAGGGGTTAACCCAACAGGCTCCAGGATCTGCATCACTAGGAGGTGTTGCTTGATCTGTCTTTTGAGGGTCAGTGTCCATAAACTGGAGGACAGCACAATGTTATTTTTAGTCTTCACACTGCCATCCTTTGCAGGATGTAGTTTTAACTCTGATATTTACCCAGAGATCGTCTTTAGCATGCATGCAATCAGTAGCAAGTGGTATCCTTCCATTCCTTTCATACAAGGACAGGCTACTTCCAGTTCCCTCCTTTTATTTTGCTGGGAGCTGCAGAGAGACAGTAACCGAGAACAGCTGATGTGCTGCTACTATGCTGCTGTAGTATATTTTTATCCATCCCTGAAGCAAGCAATATTAGCATAAATAGAACTGGATGTGACTATACAACAAAAGAGGTGGGGTTTTATGGAGTGCAGTTAGGGTGAAAAAGAAGTTAAAGAAGCAAAACCAAAGTAAGAAATATGTTGAACTGAGTTAAGATGAAGATGTGAGGATTTATAGAATAAATCGAAAAGCTGTATTAGGGAAAAAAAAAAGCAAAACCAAAGAATTCTCAAAAAAAGCATAAGGGAAATTAATAGAATACATTTTAAAATTCTCTTTTGTATTATCTTTCCAATGGATTTCCCAGATAGGGAGGAATGACTGGCTTTCAATATGTATTTTGTGTTGCCAGTGGTTAAATTGGGGTCTTGTCAGTGATTTGGGGAATAACAGGAGAAACCTTTCCAGATGTCTATTATCTGTCATTATCATTATAGAAGAGAATTGGACTATCATCATCATTATTTTTTTTTCTTTGTATTATTTGTGCTACCTTAAACTGAGTTTATTGAGCTTAGAAAAAGCTGATTAATATTTGGTAAATCATATTGTGGGAATTAACAACCTTAGAAGGTTCCTCTGATGTCTCTGATTTAGTTCATTAAAATAGGTGTTTTCAACTCCTCTTTTTTTTTTCCAGGTTATTTTTATGAACATCCACTAGTGCCAGTCAGAATACAGTGTTTATTAATGCCAGTTTATCTTTGCTGAAACATCTGTGCTACTATAATTAATATTATTTTAATACTTCAATTTAAAACCTTTATAGCTCAATGCAAGTAATGCTACACGTAGCATAATGAGAAAGAAATGAAGCATTCAGCATGAGGGATAATTATTTTAACAAAATTACTATATTAAACTGATAGAAAAATAAAAAATGAAATAAGTTAACATTTGGTCATTTCTAGTGCTTGCATGTGTAACTCTCTGCTTCAGTGCATAAGTTAGTATGTTTGTGGGTAGACTGTGCCTTAATAATGAGAGAGCAGCTTCATGCACTCTACTCATTTTAGCTTTTTCTGCTCTCGAGCACATCAGCCTTGTCTGGAGTTTCTTCTGGCTTTTGTTAGTGGGCTGGAAAGATAGAAACACAGGTTCAGACTCTTAGTGGTTACAACTGTACAATTCTGTTAAAGTGAAACACAAATTTTGGCTCATCGTTGATTTTGGAAAGTCAACTGTTGCTTAAACTTTTGATACAAACAGCAATATATTTTTGCAAATATTCTGTGATACACTTGCATACATGGGTCCTATGTGGAGTTTAGCAAGGTTGTCCCACTTAAAAACAAGTGCTCTGAGATTTACATGTATTTTATTCTATTCAGTATGCATGTATCACTTGAGTTGAGTAGGAGGTGTCCCTGTAGTTTGGAGGAAGCAGAACTTACATCTACAGCATATTGATTTTTTTCCTTTTTTTTTTTTTTGGTTGAAAATAGAGCCAAGCCAATTTGTTAAGAACAAATAAACAAAAAAATCAGAACAAAGGTTTTGCTCTTTGAAGCACAAGTTCAACCTTCTCCACAATTCAGGTTGAAAACTGATTTAAATAGTAAATGGGTGAAACTATTGCTAAGCATGAATTACTTATAGGGAGATCAGTGAGATTTGATACAGTTACTGAAAAGAAAAATGTGTCTTTAAAAGTACTTGAAAAGTTTTCAAAGGCAAAAATATTTTGGTAGGATCCTGTGCGACCTGCTCTAGGGAACCTGCTTTGCCAGGGGGGTTGGACTTGGTGATCTCTCGAGGTCCCTTCCAACCCCTAAAGTTCTGTGATTCTGTGATTCCATGATCGTGTTGAGGTACTAGTTATTACAGGGATTTATTGTGTAAATAACCTGGTCAGAGAATTGTTTGGACACTAACCTGGCTTTTGGAAATTAAGGAACTGCTCTTTGAAGAATAAGCATTTACACCTGGTTATTGGTGGTCATATAGTGACTTTATTCCTCAACCAATGAATGTGAGACTATGGTTTCATATTTTATAAAAATATGAATATTGGAAAAATATGTTTACGTTCTGCTAGGAAAATAGAAAAGGTTAACAATTAATTTCCAAGTTTAGGTGCTCATATTATTTTCTAATTATGCAGAGTTGGAATTCATTAGGGATTATACAAGGAAGAAAAAATAAATCCACGCATTATAATTCATTGCAAGTGCCCACATTTTTACATTTTTGCTGTGTGTGGAAATAATATAAAAATATTTTAAAATATCGTGGTTTAAAATTTCATCATTTGTTGGACTAGATGATCTTTCGAGGTCCCTTCCAACTCCTAACATTCTGAGATTCTGTGTGACTTCATGAGCAGTTGTGTGTACCTGGTTTTGCACCTGCTTTTAGACATCAAGAAAAAGATGCTCAAATACTGCTGGGGAGAACAAACTGACAAAGTGTTTTCTCAAATAAACCAGACAAGTGGCCATTCTCCTTAATTAAGCCTACTCAGCAGAGCAAGGAAAATGCAGCGTTTGGGGTTTTTTTATATTCCAGTAGAAGTGCCTCTGAGACACAATGTCACTTGTCCCATATTATTTGCCATAGGTAAAAGGACAGCAGCAGCCTAACATTCCTTGCTGGCTCTGTTTTCTTCTGTCAAGTGGTAATGAAAATGTGAACAGTATAAAGGTGGAATCAATAATTAGATACATCCTTCAAACTCATAGTTTACATCATCTCCTTTCTAGCCTATGCACTGCATTTCACTTGGTAAACTAATTTTAATTTATCTCTACTAAGTAATTTTATACAACTTAATGAATTTCAAATCTGTAAATTATGTCATTGATGATGTGTTTAAAAATACATTCTTAACTTATTGTACACTCATAAGAAAAAGCGATGTTCATGTTTGCTGAGATCCATCACTAGTCAGAAATAAAACGGGGAATGTGAGCTGTGGGCCTGGACAAAAAATGACATGCAACTTTTCATTATATTATAAAGTGACTCGACAATCTTTGCTATTCCTTTAAACTATTCATTTAAAAACCCCATTCAGGAGTGTTTTAGTGATCTCCTATTTTTGTTTGGTGGAACTTTGAAACCAAAATTTCCTCCGAGTTAAAATGATGTAGCCTGTATTCACTGTTTCGGCGCTTTGAGTCTGGAGGGTTGTCTTTCTGTGAATCGTGCCAAGTGTCCTGCTGTGTTGCAGTAGTGGGTACTACTCTTAGAGACACGAGGCCACAGCACCTCATGCTTCACCGTGATGTTGGTAGTGTGTGAAAATGGCATTGCAAGGCTGAGAGCCAGCATGAGTTTGCACGGGGAATATCTCACTGTATGTGAGGGCCACAGCTGCTCCAGTGGAGATGGACTGTCTTGTTTATAGGAACATTCTAAATCTTATTCCAGGTTTTGACTCAGATGAAGAATTTGGGCCGTTCTGTCATCACACGCCGTTTCTAGGTGATGGTCTGGGATTGATGACTTTTGCCTTTTGTAAACTTTCTTTAATATTTCCTATGTTTGCACGTTTGCATGATAATGCAAGCTTTGGGCCTGTGGGGTGGTAGAGCAAGGGGAGAAAGGGCAAGGCAGGCATGTTGTCGCCAGAATTTATACGAGCCTACAGACATGGATTTTGTTTGACAGATAAAAGTTAAATCAATCTCCACAGAGTATGGATATTTTTTTTTTTAAAGAAGACAAATTAAATCCTAATGAATGCATTGTTTACTCCTGTTCTGTGCAATGATGATCTGCATGGCATACTTCTATTACGTGGTGACATGTATTTTGGCAACCACACTGTATATCCATAGGTAATTGCATCTGTGCTTGTTAGATTATTTTCTAATAGAATTGAATGTAGAGAAGCGTGCCTTAGTAATATATATCTAACAAAAACTCAATTGCTAAAAATAGCGTGAATTTATTGTTTTCCAAGTATGCAGATTACCAGTAGGTTCTGCAAATGCTTGAGACAGTAAAACAGTACAAAATGAACAGTACAGATTTCTGAGGAATCTGATGGCTCTTTAAGTCCATGGAAAATGCAAATCTTTTTGCTGAATTATTATTGTCACTGGTTGTGGCCCTGAATTCTCAAACGGTTTTCTGTAGATTTCATCAAGACCAATTTACTGTTTGTATCAGCATTAACTGGCCCAAGCAAATCTGTCCTACTCTGCTGATAGACACAAACCATTGCTTTTGGGTTGCCTTTGGATGCAGATGTGGGGAAGCCAACTAGTTGGATTTTACATCTGCTGATTATCTTCAAAGCTGTCATGTAGAAACCTACATCCATTTCTCTAACTGAACCAGGCTTGTGGCTGTAATTTAGCCTTTCATTTTGTATATATGTCCAGCTTTAAACAAATCCATACACTACTTTTTTGCAGATCAGAGGGTAGCATCTTTTTGCACCTTGAACGATATGCAGCAAGCTCGGGGCCTGGAAGGAGCACAAGAGTTACCTTTGGATGAGAGTCCCACAGATGGAAAAGATTTCCTTGAAGCTACTGGGTATGTCAAAATTAAAGCATATTTATTTATTTAAAAAAATAGAACATCACACACACACACACTTATTTTAATGTCAAATTGCCTGTTTGCCTGTTTCATTGTTGTTTGGAGGCAGGCCTGTTGTCTTGACTGAGCACATCTGGTCTTTAATTTTGAAAACTGTTGTTTCTTGGAATCAACCTCTGAGCAGGTCTATATAGAAAATATGTAGTATAGCCAAATAAAACACTCTCAGTAGAACAGGCCTCTAATGCAGAGTCTGGTTATACGCGGAGCTTCAGCTAATCAAATTGTTCCCTGTATTCCTCCTCTACAAAGCTGATTTGTATTTACCTTATTTCCGTGTTCATTTGAAGAGAACCTTTTTTGAAGCGTCTCAGACCTTGGAACAGATGTTTTCCTACCTATCTTTTGTACCTACTTCTACTTACGAATCCATAATCTTTCATTTATATGGAGATAAATTAATCAAGAGAACCTTTAACTAAAGACTGCAGCAAGTTTTATTACCAAATTCCCAAGTCTTAAAATTCTTCTCAGTGTCCTGGGAGAGACTATTCTCTTCCCCTCCTCCCCTCTGTTTTCCCTGCCGTGGGGACTCTACTTGTTAAAAACACAGAGATTCAGCAGTATAATCTGTCCACTAGCACTCTTTAAAAGAAAATCATATCTTTGATTAGTTTTGCTCCTCAGCTGTAAGAATGGAAGAATGGGAAATGGAGGGAAAATTCTTCTGGCTTGTTAAGACTATCACATTTTAATTTGAGCCAATTTTACACAAATTAAGTTAGTTACATGGTAAAAGCACATTTATTGTGAGTTCTAAGTCCACATGTTTCCCCAGCCTAGTGATCAGAAAGGGTTGCAAAAGACTGTTAAAGATGTTCCGCTTTTAGCATTGTCAAATCTGTCAGATATGTGCACTTGCATGAAGCAGCTGATTCAGCTCTGTATAAAGATTCTCTTCAGTTTCTCTCTTCCAGACAAAATGATTCACGTGACTGATTTTGTCTATAATGTATGTGAAACTGTCTCCTGCAGCGCTCATTGTCATACAGGAGTCAGAAGCTATCCTCACTATTTTCCTTCAGTCACACATTTGATTAACCTGTGGCAATATTTCATATTTTTTGACCTTTAAACAAAATATTTGTCTCCATAAAGCCATAGGTTGATCCTTTACTGGAAATGACACAACTCTTAACAGCTTCTTTTGGTTTACAGTAATTGCAGCTGCAGCTTGCTTCAAATTAGTTACAGCCCTTATCAGAAAGCAGCTCGTTAACACATGTGCTGGGCACACCATTTAGCAACAAGTTTGACTTGCAATGTGAGGATATGTGCAAATAATTCCTAAAATGGTCTTTCTGAAAATTGTAATTCTTTCCTGATTTGCATGGGAGACATGTCATATTTCAGATACTGCAGCCATGGATTTGTGTTTCAGTAATAGCCTTTTGCTGATGCTGTTTTTGTCTGTGTTTTCCTAACTATGCCCAAACTGATTTATTTCCCTTGCGGTCACCAAAAGTGTTACTCTGCAAAAGCTATGGGAGAAAATGTTTCTAACTAACCCAGAGTGAAGGTAGTGGTTTACTTTACAGGGAACATGCTCCAAGCACTCTGACTGGAAAAGTAAACCAGCTAGAAGTCATCCTCCGGCAACTACAAACTGACCTGAGAAAGGTAAGAGGTCGTTTGCCATATTCTTACTCTCCAGTCTTACTAGTTACATTTGTTACACAGAGTTCATCAAGGGCTTGAAGAAAGCACATTGGCTAAACTAGATAGTATAGTTAATGAATGGTAGAGCCTAGTTGCTTGATGGAAACACTGAGGTGCAAAAGATCCTGTGGGAAGGGTTACCTGAACATGGTGCCCCAAAGCTAACTAGTTTGTGGGTCTTCTCTCCAGAATAGCTGTCCTGCCTGCAGTCGTGCCCCAGAAAGAATGAGACACTGTGTCTCCATCGATGGCACCTTGGATCTAACAAAGGCAGAGGGATATGGACAGGGACACTATTACTATGTAGTTAATACTCTGGATTTGTCATCCTTGTTGCCTTGTGGTCACGTAGCAATGACTTGCTTTGTATCTCATCTGCTGTCTAATTTCTGAGCTGGAGACAATGCCAGGGCTGGTAGAAACAAGACTGCTTTTGGTAAGAAGATAATCACAGAAGGGAAAATTTTGAAACAAGACATTTTTCTTCCTTAGCATATGCTTGAAATCAAATCCTTATTACTTGGACTCTCACATATGATCTGTGATAGCTACAAGCTCCTATCCTTCTAGTGCTTGATTATTTTTTTTTTGTTAAATAATTTTTTTTTGTTTACATTAAAGTAGTATCTACTTTTCTCTTTAGCTTGTAATATTTTCTAAATGAATGAGGTAAGTGGAACATATTTGGGGAATTAACTTACAAGCAGTTGTCAGAATGGATTAGGGAGCTCAACAAAATACAGCTTCATGACTTGCATGGAAATATTAATATGTAATCATTGTGACTGCTCACTGTTCAACCTGTGTCTTTGTTACCAGGAAAAACAGGACAAGGCAGTTCTCCAAGCAGAGGTACAGCATCTGAGACAAGACAACATGAGGCTTCAGGAGGAGTCTCAAACAGCAGCTGCTCAACTGAGGAAATTTACGGAATGGTTTTTCAATACGATAGACAAAAAATCCTAATGCCCGGGCCCCTGGAAGAGACATGTTTGAACAGTGTAACAGCTGTATTTTTTCAATTAGCGGGGTAATAATTTCACTGTGTTCACAATCCATTTTAGGTGTTTCTGCTACTTTCTCTATCCAGCTTTACTCATTTGAGAAGGAGAGAGAACTGTGGTAATCCGTCTTTAAATTCATATGAAGAGAGCAGAGAATAGCAGATATTTGTTTGTGTGCAGATGAATGTAAAAA
Source organism: Heliornis fulica (assembly GCA_013399135.1). Classification (NCBI taxonomy): domain Eukaryota; kingdom Metazoa; phylum Chordata; class Aves; order Gruiformes; family Heliornithidae; genus Heliornis; species Heliornis fulica. The sequence goes on along the minus strand of VXBZ01004862.1, from coordinate 547,611 downwards.
ATCCTTAGTGTCATTTTAGACATTTTTAGAAGATGCTCTGGCTGGGGCTTGCCTGAAGAGGAATATTTGGGGCTTTAGTTCCTGCATTTCAGGTGCGCTGGTAAAGATGTTAAAGCAATTTACATTAGCTTGGGCTTTGGTATTGTAAGATAAAAAGAATAACCAGACATATACTTTAATGTTTAAAAGGTGCTCTATTTTTTTGTATGTACAGTAGTTTTATTTCCACAGTCCACATTGTCATAGCAATAAGAATGGAGGTATAGTGAATAGTCACAAAGCTGTGTTTAAAAAATGTTAGCACTGATGTGTTTAACACTAGTTTGGATGCAGATACATTAGAGATTATTTATTTGCAGGAACAAATGGTGCCTGAATATAAACAGTGTTCTGATTTTCTACAAGTACACATGCCTTGTAAATGGCTCACTGGGGTTAGCCCACTCCCAACTTCAGTTACTTTTGTATAGTTGATGTTCAGCTAAATAGTTACACTGCTTAACTATGGAAATCATGTATGGTGTGAGCCAGCCAATCAATTGTACAATGCCAAATTTGTTTATCTTTGTACAGAAGCTTTGATCAAGTGTCTTGTATTTAACACCTTTATTTAAGCTTATTTAACCTTAAATTGTTGTTTTTATAAAGTTTGTTTTATCTGCACTATGGTGAGGTCAGTTGGTTGCAAGTTGTAATATTTTTAGCTTGCCAAGACTGTACTGAGGAGTTCTAGAAAATTCTAACAAATGGATGCTGCTAGTACACAATTGATTTGTTTGTATGCTTTAACATTTTTAACTGTTAATTTGAAATGAACATACATCCTGCTTTTTTAATAAATGTTAAAAACCTAAACCTGAATTAATTTATCTTGTATCATCTATGACCATTGTCGTCGGTCATAATAATAGCTCAGGGTTCTGTTCAGCCTGCTCTCTAGGTTCCCAATCCAGGGGAAGTCCAGTTCTCCAGAGCTCTCACGATTCCTTTTTTCCTATCGAGGGTCTGTCAGCATGATGATCAAAGCACATCGCTTTCATGTCTCCTGTCCTGCAACTGAGGAGGTCGCCTCACCAAGGGACAAATGCTGGTTACATTGTTCACAGGCATTGATTAGTGACCTAGGAGAAAAACTGTTCTACCCAAAAATACATCCTGAAGAAAGTTTTCAAAAGGGGTGTAGTTTTCCCAAAGTGTTTCACATTACTAGTAACAGCAAATAGCTTGCCATCTTCCTGTGCCTGCAATTGAGGATTTGATTGCAGTCTTAGCGTAGCTGAGGTGGTTTTTGTAAACTGAAAGTTTCACAAAATGAAAGGAAGCTGATGAGCACGTTTGGTGTTACCCTTCTGAGAGGGGAGGAAAGAAAGAGTTCAAGATCTTGGGTGTATCGTGGTTTCCTTTCAGCAGCTGAATGTGTTCAGACAAACCTACGGAAAGTTGTTGAATAGTTACAAAATATTCAACAGATGCAAGTAAAATTCTGTGCCCATAGTTAGTGTGTGTTGGCTAAGTAGTGGTTTGTGGGTTAACAAATGTCTGTCTCTGCCACAATGATTGCTCTGAGTGGCTGACTGCTCTTAGGAGGGGTTATACCTGTCAGAGCGTCAAGGCTCTGGTATCCTTAGAGACACGTGAACCGTTTTGTCTCTGTGCTTTTTTCATCACAAACTCTGACTCTTACCTACCAAATGATATCCATTAAGCTGTATTAACTTTGAGTAATTAAACATGGCAGTCATGTGTTGCACTAGATTCCGATTTAAACACCTTACAGGAGTCATTAGCAAACCCATCTGGCTGAAGACCCTGCCAAGCAACGGTGCTGAACAACCCGTGCGATCTGCCTGTGAATGTGGCTCTGTGAGGATCCGTTTGTCCACTTGGGAAAGCTGTGATAACCGAGCTGAACTTGAGAAGCAGCTTGTTCTGAAGGGACACTGTTGGGCTTGTGTAAGAGTTTACAGACCAATATTCATTTTTGCTCTTTACATCTCTGGTTTTGAAAACAAGTGTTACTATACCTACCTGCACAAAAAGGATTTTCAGTCATTATTGTTCTTCTTTTCCCATCCAATTGAAAGCATTTTATTTCCAAAATTGACAGAAAATTTTGTCTACAAATCTCTAATTGCCTTTGCTGACAAAAGCAGTTTTGTGTCAGAGGTGCGTGGTTCTTCCTTGAGAAACTTTGACCATGGGAAGAAGTTTTTAGTCTGGCTGTTCCTGGTTTTATGACAAATGAGTGAAATATTTATCAGAGACCCTAATACAGTTTAGCCTAGGTTCAACTGAATGCTTTTTATGAAACAAAAGTTTAAAAAAATTAATGAAAAAAAATGTGGGGTTTTTTGAACATTTTACTTTTTTTTTTAGATTAAGCGTCTCGGAGACATTTTGCTAACAAAAATGCCTGTTTTGGATGCATGGAGGCAAAGGCTAAGTCTACAAAAGCAACTGGTGTGGAGGAAAATTTAGTGTTGCTGACCCAGGTGTAAGGGGTGGTAAGAGATTTTTAGGATTTTTCTAGTCCAGTCCCATGACTGCACACCTTATGTTGAGCGAGACCTGGCTTAGCTTCTGCTGGCAGCTCTGTGCTCAGACCAATCCATATGAACCCAGGCAGAGTAGATGGGAGTGACTGGCTAACTCACTTCACAAATGTGTTTCTGATCTGAGTTAAAACAGTAATATAGAAGTGGTTTAAATGTCAGCAAAGTGTTGCCGGCACAGCAGGCCATGCTGTGACATACTGCGATGCCGAAGCCAAGTGTAGGAGCCAATGTGGGACTTGTGTAAAAGGGGCAAACACAAATCATGGCAACGTTACAAAAACACTCCTCTTCTACCTTAAAAGTGGCACCCTAATACATGTGTAGATCTTTCTTGAAGTGACCCTTACTGCTACATTTCTCACAGTGAATTTTATTACATATAGTGTTTTTTTTTCTGAGACCGTTGTTACAAACATAAGAGATAATTTTTTATATATTTTTCTTTTCCTAAGGCTATAGTCATAATGTGGCTTAGGCATGTGATAGCTTTATGCAGCAGCTTTATACATCCTCTGCATGTTATTTAATATAAATTCTAAAATTAGTCTGCCTTATTTGTACCCATAATCCAGTTATGTGGTAAAAATGTTTAAAGAATGTGTAATATAAATGAGCTTATTGTAGGGCAGTTGGTTAGAACTGTCTGGAGAAGAAGAGTTGCTGTGTGCAATACATTGTAGTTGCAGCTTTACTTGAGCTCTCTGTGCTGACGTGTTCTGATACCTGAGAAATTCAGTGGAACTCATGAGTTGGTGGTTTTATGATTTGAAATCAACAGAACCATTAATTATTGATAGAATAGTTTACTCTTGACCCCAGCTTCTCTCTTCTACAGCAAAGACTGGAGTAAAAGTATGTCTTGCAACTAACGAGCAAACAAAAGCTTGCTTCTGCATGTTTGGGGACAGATTCTACAAACTGAGAGGCAAATTTTAGCAATCCTGGAAATAAATTTGCCAAGAATAGAAATCTTAATCTCAGCCCTTTTTTTATGCACACAGGTTGTGTTTTCCATTTGATTCCTCACACTTCCCTGATTTCACTCCCTCACCATGTTCCCTTGTTTGTCTCTCAAGAAGAATCCAGTGGCACATGAGCCAGAAGGGAAATTTCTCTAATCCTGCTCAGGCAGTGGGAGTTGGACTAGATGATCTTTCAAGGCTCCTTCCAACTCCTGACGTTTTGTGAATCTGTGTGTGATCCCAGGTCTGGACAGCCAGGACAGGTCAGTGGGGATTCAGAAAAAGCCATAGAGGGGCAGGAACTACACATTTTGCAGCCTTTGTTCCTACCTCGTTCTCCACAGTGGCTACAGAACAGAATTCAAGGCCAGTGCAATTCCATCCAGCCTTGCCAGTATAAATCTTCGCTGTTTTGCCGACTCTGAAGTCACTCAGACTTTGTCTTACCAAAGCACTAACTTTCTGAATCTCTTTTTGAGTCATGGGTAATCAGACAAGAATGTGTATTTCCAAAACATCTGCATCTAGCCGATTTCCAACAACTTCACCAGGGAAGCAATTAAAGAGAAAAAGAAGGGGTGGGGAACAGAGAAGACTTTTTAATTTTAGGTTTTGATTCTCCTTTCGGGTAGACCACAGCATTGCTGGTTGTTGCACCAATTTTGGGGACAAAGCAGGAGCAGAGAGTGGGATGAACAGGCCAAGTTGCTCATAACCTTCCATGTTAGAAATTGTTGGAAGGTTTCAAACATATCAGTGTTTGAATCCTATTTATTCTATTGAATTGTTCAGTAAAATAGGGGGCAGAGATCAAAAAGCTCCTTCATACTTTCCGTGTCTTCATTTTGTAGAAAATTCAGTTTAAAGGTACAAATATGCTATCTTGCTCTTTTCTGTGCCTTCTCCTGTCAGGAAGCTAAAAAAGGAACTTCAGAGTGGCTCAGCACTTGAACAATTCAGAGCCTGTTTGCTGAAAGGCTTGTGCATGAGTAAGTAGGGGATCTTAAACACAAGCACTAATTCTGATAAAAATGGTTGTTTAACATCCTTTCAGTCTGCACATGGAGCAGGACCAACCTCATTTCATGAGGGAAATGCCGTTCCATCAACTCCAGTCCAGGTTTACTCGGACAATGTGCAATGAGTAATCTGCCATTCAAAGGGCAAAGGGAGCTCTGGCTCGTTGCTGTGTGTTTCAGTGTGACACAGCCAGCAGCAGCTGTGTGTGGACCATTCAGCCAGGAAAGCTCCAAACGGCACCATGAGGTTGGACTGTCCTTTGTGGGCTGGGTGGTCGATTTCTTCGAAACTATCAGCAAATTTATTCAATCAGGTTTAATATCACTGGAGTTACTGAAGAGAGTAAAACTGGGAAGAGAGAATCAGTCTCTATGGGCAGAATGGCGAAATACATCCAGACTGTGTTTAAAAATGAGGTCAAGTGGTTAGGCCGAAAACAGAATATGGAAATAAAATTGAAGTCTGTCTTTATTAACCATGACCTCAGTAGTCCACAGTTTTTTTGGCTCATTGATTTCTAATGTTAATGTAGTTTAAATCTCTTACTAAGCTCTGAAGAATGTTCTTTCAACAGAACCATATCTATTAAACGAGTCATTTGCTCTTTAAAACTAGATAGCTTCACTGCACAGCATGCAGTAAACCTCCGAACGTCTCGCCGATTGTCCGTCAAGATTGTTGATATTTATGCAGAGAAACTTTAAAGGGATGCTGACAGGGGAGTTTCATCATCTCAAAATAGCCTTATTAAGGATCATGCATAAAATCCTCTTGGATTCTTGAAGTGTGAATTCTTGCTAAGGCTGCGTGTCGGTGGGTACCTGTTTGTCCCAGTTTGTTATTGCAGAGCAACACAGAGTTGTTCAGCTGCTGATTTATTTTTTTGTAAAGCAAACAGAAAAGAGACTCTGAAAGAAACCTAAGGAAAGTGAAATCAGTCTTCAAACTAGCACAGACAAGCATATTTTTAAAATGCTTTTACAATGTCATAGAGATGCTTTAATAATCCTATTAGGGAGAAAAAGAGAGAAATAACTAGGCTTGCATATTTAACAGGCCAGCATATAATTCCTGCATGTGCTGCAGGTTCTCTGCCGAGCCATGGAGCCGGCAAACCACACTGCAGTCAATGGCTCACAGTATGGTTATAATGACTTGGCCACATGTTTTACAAGAAATACTACAAATTCCCTCCATTTACAAAAATCACTATTTCTCATCTCTAGGAAAGTTTGCAGAAATAACCAAGCTGCATTTTTTTAAGGGATGTGGAAATGCTCAGTTGATGATAACAGCACAAACCCCTTAGTGTTTTGAATGAGCGTGAGATTGCTGAGCTGGGCTGAGAGAAACTTGAGATGCTCAGAGGCATCAGAGGTGCAGATAGATATACCTGCACCTTTTCCTTCAAGTGACTATGCCTGAAATATCAAAATGGCTTTCAGTCTTCAGTGCTTGATGTGATGAGAATACAGATGAGAGCAAGGTAGTTGCTGACAGAGGTACTCCAACCTGATGGAGACAGATTTTCTTTCCTCTCGTGTTCACACCCAAGATTTTGTCCCCTGCCTATGAGGGCTGGCTTTTTCCTCTTGCTCATAATGTGGAGTTTTGGGCAGTGTCCTGCATTGCACAGGCCTGTGTGACACCGAAGGGAATTATTGTTTTCCCTGGTGCCCGCAAGTAATTTGTGAGTCTTTTTGTTACTTGCAGGTCTCCTGTTCCCTTCGGGCGTCTCCAGCCAGCCTGCAGGCTCCCACCTCTCTATTCCCCTACTCCTTGGGTGGCTTTCTCCAGCCCCATGGGCTGCAGCAAGCTGCCTGCTTTCTGCTGTCCTCCTGTAGGCCTTTAACGCGCCGTAACACAGCCACGCATGCAGTCAGCAGTGTGCGAACACGTGAGAGACTGTCCTTCCCACTTGCCTGAGTGGGTTTGAAACATTTGCTTGTGGTCACGTAATGGTAACTCTGGAAAATGTGGTGGTACCAGAGCTGTGCACAAACTGTGGACTGCAGCTGGAAATGCAGGAAATAAAGTGGGTTTGAAAAAATGTAAACAGCTTAGTCTCGTTACAGGCGTGTACAGGGAGAAGCATGAGAAACTTCAGATATTTTGAGGAAAAATTATTTTCCTCAACCAGCTGGTCTTCACAGGGTAAATAGGGTTGTTTTCTTTTTTTTTTTTTTCCTTTTTTTTTTAAAGTGGTTTTATTTTTTTTAACAAACTATACCGTAGCCCTGAGGTGATTCAAAACTTGATTGTAGAACTTTACCTAGTGGCAAACAAATAAATTCAGGGTCCCTAGCTTATTTCAGTAGTAACCGTAAGAGTTATATTCAACATTCTTTTATGGCATTCAAAGCTCTCAACTATGCAGCTGAAGACCTATACCTTTCAAAGTATCTTTACCTCCAAACAGGTATAAGATAATGTCTAAAAAATTAGTGGTAGGGCAAGGGGGAATGGATTTAAGCTAGAGGAGGGAAGGTTTAGATTGGATATCGGGGGAAGTTCTTTGTGGAAAGAGTGGTGGGGTGGTGGAACAGGCTTCCCCGGAGAGGTGGTGGATGCCCCAACACTGGAGGTGTTCATGGCCAGGTTGGATGGAGCCCTGGGCAGCCTTGTCTAGATCCAGACCTGGAGGTTGGTGGCCCTTCCTGTGGCAGGGGGGTTGGAATGCAATGATCCTTGGGGGTCCTTCCAACCCAGACCAGTCTGTGATTCTGTGAAAGCCAACCTCTATGAGTCTTGTATGTCTGGGACTTTATATTCTAAATGAGCAGGGCATATGGAGAACTCCAACTTTCAGTGAGGCTGCTTTGTGTTGGCTTTGAATTATCTGATGACCTTAAAAATTGCTAAGGAAACATTGACAGAAAAGAAAATAATTTCTTTCATTTCTAAAGGAATTTTCTTCATTTGGTCTGTACAGATTTGAGGGTTCCATAATCCATTTTTCATACATACGTAGACATTTCTTCCTCCCCTGTGAACAACCAAGTTTCCTTTTGAAGTTGTTTCAGTTACTGTCAATTAACAGGACTCATAGTTTGTGACAGAAATGTTGGGTGGAAGGAATGTCTGGAGGTCATCCCGCTGAACCTCTTGAACTAGCACCAGCATCACTGCAGGTTAGGTATGGCTTTGTCCAGCCAAGTCTTATAAGCCTCCAAGGACAGAGATTCCACAAACTGTGACATTATCCCCAAGTAAAGCTTTTTTATCCTAATGTCCTACACCAGCCACAATCCATGATCATTGACTCTTGTTGCTATTACCTGGCAGGACCAAGATTTTGGCTATTTTGTGTGTATAAATATCCTACAAATTGTAGAATGTTGTGGGCTACCATTGAGTTATCCCTTAGTCTCATCTTTATCAGGCTAAGCAATCCCGGTTCTCTCAGCTTCCCCTTTTTGGGCATATGCTTAAGGCACCTGACTACCTTAGTAGTGCTGTGCTGCGCTACTGGAGAGAGTAAACTCTCTCCAGTTTAACGTCCATCTTGTACTGGCAAGAGATGCTTTGCCATGTATGTCATCTGTGGAAGTGGCAACAAGGGTAAAGACATCCATAGATGCACACATGGTCCTGACAGACACAGTCAAAGGTGTTGATGCTGGGCTGAAGTGGAAGGAAAAAAACACAAACTGGCACCTTCTGTGAAATCCACATCAGCCAAAACTCCCCAGAGGAGTGTAAAAGGAAAAGAGCCACATTTGGTTTCAGACTCCTCTCAAACACCCTGTTGCTCTTTGCTGCAAATACCAGAAGGGTGCTGAGTAGCAATCCTCTCACTTGCCTGTCTTCTACAGATTCCCAGGAAAGATCTGTCCAGATGAAGCTTCCTACATCTGACCTCATCGTGTCTGTTCTCTTAGCAGCTGGAGAAGGAAAACGAGGATTTGCAGAGGCTGGTTCAGCTGAAGGATTCCACAGAGCTTCTCTGAAGTGAGTCACCCACTGACAGGCCCCCTCTCCCTCTCCCTCTCCCTCTCCCTCTCCCTCTCCCTTCAGCGTGAGAGAAGCTCAGGTATAGGGTTCTGCCTTACAGTCTGTTTCCCAGAGCTTTTCATTGTTCATTGCTTTTGTTGACTTTAATGGAATTAATTAATTCATTAATTCATGAGCATCTTGACTTAAATGAGAAGCACCCTGACCCAATTAGGCTAGCAAGCAAGATCAGTGTTAGGATTATTTGAAGTCAGTCCCATTTTGTTCTGCAGACAAGGTGTTATGCCTCAAAGGTAATTTTTCACTTTGAATAAATGAGAACAGGAGCTGGGAGATGCACTCACCTAACTTATCTTGGTTGAGACAAGTTTGAAGCATTGCTGGATGCCTCAGTAAATGATGTACGATCACCTGGAAACAGATTGTTATAAGCCAGGATTTCTATCATTTAGAGACAGGTTGTTATGAGAGCAGAGAGAGTTCAGTTGGCTTCAAAGCTTTTGTTAAAGTAGAATCTAGTAGGGGCTCTCACAGAGTGTCTAATAAACAAAGAGACTTTGAGCCTAATCTACCAATGTGTTACCCTAGTTTTCTTCTAGAGTAACTTAGTTCACTAAATGCTGTTACATTTTTTATTAGCTTCAACCTTAGAGCTGCTCAGTGTTAACTCAAGTCCTGTGTTTTGATTAAGATACAGAAAACTGTGTTTTTAAAAGTGCTGAAGTCTTTGTTTGTTTGTTTTGGAAGATGTTAAAACAAATTAAAGAAAATTAGTTCTAGGCTGAATATTTGTATGACAAGTTCTGCCTACAGCAAGTCTCTGTGACTGAGCTGATCTCAAAAATAAGATTTAAAATTGGAATGTTTATGCAAGTCTTAACAGTTGTGGTAGCAGTGCCTGTTGCCATAATAATAAGTGTACAGTGTTGTCACATCATGTTGAATTACTGACCTCCATTTCATCTTGAGACAAATTGATCCTTGAACACTAAGGTCATAAAGGATGATCTGAATATAATTGTTTGCTGGATACTTGGAATTAATCTCAATGTGCTACATGATTCAAGTAACCAATAAATGAATTCATTATCAGGATCAGTTTATAGATTACACTAGCAGCAAAGCAGGAGCACCCTCAAAAAAGTAGGCAATAACAGAATTTTTTTTTCCTGTGTCTTTTTCTTACACTCCACAGATGAAAGTTTCTAAAGAGCAAAAATATGCAAACCCCAATAATTGTATGTGGAAATTAACTCCTTCAGTTCCAGGGGATGTTATTTCTAAGGCACAGAAATATGAAACGGTGAAGTGTTTCTGGGTTTTCCCTCTCAAAGGGGCTCTTCAGTGGGCAGATATGACAACTGTAGAAAATGCATTATGGGGAATTGTGTTTTCCCTGCTCCTGCTGTGCCCCCTCCAGTGGCACTGCCGGCTGCATGGGAGGCAGGGGAGAACGGGGACGACTGAGATACTTCGGTACATTTATGCCTCGTGGAACCAACATACTGAATCACCTCTGGATCTTTTTTCATACTCTTTTGATCATGCTAATGGAGCTGTTTGGAGCATTCTTCAAGGTAATGGAAATTAAACTGGTCAACAGAGCCAGGATCTCATGAACCAGAGTAGCTGAAAGAGCAACAACTCTGTTGTCCTCTCCCTCTCCATGCTCTGGGCTCCCTTGCCACAGCCTAGGATATGTGCCATATAGGTGAATCCCGGGAGGCTGGAGTGCCTTACACACCAACCTATGGAGGTTGAAGGCTCCCCCTGCTCCCGTTTTGTACCTATGGATGCGTTTGTCTGGGAATGTCGTTATTTTGACCTACTAACGTAGGGCTTTGCTTAGGGCAGGCCATGCTGCTACACTGGCAGAGTTCAGTCTCCTTCCTTTGGAGCCTGGAGAAAAGCCAACATGCTTTTATTGCCTAAACAAAACCAGCCGTCGAAAGGCAATGCCTTCTAATTAGGCAGCAGAGATCATCATGCCTTTGAGGTAAACGGGTGATGCAGCAAGAAAACTAGCCAGAGTTTTGTCACTCCCCCCAGAAACCAGACAGCAGAGCATCTCTGGTCTTGCTCACAGAGCCCCTTATCCCAGGGGTGAGTGTACTGGCTTCAGGGCTACAAATGACCTATAATCTGACAGAGATGTTTGGGAACAGCGCATGTGATATCCCCTGTGAGGGGACTGTATTTGATTCTTCAAGATTAGTTGCTTTTCACAAGACTCTGCCTCTAAGTTTTCCTCTTTCTTTTACGTGTATTTCTCCAGTAGCTTACTCAAAGCAAGGTTTAGAACAGTGATGTTAGGGGACTGCAAGGGTTTATGTGTCAAATATTGCAGGGGAATCTCCTTTTGGGGCTATCCTGTATTCCGGATCATTTGGTGTTCCTTCCATGTGCTCTACAGACTCAGAGATGAAGGCCCTTTTGTGCTTAAAGATTTCAATGCCAAGATCTGGTAACCAGCGTAGAGAAGGTAATCTAGTGTTAGGTGAATTCCTTAGGCAAAAATCTTACATCAGTTTTAGCAACCACACCTCAACAAGCTTCTAAAAGAATGGGGGGTTCTGTCACTCTCCCTTTTCTCCGATGATGTCCAGGGCAGAGTTGGGAGTTTCAAAACCAGAGGAGCCTTTCTTTGCTTGTTCTGCCCATCACTCCACAGAAAAACCTTCACCTTTTGTCCTTACCCCTCAGATGAAATCCCAGTGCTCCCAGTCAGGTGATCTACTTTGATTCGCTTGTGCAGGGCGATCAATAATCTCATTTATAAAACTTGCTGAAGGCAGGGAATCATCCTCACATTGGCCACACTATCAGAGAAGAATCTGCCAGTCTGGGTGCAACCTGACCTCCAGTCTCCAAGGATAAGTAGCCTGAGAAGGCATGAGGGATTTAGTAGCAAAATCAAATGAGTGGAGAGATTGTGATAAGAACCATGTAAGGTTACCCAGGTGTTATTAGGATTATACCATATTTCAGTATTTCAGTCACACACTTTCCCCATGGATTTTCAAAATAATTGCATTTGAGGAGATATACACAGGTTGATGTAAAGCATATGAATATATTGACACACCAAAAGCATTGGTAGCAGAAAATGTGCAGTTTCTATTGCTTCCTTCAATATACACAAATGACAGTCAAAGTCTCTGTGAAATCACGAGTTTCTTTGGTTATCACTGAGAAAATGTCTGTTTGTCTTTTCCACAAGGCTGTTTCAGGCACTGCTGCATAAGAAAAACAAACCAGCTGCTGCATTTTGGGTTCTCAACACTGAAAAAACCCACCCGTATTCTGTTAAGTACAAATACACACTGCTAGTGTCCTCATAGCAGAGGAGACCTGTTTTCAGAATGGGAAGCCATGCTGTCCCTGACTTCCAGTCTACAGCTGGGTTTTACCCTTTAAGGAAGGGATACAAGAGTTTTCCAAGCTTTGGGAAGATTTCCAAGGTTTTGGACCAGATATGTATGCTTTATGATAATCCCTAACCATATATCAAATGTTCTTTTAGATTTAAAGAGTGAAGGATTTCATGGGTGACCTTATCTCCTGAGGCCTTAAAAAACACTCATTGATAGCCTTGGAGTAAGTGGCACGGCCGCTGAGGGAAAAGGGACACACAAAGATAGAGGAGACTGCAAAAGCTCCACCACTCTGTGAATCTGTAAGTGATCAGACAGATTACTGAGGTGTGATCTCCACCTCTCCCATCAGTACCTTGTGGGAGCATGCTGGGTCTCACGCACTTCCCAAACTGAAATTGCAGCCACGCAGCCCAAGTAGCCCCAGGTGAGTAACTACCCCACCTGTCAGCTACCAGATCTGAGGAGCATGGTGCTCATCCTGAGGAGTCCCGTGAAGCCACACAGCACGTGTTGCAGCAGGAGCATTTGAACTCTGCAGTCCTCCTTGCCCAATCCCCACCGGGTGTAATGGAGCTGGGCGCCTCCCTGCTTGCTGTGCCCTTGAAGTCCTTCATACACCACGTCACTTCTTCAGATATGGGTAGAAGCTAACAACTGATGTAAACCAGCAGAGCCACTGATGGACTGTGTCAGCAGATCGCCCAGCAAAGAGTCATGGTTACATGTCCTTCAGATGTTCTGCAATGCAAATACTCTGCCTCCTCTTTACCTGGCTGTAGGGTGCTCATCTCTCTTTTTTCCTAAGCTGATCTTGTGCTCGCTAATGACTTGGATGAACTCTGCTGTTATGTCAGGGACTGAAGACACTAAAGGGAATTCTGTGAAGATCCCAGTGGTTGGCAGGGAATGTGGGTTACCCCACCCATGGCTGCAAACAAAGCGAGACTCTCTGATGTTGCCATTATCCAGGGAAAATTAGAGCATTACAGACTGAAGCAAATAAGGAAAGCAAAGCATGATATTCATCAGTCTGAGCATGATTTTCTCAGTGTTGTTCATGGATGAGCAAAGTTTCCATATCTGGGACATAAAGAAAAGTGGGGAGAAAGATATGAAAGATCTCCATAATGGGGACACAGAATGGGATGAGACTGTGATCTCCCCATGCAGAATGAGGAGGAAGAATTTCTCCTGGCAGGAATGGCATTTTCCTACCACATAAGTAGAACTGCTGCAGTGAAGACTCCTGACCTGGTTGTGCACACAGCAGACTGCCGATACCATAATTTCAGACACCAGCAAGAGTTGTGCATGGATCAGGGAGTCTTCAAAGGCAGCTTGGTGGCAATGTCTTTTTTAAAGACATTTTAAAGACATTTTAAAAAAGCTTTTTTAAATATAGAAAGTGGAGGCAAGGGGGACTGAGTACAGCTACAGCAACAGGGAGGTGACAGGGAGCACAGAGTGTCAGGCACTGTTCAGTTATTCCTCCTGGAACTCTGGGCTGACGTGATTTTATGTCTGCTGTCAGTCCCATGTGGCTTCCCATCCCAGGTGAAGCAGGCTGTTAGGCTTCCCAGGAGTGCCCAACATGCAGATCTCCATGGCCAGATGTGACTCAAACACCATCACCATGCATGAAACATACCAATTTCTGTTTTAGGAATGAAAAAACAATGACACAGTTCATCAAGGTCTGACATCTGACATGTTTCCAGAGGTATACTTTGTTCCTCAGCAGCTGACTTCTGCTGCTTCAAGCTGCATACCCTGCTGGTGTTGTCTGTGTCACCTATGCTCCTCCTGGTCAGACAGACCTGGGAGAAGGATTTGGGTTAAGTTGAGCAGAAGATGGGGAGACCATCCTGGAAGCCAGAGTCAGCCAGGCCAGAGCCTTCCCCACCATATATATTCTGCTGGCAGCCTGCTGCAAACCCAGTCCGTAGGGCTCTATCTTGGCCCTGGGGAAACCTGCAGTCAGATTTGGGTGGTGCCATTGGTCTAAGTATGTCATTAGCTCTCAATCTTTTAGCAGGCTCAGTGACACTTTGATATGAATTCGAGTCTGGGAGATGTTGAATTGAAATCTGTTTGTTTCTCTTCTACACTGACAAAAGCTGAACAATGCATAAAGCTTTGCTCCCTCTCCAGTGCAGGAAGTGAACAACAAACTCAATTTCACCCGAGAGCAGCCAAGAAAAAGGAGCTGGATTTGTCTTTGAAGCCTAGTCATTGATCATAAAATATATGCCACTACCCTGGTGCCTGTGTCCTCCAGGTGCCCGGGGGAGTCTCTGTAACCACAATGTAAGGGCATCCTGCTGTTTCTTGTTTATTTCATGTTGTACAAGGCAACTGCTCGTATTTATAACGCGTGAAATGTTCAGCCACTGGAGTTTTCTGCCTGGCTGATTCTTCCTTAATTTACAATGAACATTAGTCTTGTGATTTACGGACTGCCAGATTCTCCGAGTAGGATAACTCCCTTGAAGAAAGCTTCTCACCCACAGGATGGCTCAGGAAGAGTTTCACCTGCCTCTGCCAGCTCCAGCCTGGGATCCTGCAAGAAGAAAAGGGCAGGCAGGCAGGCAGGCAGGATGTGGCAGCTGAAGGAACAGCCTTGGCACAGCAGACAGCATTTGCTGTGGGTGAAGGGTCTAACATGGTTTCGCTCCTCTCTCTTATTAACTTACTTCTAGGTGCCTCCCATGAACACATGGGTTCTGACCAGCCCATTAGTGAAACTGCAGGTCTGTATTTGTGTCTTCTGAAACTTCTGTATGGGAGAATTCATCAAAATGTTTGCACTTTTATAGCTCGAGGGGTAGCACCTGCTCCTCTTAAGAGCCTAGGTGGAACACCTCTGTCAGTCCAGATATGAGGTCACTCACAGGCATTACCACTGATTTACACAGGGGTGTAAAAGCACATATAGATGCCAGATCCCACAGCCTGAAAATCCCTGGGAACTAGGTCTCCTGTTTGGTTACCTGGTGTGGTGTCTGCATTGTGCTTTGAGGAGGCCATTGCTCCAGAGGAGCGCGGTCAAAGGAACTCCATCTTCAGTGAGCCATTTAACAGGCACAACACCTTTGATGACTTAACATTGTGCTTAGAAAGACAGTAACTACTTCTGGCTTAAGAATAAAGTAAAGGACAGGGGAAGAGGAGGATTCAGGGGTTTGGGTGTATCTTATGAGCTTAGAGCACTAGTCCTCCCTCCTTCTCCCTGCCCCACTCCCTGTGCTCCTCCCTGAGCTGCAGGGAATGAAGAAAGCTGCCGGTTTCTCAGTAGCCTAGATGTGGTGAGGCAGTATGTTGTCATACTCCAATTAGGTACTTAGAAAAGTCTCTAAAAGTTATTAATATCAGAACTTATGTTAACGAGTACTTTTGTTGTTAGTCTTGAAAGAGGCAGAAGTCTGGATTAGAGACAGGAGACTCATCCTGAATGCACTTTGTCCAGTTGAGACGTGAAACATGATCATTGCACAGGGTGAAAGAATGCACGCTCCGGCTGCTCAAGCTCCATGTGTCCTGTGTGACTGTGCACTACACTCTCACAAGCCCAAATCCACATTAGTAAAACGAAACGCGAAGGCTGATGGTGTGTTTATCTGCTTAAATTCCCATAGCACAGGGCAGCGAAGGCTCTGGTCAGATGTTTATGATGGTGCATTGCGAGTGCATGTAAAGAGGAGAACGTCATGTATCAAGAGAGATTATCTGGGGTACCTTCTCTTACTAACCCAGCCAGATGCAATCCGCTAGCGAGAATTTCTTCCAAAGCAAATTGCCAGGTAATGGCAGATGCCCAGGGTCTGCAGGGCTGCTCTGTGGATAAAGAGGCCTTGCTGTTGGAACACTAAAGGAAAGTATTTCACTTTCTCCTAGAAGTTTTCAAAGACTGAGGACTAGTTATATTATTTTGGCTACCCTGTGTGTCCTTAATTTCCAGGTGTTTGAGCATCTCATGAAACTCTGCTGTACAGCCTGCACAGCTCCTTGTTGGGAAAAAATAGTTCAAGATGGTCTTTTGCCAGATTCCTAAAAGCTTGGGCTCTGAGAAAACACAATTATAGTCCTGGATGTTGGTCAGATGAGAGGTAAAATGCCAGGACATCAGAATGAGAGATGGAAAACATGAGAATATTCTCACTGCCGTGTTATTCAAATCAGGCCAAAAATGCTGTGAATCTTGGAGGAAGTTATGTTTACAGCAGTTTTCCTAAACTGAAGTGGTGGGCATACCCTGAAAGGATTTAGTGTCCAACCTTTAGAAATTTCACTCATCCCTTCAGCTTCTGCTTTAACTGTGTTTACATTGTGTGGGCAAGTTTTCCCATCACAGAAACCAGAACTTACTAGTGTGACTGGCTCACCTCTGTGATTGGGCTACTTTACTGAATTGTCTCGTGTCACTGGATTAGGCTTTGATGAAGATAAGATTTTCTAGGATGAGCCCAAAGACACCTCTCACACAGCTTGTTGCTAGGAGAATTTTTCTCCAAGTATCAAGTATGAAAGTATTGATAATGTAAGAATGCATTGATTAAAAACCAGTTTTCAAACAGGGTTCTTGTCCTGGTGGAGGTAGTATCAAATGAACAGTCCTGTGCTGAGTGCCTTCTTACTAGCCAGAGGTTTGTAACAAAACAACCAGCCACACACACAAGCCTGTTTTTGTGGACTTCAGCCAGGCCATTAACACAACAAAGAAAGCATGTGCTTACTCAGATTCTATTCGTGATCCATATTTCATAACTTCTAGAGAAGGAATCACCTGAATTTAGTAGTAGTAGTACTACTCCTACTAAGTAGTAAACTTGCTTGTTGTAATCTTCAGTGCAATTTGGCAATTACAGAAAGACACATCATGCTGTGTGTGTGTGTATCGGTGGGTGCGACATGCAGAGAGGTGCCTCTGCCACAAATGCCATAGAAATCCTTGCTAAAATACTTGGTAAGTCCTTAGCGACATACAGCTCAAGAGAATGTTTTATTTCTTCTTTTTCTTCTTTTTTCCTTTCTTGGTCTTCTTCACTGCCAGTCTAAAGAGGTCCTCTTCAATTTTCTAGTCTGTCCTCAGATGTCACAATAACCCCAGGCATCGCTACAGGCTTTGGGCAGAGTGGCTGGAGAGCTCCCTGGAGGAGAAGGACCTGAGGGTGTTAGTTGACAGCTTGCTGGACATAGCCAGCAGTGTGTCCAGGTGGCCAAGAAGGCCAATGCCATCCTGGCCTGTATCCTGACCAGCAGGAGTAGGGAAGTTATTGTCCCATTGGACTCAGCTCTGGTGAGGCCACACCTCGAGTGCTGGGTGCAGTTTTGGGCCCCTCACTATAAGAAGGATGTTGAGATGCTGGAACATTTCCAGAAAACATACACCGCTTGACTTGCAGTTCTTTAAAAATAAATACCTGATTAACTTTTCACTGGCAGGTTTTTATATCATTCTTCTTCCTGGTGCTGGAAACACTGAAACTCAAGTAAAGCAAAAGCTTTGTGAGATGCTTTCCCCTTGAGTTTCCCAAGTTTTGTTTTAAATATTACCGCCTGGGGGTTGCTGATATTTACCTATATAGTTGAGCTGCTGCACGCTTTCCTGTACAAGATTTTTTTTTTAAGGATTTGTTTTTCTGCCATTGCCAATAGCACATGATTAGAATTTGGCATCTGAAGAGATGCTGATCTACAGATATACCTTGTCTTCACCCACAAAAATCTGCTTTAGAATTAACTCACTTATAAACTGCTACAGATACTATTTTTCTTCATTAACCTTCTCCAAACTTGGCAGCATCCCAAAATAATAGGCGAATGAGGCCCTGGTGAGGAGCAGGTTTCAGCACCTGCAGGTACAAGGGGTGGTGAAGGATGGAGAGAGAGCTAAGCCTGCCTGCACCTCTCTAACCTTGCAGGCACCTGGGTTGTGGTTTAAATAGCTGGGTTGTCTTTCAGAGGTAGCAGCCTTTGCTGCGGTGGGGCATTGCTGTCAGAGTGCTGGTCCAGAAAGCAACACTCAGCCTCCAAATGTGGGAGCCCAGACCCACAGAGGCTGTTTGAATTCTCAGCTGCTTAAAAATGTAGAAAACTGCATGTTTAAGCTAATAAGGTTCCCAGAAGAAGAAAGGAGTGGCCAGTTTTGGTTGTTCCTGCCCTGTTGGAGGTTGGAGTATGTTGTGGTCAGGTCACACACGGCTTGTTCTGAGGACCTCTGCACTATAAGAAGGATGTTGAGGCACTGCACTGTGGGAGACACAGTGGAGTAGGAGTGCAGAAACAACATGGGTAAGGACAGGCTCCGTGTTTTTTTTAAGTTTTGTGGTACAACACTAAAATCTGTCCACAACATGGCTTAACAGCATGCAGTATGGTAAAGTGGTTCAAACAGAAAAACCTCAAGAACAAAAACATGCCTCTTCCCAATCAAATACCTGCCCACATAATAGCTGAAGAGATACCAGTGAGATAATAGCTATACTCACTGTGAATCCCTTACAGGTACAGTTTATCTTACACCTTAATAAATGTAAAGGCCTTATTTTTTTATTTCATGGATTCAGAATGTTTTTTTATTATAATCATTCAGATTTCTTTTCAGGACTGATTCAAAATGTTATTTTCTTCATCTATGAGGAGTTATTCACCCTTGTACACTGTGCTGCTTCTCAGGCTTGCCAGATTCCAGGTTCCAAACTCCCCCAGGAAACTCCATCTGTTTTAGCTTGTACAAAAGAGTAGGATTTGGGGTGATGTCTGAAACAGAGGTTAGGGTGAAGTTAGAAGTTGTGCAAACTTTGAGAACTTAAAAAAAAAATATCTTAGAACCTGAAACATCCCAAAATAAAAAGCAAGAGACTGTTTCAGGGCACTACTGGCCACACTCCCTGGAGTAATGGGCACGCAAAAACAGACAAGTGCGAAAAAGTATGCCCGACTAAAGGATCCTTGTTTGATTCTCAGAATGGAAGTGGTGATCCCAGCATAAATGTGTTCCAAATTCAGTTGCACTAGACTAGGGCTCTGATTCCGTCCCACCCTGGATTACAGAGGCAGAAGACACTTGTTATAGGTACATTGTAAAGTCTGGCATTTCTCCTTAGGAGTGGACAGATAACAACCTCTGGTGAACTTGGGGCTTTCCTCAGTACAGTGCTGCCCACAACTCCATCGGGACATCTTCAGCAGGATGTTTACATTGTCAGCAGAAGAATCATCTTCCACAAGCCACTTGTATTTCTCTGTAAAGGCTCTCCCTCTGCAGACTGACCAGGTCCAGCTCTCCCTGGGGAAGGACAGCTGATTCATATGTGATCAGGCTGCTCTGAAACACAGCAGTTGCCACGTTTAACCTCTGGTGTCAAGCAGGGCCAAAGAGTTTCTCTTGCCTCAGGTCTGATGACTTGTGGTCAGCTTAAACTTGTGCTGTGCTTACAGGCTGAGATGATATGGCAGCTTGCCATTGCTTTTCCAAATTTGTACAGGCATCCTCAATTCCTGATGTGTGGCATGACAAGAAACGTTTATGTGTAATGACGCTTGCAGTGCAGGCAGAGATACGCCAAGCATTACGCTTGAAGGCATGCCGCAGCCACAGCAATTACCTAATTACTGGTGTAAGCCTGTGTACCACGTCCCTGTAACACACACTGAAAACTCTGCCTGGATTTGAACCATGAGTAACATAATCAACTCCGTTTGATGGGCAGAAACAAAATCACAAAAAGAAAATCAAGTGATATATTAAAAATGCCACCGTGGGCATAAAAGGTCATCAGAAACCACTGCTTGCAGA
The DNA here is from genome assembly GCA_013399135.1 of Heliornis fulica. Taxonomy (NCBI): domain Eukaryota; kingdom Metazoa; phylum Chordata; class Aves; order Gruiformes; family Heliornithidae; genus Heliornis; species Heliornis fulica. The sequence continues at coordinate 527,945 of VXBZ01004862.1, read as the reverse complement.
TGGCAACCATTGTTGCTTTGGAAGGAGACATCAAATTCCTGTGTGCTCAGGGGTTCAATAAAGGGAACTCAAAACTCATCAGGCCAGGTTCTGCTCTGGCTATTTTGCAACCATTCAGTAAGTTCTTTTTGGTCCCATCTGCATTTAATGAAGAGCAGTGTCAGAAATCCATTGTAAATCCCCCTTCCACTATATAGTTTGAATTAGGTTTATACATTGCTGATATTACTGTTCCCTGAATATTACTGTTGAGTGAGTGCATTAGTGTATAAGAAGAATTGCATTGGGGAGCATGTTGTTCCTATCTAAATTAAATCTCATTAAGGAATATTACAATATTCTTCAAGGTAAAGCTAATGGGAAGGATTAAACATTTAGTTACGGCAGCCTCAGTTGTGAGGTGTCCGAACACAAAAGAAACAATTTTTTTTTCTCTGTATCCTGGGAAGCTCCCAGGGCCATCAGTCATAGAGCTGATCCTCCTGTGGAGGTGGGAAAAGGAGTATTGGACAAAGTGATTGCTGGTGGAAAAAGATGGACATCTGGCATCCCTTTGCAGTATAGCAAGTGAAAGAAAGGGATGGGCACTACTTTTCCAGGACATTTTCAAGGCATCCAACCTGTCTTAGAAATACAGGTCTATGGCTAAATGAAGTATCTCTGCAAAGCAAAGGTCTGGGTTGGTCCAGCCATTCCCAAAAGGCAAAGCAGGTGGCCACGCAGGTATGCAGCCATGCCTAAACCTGATGCCATGTTGCTGCAGTTGCTGGTCAAGCAGGAGGGGTGAGGTCTTTCTGGTGGTGTCTTTCTGGTGGTGTTGGGTAAATATAGCTCTGTATGGTGACTGGTGACCAAGAAACAATAACCAAATGTATATTAACTAATTAATTAATTACAAGTCTTTCCCTCAGAGGAGCTCTCAGGCCCTTATGTGAGCGGACTGGCACATGCATTTGAGTTGGCCAAGGTTTGCATGGCAGCTGCTGCAGCAGCACGCTGATGCCTCCATCACGTTCCTGACATTCCTGCGTGTATCTTCTCCTGATCCAAGTGCTTTGACATTCTGTCTGCTACCTCAAAGCCAACTGAAGCTGAGATAGCTGAGGAGGCGGTTGTGTTGGACCCCATTGGCTGCAGAGCATGCAACAGCCCAGGCATGGGGCAGCTTTCATCCCTGTACTCCTGCATCCTTCCTCGTATGCCCAGGGTGAGGGCCTGAGGTAAGAAGCCTTTGCTCATTCAAAACTGATTCAGAGCAGTGTGGACTGAAAATTAGCTACTCCAATTCTCTGACTTCAGCCTGTTATTAAACAGGGGTATATCTGCTGTGATTGTGGAAATAACAGAATACCTGCATGCTTTGCGCTTCATAAGCACAAGCATGGTAACTGTACCAGTAAATTACTTCCACAGACAGGTATATGAGCCCACAGTGGTGTTTTTTTCTCTCTGCTAACTCTCTGAATTTACCATAACGTTGTTCTTGTCACTTTTTGCTGACAGAAGGAATCAGAGGTACATTATGAGAGCCATTATCTCAGGCTGCAGATATACATCTGATATCAGGCAGCTCGGATCACCATCAGGCCCATCAGCATGCCCGGCAAGACACGTGTTGTACGAACGGGCAGCACAAGTCAACCTTTTAAACAGACAAGGTGGAATGAAGCCCCAGTCCCTGTCATGGTGGGCAGGAGCTTGTATCATATTCCACCTAGCAATAATTGGCATCTTTGCTCTCACAATCTCTCCTCAGCTCTGTTCCACATCACCATGATATCAAAATACTGATTAATGACCCCCGTGGAAGTGCGGGACCCTGCATGGCATGGAGCTGAATGCTTTAGACAACCCCTGTGTGTCAGAGATGAGGCACACTGGAAGGGGTTTTCTGCTGCCCTTGGACCATTAAAAAGAAACAGTGTTGTTCTTTGAGTCTCTTGAGTGGAATCTCTGTCTGTATTTATGCAAATAAGTTGGTAGGAACTAATAATCAGCCCCTTTTGGGCTTTAACAGTAAAGGAGAATACATGCGTTGCATGTGAGGCTGGTACCTGCTGAGACAACTGTCATGTTTTCTGTACTTCTTCAGGATTTTGATGTCTCCTGCCAATGGTGTTAATAAACCAGAAGGGAATTGCACAGGCAGTGCTGCCAGATTAGGGATGGAGATGTTATGTTAAAGGAAGAATGTGTGATGTCGGGTTACATTTGCACATTCTGCCAGTCACTTTCCCCACCTTCACATGAAATACTAGCCAGGTAAAAGGCTACAAATGGGGGAAAATAGGAACTGGAAGAAAGAGGGGCATCAAGACAGATTCTTCTGGATGGACCATCGGGGGAAAGGGTAGTGCTTATGGATGAAAAGCTGGACATAAGCCAGTTTATGTACCCTCACAGCCCGGAAGGCCAATCGCATCCCGGGGTGCATCAAAAGAAGTGTGGCCAACAGATCAAGAGATCTGATTCTCCACCTCTACTCTGCTCTCGTGAGACCCTCACCTGGAGTGCTGTGTTCAGTTCTGGAGCCCTCAACACAAGAAGGACATGGACCTCTTGAAGTGGGTCCAAAGGAGGGCTGTGAGGGCTGTAGAATGTCTCCTCTGAAGACAGGCTGAGTGAGTTGGGCTTCTTCAGGAGAAGAGAAGGCTCTGTGTAGACCTTAGAGCAGCCTTCCAGTACCTGGAGGGGCCTACAGGAAAGCTGGGGAGGGGCTGTGTGCTAGGGCAGGGTGTGATAGGAAAAGGGTCAATGGTTATAAGCTGTAGCAGGGTAGGTTTAGCTTTGACATTAGGTAGAAACTCTTTACTATGAGGGTAGTGAGACACAGGAACAGAGAGGTGGTGGAGATCCCATTCCTGCAGACATTCAAGGTCAGGTAATCTGATCTAGTTAAAGGTCTCCCTCCTTACTGCGGGGAGTGGGGGCTTGGACTATATGATTGTTAAAGGTCCTTTCCAACTAGCACATTCTGTGATTCTAGGTTAGAAGACATTATGTCTATTTGGCACGTATGAAGCTGCATAAAGAGTTATGTTCAGTTTTGGAAACTATGTATATGGTGGGCATGGTGTCATGTGATGGTAAGTATGGTCTGGTTCTTCACAGGCTCAGTGTGACCAGGCTGGTTGCAGGAAGACTGTTTTGGGGAGTCATGTCATATGAGGCTCTCAAGGGCAATGACCTAGCACCTTATGCCTGCACAGTTAGTTGTTGACAGGCATGAAAACCACAGTTTCTCACCAAGTTCAAAACCACAAAACATATTGCTTAGTCCTACCTCAGCAGGGCCGGAAATTGGTGTCTTGTTCTTGCTGGTAGTTTCCTCCATGCCAAGCAACATTTAAGGCAAATTTCCATGCATCTGTCTGCAACAGGGGTCATGTAGCTTTGTTCATTTGCCACCATTACTGCAAAGATAACTTGAGCTGAGGAGCTACTTCTGATAGCTGGACTGCAGCCATTGAAGAAAAACTGTTAGTAGAGGGGCAGTTGGATCTTTGAGTTGCTTACAGAAACTGCTGTGATTGATTTCAATCACTCTGTCCTTCAGAAAGTGTCAACTGCTGTTCTCAAAGCCCAGATTCTCATTTCACATAGATTAATATGCTTTTCTGTCATCCTCGAGATAACATCAATAAACCAGGACCTGGCCATTCTGGCAGAAAAGATAACAAATGTTCCTGCTGTCTTTCCAAACAGGATGTCATCTACTGCTAAGATTGTTATTGTTTTTCTTCAAAATTGCTACTGCCTGTCCTTATTCAGTCTAATTGTGCCTCCTTCTCTCAGCTTCTGCATGAACCCTCACCTGCCCCTCAGCTGCCAAAGGCACCTCAGTGTTACCCACTACAGGATGAAGCTGCACATAAATATAGGCATAAAAACATGCACAGACAGGGGAATGTCATCAGCCAGCCCTCCAAGGCTGGTTACCCCAGCTGCTGGGGAGCTTTGAGCTTCAGCGCAGTCACAAAACTGCCGGTCTGTGAGCAAGAAAATGGTGGCATATATAGGAGCATTAATTTCGACGCAGACCTCCCTTGAGAGAGCCTCAAGTCCCTCCCAAATGGAAGAGGTACTGATGTTGGGGGGGTCTGGGATGGCAGGCCTGAAATCTGCCATAGTCCTCCAGCATGGGTTACCACACAGGTGCTGTCATCTCCTAAGGCTTAACCCACCCCAAGAAGCCATCACCACCTCCCTCTGGAGCTGCACACACCCAACTCCTAATGGTGTTTGTTCAGCTGTAGGTGAAGGCTGCAATAATGAATGGTATGAAGCTGATTAACAGCTTGCAGAGACCTGAACATTTAAAATTCAGGGCTACAGAGTTCCCAGTGCCATTAAAACATAGTGTAGAAAACTTTCTGCTCTTCACAAGCCATCCTCCTTTCTACTGGCTTCTCAGACAGGGGGGTTGGACTAGATGATCTTTTGATGTCTCCTCCAGCTCCTGACATTCTGTGATTCTGTGTGACACTGCCTCCACAGAGACGCTGGGCATCTTAGAGGTCTCTGTCCCTGCACTCCTCTGGGGTTTTCTGAGCTACTTCTCTGCAGCAACGGCCCGAGGGACCTCTCCTCCTCGGGCCTGATGGCTGGGCTGTCACTCATACCTTCTCTCTCTTTTCTGCTTCATCTCTGTGAAACAAGGCTCTTGTCTCCCGAGAGCTGGCTTGTCGCTCTCCCCCAGAAAGCACAGAAGCTCTTCGTGCTCTAATGGCTACAAAGAAAGTCTTCAGGAAAGGGAAGGTACGAAGCCCTAATTCAGCAGAGTTCAGCCACATAGGCAGGTTCTCTGTGTTTAACCTCTGTAGCAGTGATGAGGAGCAGGTGAGCATCAGTGGGGGCTCTGCAGAGGATCCCCTCATCATTTGTCTGGGGCTGGAGGTACAGGTCAGCTTCTGAGAGCTAACAGCAAGGTTTTGGTTCTGCAGTCCTTGATGTCCTGTCTAAAGATTTCCCTGGCTACTTTCTCTGAAATCACCAATAACCGGTGAGTCCACCCAGAAAGCCATCCATGCCGTTTGTCCCACTCATCCCCAGGACGGTGGAGGCTGGCTGGGAGCCAGAGGCTGGCTGCCTGCTGTGGGGCTAGCAGCGAAGCTTTCCACCCATCCTTCCAAATTCTGCCTTTGACCCACCGTCCTCCCCTCTGGGGCCTGTCCCACAGCCAGCACTTACCCTGAGCTCTGTTGTGGTGAGCTTGCCTTTCATTTACAGTGTTAAAAGGCTTTTGACTATGGTTTGTTTTTTGTTGTGTTTTGGGTTTTTTTTCTCCTTAGAGTTTCCCCTAAGGTAAACACCTCCATTCCAGTCTGAGTCATATCTCCTTATGCCACTTGTGCTGACATGCTGGTGTGAACTACCAGTCTCTGGCCCGATCCTGCAGCCCAGCATCCCATAAGTGTGAGTCTACAAGGCTATGTAAGAGCCCAGGAGCCAAAGATATCCATTATTTTTAATACTGAGATGCAGACAACAGCCCCACATTAGCACTGCAGTCATGCTGAAAGGCCACACTGGTTCCCATAAGGCACGCTGTTTTTTCTGCCTGGCAGTGGGGATATCACTCACAGGGTTTCCTTTTCTTTTGCTGCTGTATTAGCTGCTGTAGCTGCTTCATGGGACTGTTGGCAGCCCACAATAAATTACAGCAGCCTTCAGGTAGCTGCGACCTGTGCCAGGGCATGGCCTTTGCATGGGCAGCCCGGGATCAAGGGTGGACAAGTCCAGTGGCTTCTGATGGCATTGTGAGCTTTTCTTGCTCTTCTCTATGTGTTCTCAAAGCCTTGCTTTGCTCATATCCCATTCCTGAACCAGTTCTTCCCAGGAGCATCTTGGTGCTGATCTGGTGCACAGACCAGGAGCTGGTCCACGCTCTGCATCAAGGCAGGCACGGGCTCACGTCAGCTGTTCCCCAGCCCTATTCACAGCCAGCCATCTCTTGCTGTAGACTCAAGAGCAGCAACATTATTACACTGGGACAATATTATACAGATTAACCCTGTTCCCAAGGTCTTATCTAGAGAAGGATTGAGATTTGCAGATCTGGCTTGTGTTTCTTGCAGCTGATCCTTCAGTCTGGTGGTTCTTGAGATTTTTTTTTTTGTTCTCCTTGTGCAGTTGCCGTGTTTTCTGAGCTACCTCAGAAGCTAATTAGCCTGGATTTGTCCGTTCTCTCTTTAAGTAGACTTAGTGGTGACTTTCTTCTCCCGTGCATGCCAGGGTGACTGCAAAGGCAATGCTAAGCCTGCACATGTTGCTCTCCTAAATTTGTCTGCTGTGTGATGCCACTTTCCCAAGGCAAATAGAAAGCATTTTGGTCTGTCACTAACCCAGCGGGTGTCCTGAAGGATTTTAGCAAGCAGAACAAATGGAAACCTTCTCTCTTTTCCTTTATGTTTAGTTGATTTTGTGGTCATGTAATTGTTCTTCCTTAGTTTAGAGGATGTAAAGAAGAGAATCCAATAGCGATAGATTATTTTTTCACTGTATACTCACACTCCCACAGACCATGTCTGATCTTCCTTTAGCTACCAAAGCTCTCTTAGTTCCCCGGACTTATTTACTGAAACTTGTTCTCTCGACAGACCACCCAGGGTCATCTTCATAAAACAGGTTATCACAATGGGTGGCATATATTGACTGCTAGAAGCCAATGTCTACCACTCTCCCATGATTGTTAAGGGTGCCCATGCTAAGACTAAGCCTTAAGCCCCTAAAAGGAGAGAGGGGAATTCTAGCCTCAAGTGCTCAGACTTGAGTATTACTCCTGGCCCATGGAGAGTAGGCTCTGGTACCTCCTCCCTTTGCTGTGTTACTGAACATGCAGCCTCCAGGGAGCTGTAGCCCAGAAGAACCAATGCTTGGAAAACTTTCTGCCCAAGGGGCTGTTTTCCTGGCAGGAGTCACGTGGCAGAAACCCTTGCTAAACACTTCTAACTCCTAGTTTGAGGAGTTACAGGCTGCAGTACCATGCCCTTCCAGCCTTCAGCAACCTCAGATGGTTTTGTAGCTAGGCACCCAAAAAGCTAGACAGTAACTTCATTCTGTGAGGTTTCAATGGTGCTTTGTCTGAGACTATAAGGAGGAGTTGCCATTATCTAAACAATAGATTTACTTCCTGTTAATTGAGTTATGCACAGCAGATACTTGCTGAACCACTATTCTGCCTGGTAGACACGAGGCCTGAGGTCTGTCCTAGGTCCAACTTTATGCAGTTCCCACTTCGCCACTGGGATACCTGATGGCCCCATGAAGTGCCCAGTGGCTAGTGATGCTTCTCGGGAGCCCTGAGCCTGTGTGGAGCCACAGAGATGGGTGGCTCCCAGAGAGGGCAAGCAGAAAGGTGGTGGAACTGTTGGGGGCATGTAGTGGGTGTAAATCATAAATTAAATCATAAATTTCACCTTGGGTGAAAAATAAATAAGTAAAAAGTGAAACAGAAAGCTCATCCTAAGGAGGTGCCATGACACAGCACTGATTATATGCAGACTTTTTTCTCTTGCACTCTTCAAGCAATTTGATTCCTGCCAAGACAGGAATAAATGTATCTTCCTTGCAACAGCTTCCACTGGGTTTGGAAACATAACCTGCTTCCATGTTCCCTCCCTGCTGCTCAGAGCTTCCCATCTGCCTGATCCTGCGCCACACTATTCATCTGGGTGCTCTGAGAACAAAAGACAGGGTCCCCCACCTGAGCAGCAGCAAGACAACGCAGGAGCAGTGACACATACCTTTAACAACAGCGAGACAGAAGTAGCATTTGCTAGGAATAGTCTTGTGACGCAGATTTCTGGTGTATGTTTGGCTCTTATCTGCTACAATAGTTTAATGGATGTTTGCCACTACTATACTTCTGTTAAAAATTGGAATAAAAGGTTATTCTTGGAAGCAAATCTTACAATTCTCTACGCTTAACTGCCGGGCTCTTTATTTTGATCCCACTGAGGCAGTGATCTCACCGAGGCCGTGGTCTTGGACAGAGTCCATCTCGAGAGGCTGGCTGCAGCTGCAGCCTCCTAGAAAGGAACACCTTGAAGGAGGTGGTGGGAGAAGCCTGCCCACCCCTCTGTGCCGCTGTCAAGCTGTTAGTGGGGCAAGAGCCAGGCACTGTAGCACCGTTGATGGTTGGACCTGCGGCACAGGGGCTGCAGCAAGACTCTCAAGGACATTGTGGTCTGGATATTTTTCCCAGCCAAGCCTGTGTCTTTATCAGCAGTCCCACAGCATGGTGAGCCCATAGCTCCATCCAAGAAGCAGAGATCGGGCAATACAGTGAAGTCACAGCATGTTCCGACTCCTTGCAGTAGCTCAGCCATCTGTGAAAATCTTGGTGTCAGTGCATCAGCATCAGGCTCACACGGTAGAAGTGATGGATCAGCAGTTTCACTGGACATTGGACACTGGTCTCACAAGGAACGCACTTTAGACAGTGTCATCTGGATCCTGACACTGCCCTAGTAAACTGAAAAGATGTGCAAAACTTCGTTGTGTTGCATTGTGCAAGGCCAACCTTTCTGCAGAGACAGAGAAAAGCAAAACTCCCTTTCATCCCTTCCCTCTGGTGTTAAGAGATCCCACTGCCTGACTTCCACTGCTGCCGGTCTCTCTGTGGGTTTGAAACCAGAGGGTTTTCCTGGTTAGAGGAGCTGCTGTAATAGTACCTCTGGGAGGAATGGTAAGCACAGCTGGATCCTGACAGTGTTATGTGCACAAGCATCTATACACGTGCACACACACGTTTAGCTGGTTGTGTTTGGGGATGTGGTCTTGTGTTGGAGACTCTTTTTGCTGCATTCCTCTTCTTCTCCCCACCCTCTCGTGTGACACGACAGGGCCGCCACCTTGTTACATGATGATAACCTCTTCGCATCAGCTCCCCTTCTCCTGTTTCAACTGAAAAGCTCATTCTAAAATACTTAGGGAAAACAAAACAAGCCCTTTTTCCCTGAGATACGCAAATATCAGCCTGTAACTAAAGACGTAATTGCCATGTGCCATTCGCACAGGACCTAACACCCCCTCTCAGTGTTGATGAAACAGTCTTTTCCGTGACTGATGTCCTCAGCTGCTGTTTTGCTTCCTTAAAATATCTGAGCCCAGGCAATGCAATTTAGTCCATTTGGGAGCAGCCAAGGGTCACTTTGAGGGTAGCTTGGAAGCCAGTTTGGTGGTGGTGGTGGTGGGGGGGGTAGGAAGGGTGATGCTGCTGCTGTTCAAACATCTCTGGGTCAAGATTTCAAGTGCATTTAGAAACCTAAGGATTTAGAGCAGATGCCCGGAGATTTTTCAAGAAAACCTGTACTTTTTATATCTGGAAATCACAACCTCTAAGTATCTCTGAAAATCCAGCTCTAAGTTGTGGGCTGAATGAAAGCAGAGACATCATGACAGGCATCAGCAGAGCTGTTGGTGATGCCCTGGTGAAACACCATGAGGCACATCAGGAAAATTGGTTCCCTGTGGAGTAGCACAGCTGAATTTGCTTTGGCTTGCCAGCTTGAAGTTCACCTCACCAAGACAGGCAGAAAGTTAGGAACTGCAAGGGGAGAAATTTGCTCATAATCTGGAAGGGAAAAACTGGTTTGGGTCGGATCAGATCTGTTGCGCTCCTTGATATAAGGCTGGAAAGGAAGAGCAACTGCATATTTTTAAAGATAACCAGATCACCAGCTAAGCTGGTGCTTTAGCAGAGCAGGCACAGCTGGCTGTAGGTGGTTACTTGAGAGAAGGTTTGAGATCCCTGCAAGGGGAAGGGGAACCCTTCCTCATGCTGCAATTTTCCTGGTCTTGCTATATGGAGGGAAGGCAGGTCTCTCCACCTGGCAGTCTCACCTGTCCCAAATCTGTGGCATGGTCACTGTACAACACCCAAAAAAAAAAAAATGGGAGCCTGTCCGGTTGCTGGATCTATGCATTGCTACCGAAGCTGTGACACTTAGCAGTCTCTCTTCTTCTTAGTACCCCTGCCTGTATTGCAATTTTCCCAAATCCCATCCCACCTGCTCTGTCCCACTGAGGCATAGCTCCTGGTGATGTCTTTCTTTTTTTGAGAAGGGCCAACAGCCTCTTGTGTGCCCCAGCTCACTCTTCAGCGTGAAAGCTCTCACGCCCCGACCCTCTGGGAACTGCAAACGAAATGTATTTTCCACTTCAGAGCACGCACAGGCTCTTGAAAAGCCTCCCTGGCTGTTTGTCTGGGGTTTTGTTTGGAGAAGGCTCTTGGGATGTCAGGGAGCATGGGAGGAAATAATGGCCCCAGGTGTTATGCGAGGAGTCCTGAGCCAGGCTGCATGCTCAGGACGCACTCTGCAAAGTGGAAAATAATTTGGGAATCATTATCATTCCCAAAGGCAAAAATCCCGGACTCGGCACTGGTGAGCAGCTGCCAAGCTGTTCAATGAGGGGAAAGAGTCTTGCTGCTGAGTGGCAAAGAAATTGCCTCACCACCATCAGGTCAGCCTCAGGACAAGAGAGAAAAACAGGTGCCATATTTAAGGACTGCCAGCAAGATATTTCCATCCTGGAAGGGGAAGCACTGATTCAGATCAGAGCACTGTTATCCAAGCCTGGGCCTCTGAGAACACCTCCTGGCCAGCAGGTCTCCATTTGCTTCCTGCAAAGGGCTGGTTTCCTTCTGGCATCCCTCAGCCATGGGCCTTCCCATGGTGCAAAGCTACTGTGAGATGCATCCCACTCTTCTTGCTAAGGAAAAGCAGATCTTCCCCTGTGAGCTACTTGAGGGAGGAGAGGCCCATTCCAAACATGCCACCCCATGCCGGGCCTGTGGGCCGTGGAACGTATGGCGCTCCCTCCCTTCAACTGCTCAGTGCAAACAGAGCGTGACATCCCACACTGCCCCAGAGGGCGTCCCCGGGAGCGTGTGTCAGAGGATGACCCTGCTACACCCCATCTTTTTCAGCAAAGGAAGCTAATCCTTGTGCCACCGGCAGCTCNACTCGCTGTCAGGAATGGGCAGAAGGGTAATGGGCTCGCAAAAACACACTCACACAGGTGGCAGGGAGACATGGTGGGAAAATAATAGGCTGTTGAAAGAGACCAGAGTCAACTCAGCACACAGCAAGTAGCACAGAACAGAAAAATTCAAAGCCCCTGTCCTCCCCCTGTCCCTTCGTTCCCTCCCCTTCCCTCCCCTCAGGGGTTGCAAAGCCCTCATTGACCTGGTTTACATGTTTCTGGTATGAGTATTTTCCCATCTGTGGTGTCCTGCTAAGGTGACTGAGGGGAGGGAGTTGGGGACACAGCCCCTGTGAAGGGCACAGGCCCTTTTGTGTGCCTGACTGCTGTGCAGGACAGCCCATTTGTGCATGAAGGCAGATAGGCTGCAGGAAACTGGGAGAAACAATGAGGTTCTGCTTCACTGGTGCAACAGCTTGAGGAGTGTTGGAGAGGAAACACTTCTATGACAGGGACAGGGTGAGCCAGAGGCCGGAGGGCAGATTTCCCATGCTTCGAGGGCTTTTTGGTGTCAGCACTGCACTCACAAAATAATGCCCAGCACAGGGCGGTGCTTGGCTGACGGGGTCAGTGCCTCTCGGTGGAGGGGCCAGGGGTTTTCCAGTGTGCAAACTGAGGAAGACTACAGGAAAAAAAAAGCATTAGGAGTTCTCCCTGAGAGGGGACAAGCAGCCTTTGTGAGAGGTGACAATGCTGCCTCCTTGTGCAAATCTGAGCTGGAGACAGCACAGCCCCAGAAGTCCTCTCCCACCAGAGGAAAGGAGTCACTGCCGAAGCCCCATTGCAGGTCTGGTGCTGTGTTCAGTGCCCATCTGAAAATCTGACTCATGCTGAGGCATTTCAGGGGGAACTAAATACTTCAGAAACTATCCTGAATTACAAGTGCCCACCTCCTTCAGCTCTGCCCCTACCAAGCCTTTAACTTCCCCACCCAGCTAGGAATGGCATTATGAGGGTGAAATCGCTGACATTTATGAAGTGCTTTGAAGATAAAAGAGATGTTAAGTTTTATTGGGCCAAGACCTGAGGCCCACATTTAATCTTCCTCACGCTGTCAGACACAAATCTCACCCTAGGAGTTTACTGCATGCTGCTCTTAAGCAGAGCAAGGAGCTGCCCCCTGTTCCCATAGCCACCCCCCTGCTGCACCCCTGTGCCCTGTCAGCTCTCCCATCACATCTCTTTCCCATGCTGGCTGTAAGCCAGAGTGCTGAGATGATGGAATTGCAACATGGCAGAGCCGCAGCCTCAGTAAAACAAAGAAGGAAAAATTCAGATGGAGAGGAAGGCACACAGAGAGAAGAAGGACTGGCACGAGGTTTGCATGCATGTTGACATTATCCCAGTCATTTAGGATACACGCTGAAGAAGCCTCTGAAACTTGTTTTCAGCTGGGGCTCCTGTTGTGCTGAGAGGTGTACCAACACAAGCTACCCCTGCCCCATCTGCTCCCAAAGTGGTAGGCGAGGCAAATGATAGATCTGAATGCACGGCGGAGTGGAGGAAGAAAGCACCTATCAACAAGGCAGTCCAGGAGCCTAGAGCAAGCAGCCTGCTGCTTATCGCTGTCACACTTGCCACAGGCATTGCAAGAAGTTTGGCATTGCTTTTACACAGCCTTGCCCACCTGAGAGCACAGAAGAGATGGAGGTGGCTTCAGAAGCAACTGACTGGAAGTTTATTCAGTATGTGGCCCCATGTCATATTTACAGTTCACCATGTAAGCATTGCTGTCAAGCAGGAGCTATTCATTTCCTTCAGGCTTTTCTACTGGACCCATCACTATGACATGGGAGGATTTCATGGGAGCATGTGGCAAAGTGTGCAAGCTTTATAGTTCTGCCTGCTTTACTCCTTTTCTGAAGCCATTGTCCTTGCTCATGGTGCTTGGAGTTGGGCAGGACCCTCCCAGCCTTGCAATGTTTGCACCAGCAATGACACCACAGAAGTCTTAGCCATGCAACCCAGGGAGTGTCACACTTCTCCTGAGGCAGCGAGATACAGAAGTTTGCATTGCCTACCACAGCTTTCTCCTGCTCCAGGGAAGGCTTTGCCTCTGAGGAGTCATCCCCAGCACCTGCCACTGAACCCTGTCCAGGTGCTGTTGGCTGCAGACCAACACTGTGTCAAGGAGAATGCAAATTATTTGTGTATGGACAAAAGCTGGTTTCAGCCCACTCCCTGGCCTTGCTAGAAGAAAGGTAGCTGGAGAGTCTTGGAGAGGCAAGCTTCTCATTTCTAGCGACTGTGACCCAAAGAAGGATGCTTCTGGAGAGGTAAACAGGAATAGTGTGACCATCAGGAGTAGGGAACTGATTGTCCCATTGGACTCAGCTCTGGTGAGGCCGAACCTCGAGTGCTGGATTTTGTGCCTGTCACTATAAGAAGGATGTTGAGATGCTGGAACATTTCCAGAAAAGAGAGACAAAGCTGGTGAAGGGTCTGGAGCACAAGTCCTATGAGGAGCAGCTGAGAGAGCTGGGGCTTCTTAGTCTTGAGTAAAGGAGGCTGAGGGGAGACCTTATCACTCTCTACAGCTACCTGTAAGGAGGGTGCAGAGAGGTGGGGGCTGATCTCTTCTCTCGGGTACCAAGCGGTAGGACGAGAGGAGATGGCGACAAACTGCACCGTGGTAGGGGGAGATTTAGGTTAGATATCTGGAAGAATTTCTTTACTGAAAGGGTTGTTGGGCTTGGAACAGGCTCCCCAGGGAAGTGGTGGACTCACCATCCCTGGAGGTATCTGAAAGGCAAAAAACATGATGTGCCGAAGGACATGATCTAGAGACATAGTGATTCTATGGTTTTATGATTCTAAGGGGATAAGGCTTGTAAAATGTGAGGGTCATCTGCCACAGCCCAGACCCCATTTTCCCTGGCAGCACCAATGTTGTGTTGCGGTCTGCAAGGCACCATGGACTTTCAAGCTTTTCCAGAGTTTCAGAGGGGCAGAGGGTCTGCTTCGAAACCTGGTGCACAGGAGCATCTGCCCTGCTGGGGCCACACAGACCAGGGCAGGGGACTCAGTGAGGGGCAACATACTGACATAAGGTCGCCAGATGTTGCGGGGGAGGACAAGGCTTGTTGCTGCTCACCAAAGCAGCTGTGAGCACAGACCCACTGCGGCAGGAGTGTCACGCTCTCCCTGGGCCGGACCCTGCCCACAGCTAACCAAGCAGCTAGCAGTCTTTAATGAGCTTTGTCAAACTGACATTATGGTCAAATTGAGGCAGCTTTTTGTGGGAATGATAAAACAAAAATTGTTCCTGACAAAAGACAGCTCCTACTGCAGGTTTCAGGCTTTGACTTTGAACTGTGCTGCTGTGGGTTCTTTAAACCAAACCAAAAATAGGTAAATTTAAGCGGAATAATTTTTGCTTGACTGCGCTTTCTTGGGTTTGAGGTTTCTTTCCCAAAAACAGATAAGATTTTTTTGACCAAAGCTCTCCTGCACAGTGGAAAGGACACAGGGCATGGAAAATTTTGGGACCCAAAGCCCTATAGCATTCCTTGAAGTTATAATCAGCAGACAAAAAGGGCTTATACCATGAAGCATGAGACGGTCTCAACAATAAGTGGTGTTACCACTTCAGCTTAGAACACGTCTAAAATATTTCATAAGGGCTCATACACTCTGCTACATTGAGTTTCTACAGTTAGTAATGTATTTCACCCCTGAGAGAAGTGTGTGGGCTTCTGGCAGGAGAGGAAGCAAGTGCTAGGGGGGAAGGAAGTGAAAGAAGAGCTCAGCGCCTTCTTGCCTTTCAGGCAGCTAGCTCTCCCTGGTCCCTGCACCTGCCAAGAACTTTTGTATGACAATAGCAATAACACACTCGCAAAAAAAAAAAAACCAAAACCATTTTAAATATAGATTCAACTGAATTTAAATTGAGGACAAGCATCTATAGTAATCAAAGTTTGGTGGATGTGTCTCGAATATGGCATTGTTCTTAATTATCAAGCTCTGCACACCTGCAACAAACATATTAAAAGAAAAAAAATGTTCTCCAGCACTCTGCTGCTTGCTAAGTGAAATGAAGGCAGGACAGCTCTGTGCCTTTTCAAACTCAAGACAGTGAAACTTTACCAGTCCTGTCTCCAGTCTTTTACTTCCCAAGATGCCAGTTATGGCATAGGTCTCCAACACATTCCAGACTCTTTTGTATTCTGGCTTTAAAAAACCTTTATGAGAAGGGGGCATAACGGCTTATCAAGATGCTTGTGAGCTGTGACCATACATGCTGAAAACTAGAGCTGAATAGGTCTGAGAAGAGCCAGACTCTTTGTGTGATTTGGCAATCAGCAGCTGCAGACAATACTCAAGGCAGAGTTGTGTGCATACTTGAAACATTTTCTTGGGGCTTTGCAAAGACCACCGTGATGCACTGAGGAGCTCTGGCAGCATTGTTGGAGCAGTTTGTGGATGTACTGGAGGGATGGAAATCCTCTGCAAGATGACGTGCCTCTTCCACTCCCCTGAAGCTGCAGCATAAGCCCTGCCCTTACCCCCAGGGAGTGAGGGAGGTGACTGTGCTTTTTCCCTGCTACCATGACCACATGTGCTGGATGTAACCCTGCTCTCACATTTGACCTCAGGAGTCCAAATACCTGCTGTGTGGGTGCTGGCCGTGCCACCAAGCTGTGCACGCCTGCGGTGCCCGGCTGGGGCAGGCAGCACTGCAGCTGCACACATGAAGAAGTGGCCATGGCTTAGAGTGCAAATTCCTGAGCCAGGACTAATTTAACTGGCTTTAACAGTGGTAATTGTGTAGCTGCAGTGGCACACAGCTAGGTGCTGGCCAAATAGCCCATTTGGAAGTCATGGCATGACAGCAATGCAGATACACTCTTACTTTAGGAGTAAGCCATAAATACATTTCAGGAAAAAAACCCAAAAGTACAATACACTAAAAAGCAAAGATTTATAGTGAGATATTCTCTCCAGGAGACCCCTGAAACAGTTCAGGATAGTATGAACATCTCAGCCATAACTGACAGGGTTACTGTGCAGAAAATAGTGTAAAAGATGGAGAAGAAATGCTCTAGGTAAAAAAAAAATGATCTGAGAATACCCAGGTTTGAAGTCATATTAACATCATGGCTTGCTTCACTGGACGGCGCTGGACATGGAGAGGCTCTGCTTTATTCTCCTCCCTGTTTTCTTTGTCACTGAGAGTAAGAACATTGCCTGAGTATCTGTAGAAACTTACACATCCGTGGCCACTTCCTGTAGAAAAGAGTTCCCTCTCCTCAGTCTGGATCTGGTTTCAGCCACCGTGCAACTCGACAGACCCTGTGGTTACTTCTGCAGAGCTCTCTCATGTGACATAAGGCCTCAGCATGCTGCCAGAGAGGAGAAAGCAAGGCCTGGAGGGTGACTGGCCTGGATGTGCTTGCCTTTGTGATTCCTGGCCTGGAGTCTTCCACATAGGAGGGTCAAGGAAGCAGTGGGGAGAGACTGGGGGTGCCTTGACTTGATGTGCTGACACTGCGTACAGCAGTCAGAACGCTGAGCTGGGTGGTTGGGCTTGGTTGCAGGGCTGAGCAGAGGGCAGAGCTGTCACCACCTGGGCAAGGACAGCTGCAGAGTCGGTCCTCCAGGGAGCAGAGGCAACCAGGGAGCAGACCATGCCCTGGGGCACTTTCTCATTCTGAATAGAATCAGGACCATTGCTAGTGCCTTGTGGCAGGAAGGAAAAATAAACAAGAGCCATGCCTTCAGTGACTGCTTTCAGCCCGGCATCCTATTTCTGTTGTATCCATACAGCAGACTTTTCACCTGAGATTGCCTCTTTTACTTCCACCTTTTATTCCCTATCCATGTGGTGCTAACAATGTGGGATTCAAGAGGAGAGCTGATGAGCAATGCAGAGATACAATAACTGCATACAAGTATATCATAGTGACAGCATGAGGAACTATGAAGGTCTCTACTCTGCTGACTGGGGAACCAGTGCAGCAGGACAATTTGGTATTTACAGGTTATTTACGGGTTGTGCTGAGAAGCTTGTGCTGGGCTGGGCTTTTAACCTGTTCAGATGCACTTATGAGAAGAAATACAAAGCTAGAAGCTGGCACAGTTGCCATTAGTCTGACTTGTGTGTTGTTCCTGAAAACAAGGGAACTGAAATTTGTGCTCGTGAGTACTCAGTTTATGGTACCCGTGCAACTCCAGTACTCCAAGCTTCGTATATCTACTTTCAACATGGGCACTGAAGGGCAATGAAGGATGCAATGTGTAGACTTTTCCACCAGTTAAAAGGAAAGGTGATGATCCCTCTGCTCTTCTTTATGATTCTGATCCCTGAGTCCCTTAGGAAAAAAATACAATGAAGAAGAAATTGTTTGCTGTTGCCATCACTGAACACAAAGTGAAGGTCTGGCAGACAGTGAACCAGACAAAAAGCACCCGAGACAAAACACCATTGCAGCCATCAGTTGTGGAGATGAACACTCAGCTTTAGTTTCTTGCCCTGAAGTCAGGAATAAAAACTATCAATAAAAGCTCCCAGGGTGGCTCTCAGCAGACAGATCCTCTGAAGAGCAAAGCAATGAATGACAGTATCAAACTTGCACATGTTCTGTTGCAGAACAGCTAAATGCTTAAAAAGGTGTGGCAGGTTCAGATCCTTTCCAAACTCTGACCTCTTTGTGCCTTCCTTGTCTTCCTCTCTTTTGTTCTCTCCTCTCCATCCACCCACATTTCCTGCAGGGTATCATGAGAGACGCAGAGCAGTGTCACTCCTCCCAAAACCTGGCTACCAAAGGCCATGATTAACCCAGGGCCCTGTCCTAGTGGAACGTTTGACCTTGTTGACTATTAACAGCATGTTACGCAAGGGATAAATTCCTGCCTTCTGGGACCAAGATCTCATGCTCGTAAAAAAGCAGAGCCAGTGAGGGTGTCTCCCTCCATGCGAGCATGACTTGGCTGACCTATGGATATTTCTGATGTGCAGCTGGATGTCGGGCCGGCCAAACAGCAAGAGTCACCTTCCTTTTGTTTTGCTTCATTTTATAAAAGAAAGAATTGCAAAGATGTTCAAGAGCTTGGAGCTGATGTTGCACTGACATTTTATTTTGCCAAGCGACATGAAATGAAGGGCTCCTCCCTAGTGCCAGGCCTTTAAAAGCCTTGGACTAGAAATTTATGTGACTCAATCCCTCATGTTGTTACAGAATGTGACTCCATATAGTTTAATAAGGCTTCCAAACAGCAGCTCCATCAGAAGGCTCCTTAGGGGAGATAAGGAGGCAGGATTCAGTCCCAGGTCTCACATTTGCTGTCAGCAGCAGTGTCAGCCCTTCAGGGGCTGCCTGGCTACTGGAGAGGGAGGGCTCGGGCGCCACAGCACCTGCCCTGCTCAGCTCCAGCCGGCACAACCACCAGCATCGGTGAAACTCTGGACTCTGTTTGGTGGTGGATGACTCTCCAAGGTGCTCATTTCCACCCTCCCATGGCTCCAAACCCACTGAGAGCTACCCACTCTCAGCATGGGGAACGCAGCCAGACCACAGCAGACACCCGCATGGGCTGCATCTGTTGCAGGATCCCACCAGCAGCCTCAGCAAGCAGGGGCAGGCAGTGTTGTTCTGCTCAGTGTGGTGAATCAGAGGCCTTGCTCCCACTGAGAAGGAGGGTCAACTTGGTCACGGGTCTCTTGTGCTGAGACAGTGCCCCAGCTGCCAGGTGTCTGCTGCCTAGGCTGTCCCCTTCTGTCTGACCAGCCAAGTCTCCCTACTTTTTTTTTCAGCATTTTGTTCTCCCTTGGTTTGGCAGCTTCCTTCTCTCCTTGAGAGCTCTGAAGGACCCTCCACCTCCCTCAGATACTGCATTGAAGCCTTTAATTCAGCCACACCGAGGCTGATGGTTGCAGCACCTCTCCTCACCCTGCCCAACAGAGATGAGGACCAAAGCGCTGTTGGCGCACTGTGAATGAAGGGGGGATGGGAAGAGAGAGGGAAATTTCCATTCATTTTTCTCCTTCTAGGAGCTTTTTTCTGCGCTTCATCAAAACAGAAACCATTGGTTATCAGTGTTTTTGCCTGTGATCAGGCGCAGCCACCGGATCTGGGGAGCACACCTGGGCAATTGCCTGGTGGTCCCTTGCTAAGCAGCACCAGAATAGCCCATGTGCCAGGGACACTTGTACCACCATGAACAGTTGCACCATTTACTGTCCCATGCTACAAGGTGGCACAAGATGGCACGTATCAGGCTTGGCAGCATAAATGCAGCACAAGAGTGTGCACCTCCCAGCATGCATAGGCTGGTTATTGAAACCCAGTTACATCACTGGTTGTGCCTTTATGCCAAAAAAATCTGGTTCCTGGTTTGAGTTTTGAAGTCACAGGAAACTGCAGGGCAACAAAAATGCTGGTTCAGCTTGGGAACATTCAACTAGCTTGGCTTGTCAGGGTCAACCAGACCTCAGAGCCACAGTACCAGGCACTGAGCTTGGCCACGGTTCATCGGCCTCTTCATTTCACGGACAAGCTCCAGGCCAGCAGTGCAGGAGACCTAGTACTGTGGGGCAAAATTGGAGTTGTTGCCTTGGAAAACCCCAGGCTTCCAGGGAGGCACTAGGTGAGCTGTCAGCCTGGAGCTAACCCAGCTCTCCCCAGGTTACATGGGTTTGGCATCCTTTGGCAGACTTTGATTTACAGGACAACCTTGGGCCAAGTCTAGCTTAGCACCTTTTTTGCGGTGCTAAATACTGTTTTGAGTTTATCATGCTTTTCAAAGTTGTCATTGCAGGGAAGAGGATTAGAAATGTCCTGTAGTTTGTCTCGTGCCTTTTTCAGAGGAAGTCAGATGCTTTCTTTCTGGCATTTGATATTAAGCACATTTAACAAGGTGTTCCCTTTCTCCATCCCACACAGTGATCTTTGCAGCACAGCCCCTTCACCTTCCTGCCAGCTCACCGGCTGACAGCAGTGGAGACATCATCTCCCAAATGGCATAGGAGGAGAAACTGGGCTGTTATTAACTGAGCTTGTGTTTCTTACTGCAAAGCCAGGGGCTTTGGTATTACTGTTCCTTTCTTCTGCTCCCAGTCTGAACATTTCCCTCCCTCCCCAGCTTCAGCAGAAACCAGCATTGCTTCCTATGGCGCATACCAGCCTCGCTTAAATCACTGTCACAAAAGAGCTGTGCACAACAATCCCAAGGCACAATGCTGAGTTGTGGGGAGGCAGGGCTGAGCTTTGCAAGAAGTAAAGGTCTGAGCATGTTTCTGTGGCAGAAGAATACCAAATGCAGTGATTTAAGGGGAAAAGATCAGTTCTGACAGGTGATCTGAGCTCCGGCAGTGAGTCAGACTCCCCTGTCACTGGGGAGACAGAGCACCATATGACCAAAATCAATGCTCTGGACTTTGTGATGTAGTTATCAGGATTATTAAGATGACTGGATTTGTCCATTGGAGTGTACAGGATGAAACATATGGTACTAAACAAGCCAGCAAAGCAGTCAAGGGGCTGCTACAAGAGAGGATTTGTATGTAAACATAGTGGGGCAAGGCAAAAGCCATGCTCCTGTAAGTTAATTTAGCTGTGTTTGCTGTAATGGCAATGTAATTATAGGAGTGCAATTCAGGAGATTTATCTTTTTAATTAGTAAACTCCCATGTCCTTCAAAAATCTCCTTTCACAGCTACGGAGCCACCTGCGTCAAAGTGCAGCAGGGAGCCCTCGCTTACTCACAACTCCTGTGCTCCGACTCGCCCCACGCTGCAGAACTGCCACAGCTCCGAGCAGATGGTCCTGCACCAAATGTTTCCTTCCCGTGTCACTTACTATTAATTAATTGGAACATTGTTAGCATGCTTCATAATTTCCTTGGACGTTTTCCTCATGTCAGCATATTTCCTTTCGGTGGTACCTTAAACACATATACGTATAAACCTATATTGCCCGGGAGCAGAGGCCTTCTAGTGGCAATTTCAGCTGAAAAGATTTTATGTTTTTCCTGAGAAAACCCGGAGTGTCAGCAGCGCTCCCTGAGCTTGCTGTGCAGGAGCAAGCCAAACTCGAGGAGCTCTGCCAAGAGCCAGAGCCCAGCCCTATAAAAGCCGGGTCGTGTCCAGGCGGTACATCCCTCCTCTCACCGAGGAGCGGGCGCTGTCAGAAGGGCACTGTCACAGACACAAGAAGGCAGGAGACACTCGGCCTGCCAGAGCCCTACCCTGGCTGTTGTTTTGTGAGCCTGGGTGTGCTTCCTTCCCTCACTGCAGTTGGTTTCACTATGTTGTGCGGGACCTGTTGGGAGAAAAGCCTGAAGAAACCCTCAGAAGTAATGACACTGTCGCTGCCTTTTCAAACAGCGTCTACGAACTGTTTCTATTGTAGAGTTACAAAAGAAGACAGACTTGTGACCCTGTCCTTGCTGTGTTTCTGACAGGTCCCATGCCAAGGGCACAGAGGGGCCTGGTGAAGCCACTGGGGACTGTAAGTGTGTGTCTTGTAGTAAAGGATCTGCTTTGGTGCTTCTATGAGCAAGCAATAGGGATGGCAATGAGACTTGGCACTGACATAGAATCTCCTTAGTTAAAAACATGGCAGTGTTATTTTCCTTCTTTTTGGGTGCTAGGAGAGGAAAAGGACCTTCACTGTTCACAAAAGTCCAGTGAGATCTCATGAAAGGTCTGTGCCAGGGCAAAGCAGCCCTCAGGGAAAGCTGGTCTCAGGGGAGAGGGGCCCCAACACCTCATGTAAGGCACATGTTGTCTCCATTCGTCAGCCTCCTTGGAGACCTTGGGGCTGAGCAGACGCATGGGCTCAGGTTCAGCACATCCCCAGAGGCAGCTGCAGGGTGGCTGCAGGGGGAGGACAACTTTTTTCCATGTTGTCAGGAAAAACACCCAGACTGGAATGTGGGGAGAGATGCATGAGCTGGAGCTTCACCAATTGCTGGTGTGCCTGTGTCCTTACACCAACTGCAGCCAAAAAAAGAAATATTTACAGATGCTTCCTGACACTAGCACTCCCTCTGGGGAATTGCTGGAGGTATCCTAACAGTGCCAACCTGCTCACAGCACCAGACCCTCGAGAGGCTGCTAGAGCCAAAGCACAACTCAGGTGTTGCTGGCAGTCAGGCAATCCTGGGACTGGCAGTTGGAGAGTAAAACAAGGTGTAAAGATGAAGGCACAGCGGAAAAAAGATACTCCCCAGAGCAAATCAACTTTCAGGTAAAACCTCTAAGCCCTGACATTGTAACACCAAAAATATAAATGGCACGTCAGTCCAGAATGGTCTTTTGTATTTCTTCTGGCAGTGTTTTTACTTACAGCTCAGATTTCAAGGCAAGTAGAACTAACAACATGAACGCTTGTGAGGAATGATCTTATTAGGGTATGCCAAAAGTGAAGTATTTAGTACTGGATTGAGCACAAGATTTCCTATAAAAGATGATCAAACAGAGCTGCATCATAACAAAGTGTGGGTGAGCTAACCTGAGCCTATGCATACCCCCTAATTCTCTCTCCTTCAGGGGAAGCCATTGACAAGAAGAGCAAGCAGATGAATGGAGAAATTAAAACTTCCATAAATTTTGGGAGGTAGTGACTCTATTTTCCCATTTTGAAGGTGCAATTAAAACAGGAGCCTGTCACCAAAGGTTTGCTTCAAAGGTGCCAACATGGAGGAGCACGGGAAACCTGGCTAACCTAACATGGGTTGCTCTCTCTGCAGGGTATAAAGTGAGCTGAGGGCAACTAGCTTGCACGAGTCCAACTCTAACAATATTTTAGCTGCTTTTGGATCATGTCTGGAAACAGTAGCAAGATGAGAAATAGCTGTGTTCATAGATGCCCCTTTCAGTTTTGATTACAAAAGTTGCTCTTCCAGGCCTGGATGAGTAATGACAGCTATATATGAAGTGATCAAGGACACTTGGTGTCTGTAATTGAATAGATCTGCTCCTTGGGTGAAACCAACTCAACATCCAGGCAGGAGCTGCTGGCCCACATGCGCTTGTGGTCCATCCACCCCTGTCGCTTGTATCTCTCCCAGAAAACAGGAGAGTGTTGTACCACACACTCATGTATCGCTAGCACTGGCACAAGAGCACTCCCCGAATCACACAGGAGTACAAGCTGAAGGCACAAGTGCAAGAGCCACCCAGTAGCTTCATCAGCTTCTGTGCAGTGCTACCAAAGGGTCTGGTGTGACAGGCTTCTGCTTGGACTGAGGTCCATACATCTACATTGGAGGAGGTAAATAAGGACAGAGCTCAGGGACACACTTATTACCTGACAACCTTTTTGGGTTTGTTTGTGGTATAAAAGTTCCTGTTTTGTTTCTCCTACCAGTTGTTACTGGGATATGGATATACCTTTCTTACCCAAAACATGGCCAAACTCAATTCTATGACCAAGTTAGACATAAACATCTTGTGTTAGACCACCATGACTCTCATGTAGTTTTAAAAAGGCCTTCAAACAAAACACTGCTGAATTTTGCTATAGGCTTGATCTGGATGGAAACCCAAACTTTGTCTTCTTTTTTAAAATTTGTTTAAATGGGATATGCATTTAACCATGTATTGTTTTGTGGCAGTGCCTTGCCTTCTAGTTAACTCTATGCAAGTCTCAGTGAGCAAATATTTATTTTAAATCTGAAATTCCTGAAGTCTGTGCAGTAGACAGTAGCAGTATCCTCTAGTAGCTAGAAGGATTTGCAGTATGCTGGATCTCTGCATGACACTGAGAACGGTGTTATTCATTGCTTCCAAAAAGGCTATTAAAAATATTCCATAAGAAGATAAGTTGCTTAGAAGGTGTCTGTGTAGCAGAAGATTAAACATACCTCAGCCAGACAATGTTTCATGGTTAGACCAACCAGGCACTGCCTCTTCTCTTCATAAACCCCAATCCACTATATCATTTCTTCTTTAATGTGCTCTACCTGGCTTCCTGCTGAGGATGATCTATGTGCTTTATGGAAGCAGAAACTAATATTATTCTGGGGAAAGCAAGAGGAAATAGAACTGAAGCTGGTTGTTTAATTTTTGTCCACAAAATTTTGAAGACATCAGCTGCTTTTTTTTTTTTTTTTTTTGGTAAAAGAAATTGGGGCTTCTTCTCTTTACTTTTACTGAGAATGTGATAAATATACCTTTACTCAGCTTTAGTTTGCATATGGGGAATATATCAAAGGATAACCTCAATGAACCAAATTTGCTTCTGGGAAGGTCATGGGTAACTCCAGGAAAGTATGTGGGGATAAAATACACCTGTGGTTAAATTATCCGTGGAGAGGATTGAAGTGCTAACTTAAATCAATGAGGCGGCCTTTTACAGCAGGAGAGGCTGTGGTCTGCAGGCTGCTAAGTGAGTCATGCAGCTCTTTGTGAGTTGTGATGCAGAGGAGCTCCATTGCCAGGGTACTGTGGTTGCTTTTACCTTTCCATTGGTCAAGGTGGGAACCAGAGAAACGTAGCAGTCAGGTCAGTCTGTCCTCTGTGGCTTGTGCCATCCTCCTGTCAGCTGTGAGCAGACAGGTTTGATGAAACAGCGGTAAGGAGAGGTGCTGAGGGGAGATCTAGTGGCTCTGCCAAGGTGACAGAGGGGAGCAGTGGCAGAGCTCAGGTTGCCCAACCTCAACAACTTAGCCACAAACCCAGCTGTCATCACCAAAGCTCTGCAGCTCATAGCAGACAGATTATAGGACTGAGCTTTATGCCTGCAGGCCTCCAGGAGTTAAAGTTTTCAGTGGCTTTAATGGGATGAAGTCAACAGCGCCAAACTCTTCCCTCAGTCTTTTTTATCCATGTTATTTAAAATGACCAAACTATGAAAAAGAAACCCATTTATCTGAAAGAAATTAAGGCCTGTGGAGAGGAAGGAAGAGGGAAGAACAGTAAGTATTCACAATGCTTTAATTTCTGAGCCAAGGCCAGAGACCTATTCCAGTCCGTCTATGGGCAATGGGCAGAGGATGGAGCTTGAGAACCCTCCCACTACCTGTCTGCAGCTAGCAGGTGTGATTACCCTGCAGCAGGTCAGCTTCCAGAACCCTGGCCATGTTCATGGTATGTACTGTAGCTCACTTAAAAGGCCCTTATCCTTCCCTTCCCTTCCCTTCCCTTCCCTTCCCTTCCCCCCTTCCCTTCCCTTCCCTTCCCTTCCCTCCCTTCCCCTCTAGCTGCTTGTGGGTCAGTCTTTGGGAGTCTAGGGATCAGGGTTTAGGTAGGACACATCAGAGCTCTCTAATCTATTATTCATTGTTATTTTTGTGTATCCTATCACTGAAGTAATAGCCTTTCCAGGCCACCTGCGTCCTTACCAGGCTGTAAAGAAGACCTTTATTGTTTTGTCCACTGTGATTAAAACACCTCTGTGAGTAGAGGCACACACTTTTGCCAGCCCTGCCAGTCCTGCACAGGGTAGTCCTGGAGCCCTTCTGATGGATGTCCATGTGCTTCATTTTAGGTGCTGCCTTTAACTTACCTCCCCCTTCATCAACATGGGGCAAGCAGGTCTCATTTGT
The DNA here is from genome assembly GCA_013399135.1 of Heliornis fulica. Lineage (NCBI taxonomy): Eukaryota > Metazoa > Chordata > Aves > Gruiformes > Heliornithidae > Heliornis > Heliornis fulica. Next base: position 502,466 of record VXBZ01004862.1, on the reverse strand, counting down.
AACAAGTATTTCCACCTAGGGTCAGAAAGTTACCACACTGGGAGTATTTTTCAACGGAAATTTGACTTCTTCTTTTTGAGGGGAAGGGGGGGTGAGGAGTGAGAAAAGGAGAAGATGTCAAAGAGACAGAGAATGATGGGCAGGTGGTAGATAAGGGAAGCAGTGAAGTGGAAATGAAAGCTTCCATATCATTGGAAACGGATAAATTCATGCACTGCTCTAGGATGTCACAGGCTGTAATCATAAAAAGAATCAAAGATACATAATAGCACCATTACTGGAAAATATGAGAAAGACTTGAAAGATAAGGTATTATCAAAACTCTCTTACACTGAATATTTTGCCTCTGTTTTGTGCAAAAATAGGCAAGGAAATTGTTCTTTCTGCCCCCTATTATAGTCAAGTTATTGCCCTTTCTCCACATATCCTCTGGTTTAAAGCACAAATAAAGGCAGTACCTAAGATAAAACTATATGACAAATGAAGTCATAAAACACCACACCAGAAGTCCAGTATTAGAAGAACATTCAGGTTTTCAAGGCTGTGCAGCCAGCTGCAGGGAAATGACTGTGATAAAGTTGCCCTTGGAGTTTTCACACCGGCACCACAACACAGACCTTCACTGCACCCTCACGTAATTGTTTTGTGGGGACCTTTACCTCTTCCTTTGGAAGGATGGGCACTGTGCAGCTGCACAGTGAGCAGTGTGCCCATTCTGGTTCTCTTTCTTATCAGAAAATGCATAGCCTGGTGCCTCATGCAGAGCCTGATAGAATGTCTGTGTCAGACATTAAGAACTTCATATGCCACCTTGAACACATCCCAGGTTCTGTCCTCTATTTTTATATTTAGGGTTTTCCAATCCTTCTCCCTCTGTCACAGCTCAGAAGGTTCAATGACTGAGAAAATTTACAGCAGTTAATGTGATTATTGTTTTTTTTTCTCAAAAGGAAATGCCCAGGCAATGCTTTCTGCGGTGTAGAAACCTGTACATGTAGGTACACATACATGTGCAGCTCTGTGTGTGCAAGTGTCTCTCTGTAACTACACATAGGCTACAAATTCTGCCTAAAAGCTGGCAACTGGCAAAATCTGGGCTTTTAGAATAGAGGATAGTTAATAAACAATATAAGCCAGCAGCAAAAGCAGGAGATTATCTGTGTCCATAATCCTCCCACATTTAGAAAAATACATGCTTGCACTGAGTGGATGTACTTTTCCACAGCATTAAAGCTTTTCTGTATTGACAGATTAGTGAATCAGGCTTTAGCTGAGAGTTATTAAAACATCTCTGACAGATTTACTAACTCCTGAGCTTCTTGTGGACAGACATAAATGCTGAACAGGAACCTACAGTATGAATCTTTCAGTTTTGCATCACACCTTTCCAAAATTCAGATCTTTAAAGTAACCTAGGCCTCTGGATAAACGTCATCCCTCTTATGGTCTGATTTTTAACCCTCAGCAAAGATCTGTGATATTCTTAGGGTCATAAAACACTGAAATCAGAAATACTTTGCCAGTGCCTCCTTCCTTTCCACACCAGTGATCCAGGGTTGCCTCCTGATAAAGACTCCTCTGTGAAACAGTGCTAGCAACCTGATGGAGAAGCGAGATGGCTGGCTGGGTCCTTTCAACATTTCCCAGTTAAGGTAAGGACAAGCCATGTCCTTGAACCTTCTTGAAGCTACAGCTCTGCAATTTCTACCTGAGAAGAGGGAGCCAAGAGCAAAAGAGGCAGGACAGCTCCTTCAGACCATCTGCAGTCAAGTCCTCGGGGCAGCAGCTCCCGCAGAGCTGCCTGCCCATCCTCCTCCAGTGCTGGCAATGTGTGGCATGGATTTGGAGGTCAATGGCTTACACAACAGACAGGGTTATAGCCCCTGGACACAGGGAAGGGCACTTCCATTCGGGCTTTCCCTGCTTCATGGCTTTCCAGAGATATGAAACCAACTGACACTGCATGTGTCCCCTGTGTTCCAGACATACCCTCAGGGCTCCACTTCAGTTTCTGTGAAATGCTAGTGTAAAAAGATGAACGCTTCCCTCCAGCGAAGTGAGGAAACAGTTAACAGTGAAGAAAACAAAAAAAAAGAAAACAAAAGCTAGTGTTTTTGAAACTGGAGGCTAAATGGCAGGTAAGGAAGATGCTTAATTTCTACTTTCTAGATTACAAACAGCAGAATAGGAGGCCCACAGCCCACATCATGAAAACTAGTGTGTGTTTGGCAGTAGAGAGTTATAATTTGAGAAAATTCCACTCTCTATTCAGACCCAAAGATTTCCTACGGGAATAAGTCCTGGAATGATGCCCCTGACTGATATATGGCAAGTCATTCGGACAGAAGCCTCTTGTGTGGCATTACAGGGAATACTGGAATAATGCTGTGGGTTGAGTGCGTTTCCTTCATTATGCATTTCACAGTGGCACTTCACCAAAAAACTGCAGGTACTGGTGGAAAATGATCACGATCATTCTTGACGAAATACTAAACCACTAAGCCCGTGGGCAACAGGGATCCCTGTGTGGATGGTGTTGCTGTTTGCCAGTGGAACTGCAAAGCAGTGGTGTGGGAACAGTCATGAGTGGTACTGTGCTACACGTTATAGCAGTGTAACCCTTCGCTGTGGAGAGACGATCGGACTCTCCAAATACCTCACTTTAAAATCAGATCCTATGATGCTTCTGTGTCCCTGTTTGCTTTCCTTCCCATCTCCCTCCACTGAGGACTGTAGAAAGGAGCTAAGCCAAGTGCATCTCAGAGGACTGCTGCAGATTATCAGCGAGGCAATGTTAAACTACTTAGAGGCACCCGCAAGAAAAGAGCAAAACAAATGCAATTCCTGCTACTTCAGTGTCTTTGAAGGCACCAAAAGGTGACTCATTTGTGCTAACCTGAACTGTCCTGCTCTGATATTGAGGCCATAGTATGAAACTCGGTAAATCATACACTCCTCCCTGTGTTTGACCTAGGGAGTGAAAAACTTAGTTGGAATTTTTCCACTGACCAAAGAAAGAGTAGCCAGGAATTCCTCCAGTGTCTGTTGTAATAACCTGTCATACAACATGATGCATAGGGACTGTACAGCCCCAAATACACAAGAGAGCAGCTGGCTGCATTACCATAGTGCTGAGTTCTTCATAGTGATGTAGCCTATAGGAAAATCTCTGCCTTGCTGGAAACACAGGAGCTTCTTCCTCCATGCCTATTCTCTCCTCCTAAATTCAGGGATCTGCAGCTTTTATGGTACTCCCTGTTACGTTCAGTAATTCAGACTTTGCTCTGTAACTATATATAACTATACCTTGTTCAGAGCTTCTCACTCACTTCAGAAGAAGTTCTGTGAGGGGGAAAAAAAAACCCCCGAGCTAAAGAGGGTTTGGTCAGAGAGATCATGGATTACAAATAAACATCCCCTGAACTGCAACCTGCCATGGTGAAATGGAAAAGTGATGCCTTTGAAAACAAACTCCCTTAATTTATTTTTTAAGCATTTCTCAGACTAAAAGACCTTGCACACTTTGTAATAAGTGCCAGCAACACTGCACTGAAGGTTGTGTCTGCAGTTTTTGTATTGTAAAGACTCCTTTTCCCCAGAAGCCTACAGCTCAGCTGTGAAATTTCCTCTGGGCTCAAGCTTTCTTTCAGAGTGCTAGCTAGGAAGTGATTTTATTTTCATTAGTTTTGACTATTTTTACAACTTAATCAGGAAGGTGAGTATATGTCAATTATACTGGAAGGCAAAAAAGAAAGGCACATGTTTTTATTTTAATCCACATTGTTTTTCTCACTTTCTCACACCTTGAAAGACTTACAGAATCACAGAATAACAGAATAACAGTATGTTAGGAGTTGGAAGAGACCTCAAAAGATCATCTAGTTCAACCCCCCTGTCTGAGCAGGATCACCTAAATTATATCACACAGGAACATGTCCAGATTGGTCTTGAATGTCTCCAGAGAAGGAGACTCCACTACCTCTCTGGGCAGCTTGTCCCAGTGATCTGACACCCACACAGTGAAAGAGTTTTTCCTTATATTCACATGGAACTTCCTATGTTCTAGCTTGGAACCATTTCCCCTTGTCCTGTCACTGGCCAACACTGAGAAGAGCCTGGATCCATCCTCCTGACACTCACTCTTTACATATTTATAAACATTAATGAGGTCACCCCTCAGTCTCCTCTTCTCCAAGCTAAGAGACCCAGCTCCTTCAACCTGTCCTCATAAGGAAGATGTTCCACTCCCTTAATCATCTTAGTTGCCCTGCGCTGGACTCTTTCAAGGAGTTTTATGTCCTTCTTGAACTGTGGGGTCCAGAACTGGACACAATACTCCAGGTGAGGTCTCACCAGGGCAGAATAGAGTGGGAGAAGGACCTCTCTTGACCTACTAGCCACCCCCCTTGTAATACACCCCAGGATTCCATTGGTCTTCTTGGCCACAATGGCACATTGCTGGCTCATGGTCACCCTGCTGTTCACCAGGACTCCCAGGTCCCTCTCACCTGCACTATTCTCCAACAGGCCAGTCCCCAACCTATACTGGTACCTGGGGCTGTTCCTCCCCAGATGCAAAACCCTACACTTGCTCTTGTTGAATCTCATTAAATTTCTCCCTGCCCAGCTCTCCAGCCTGTCTAAATCCTGTTGAATGGCAGCACAACCTTCTGGTGTGTCAGTCACCCCTCCCAGCTTCGTATCATCAGCAAATTTGCTGACTCTGCACTCTAATCCCTTCTCCAGATCATCAATGAATACATTGAACAGTACTGGTCCCAGTACCAACACTGAGGGACTCCACTAGTTACAGGCCAGACTCTGCCCCATTAACAACAACTTGCTGGCTTCTCCCCTTCAACCAGCTCTCAATCCACCTCACTACTCTATCATCCAGGCCACACTTCCTCAGTTTGCCCACCAGGATGCTGTGGGAGACAGTGTCAAATGCCTTACTGAGGTCAAGGAAAACCACATCCACTGCCCTACCAAATGTGTAATGAGGTCTCCTCTTCAATCACTGAGTAGAAAAAAAGGTAAAAATCTGAAAGGCTATGCCCAGTTCTGATCTCATAGATCTGACTTCAAATATTTGACTTAGTGGGGACTCTTCTGGTAAATGAAATGAGAACCAGACCTGTTGTCTTGCTGAAAACTGTGGCTCTCCTTTATGTAGCATATTTAACCGGCAGCTCCTAATTGGTGTAATGATTAAGTAGCACATTATTTTTCAGACACCCAAACTCTTACAGATGAATCTCAAAGAGACATTATTTGATTTAAAATCAGTATTAGTGATTTGATGGCTAATGACTTGCTATTAAGTTTCACTGGCACAGAGACAATACAACCTACCTTAGTAACAAAGCATTGTATATGAGTGTCTCATAGACTTTTAATTATGATTATCAATCTTCTGTCTCATTCTCTCGCTCTCATCCATGTGTTAATCTGTATGTTGCTCTCTAAATAACAGGGTTAAGTCAGATCCTGCCCTGAGGGAGCTGCTGTGTGATTTTCCATGAAAACACAGTTCTGTAGAGCCCTACTCACCTTTGAACAGGGGATGAGCGCTCCTCTAAGTCTCTTGCCCAGGCTGCACGGCATCTCAGCCACACCATAGGAAACAGTGCAGAAAGATGGAAGTAAAGGCAGGCCCTGTTTCCCTCTAGTGCTTCACTGCTGCACTGTTGAGTCCCTGCAGCTGATGTCCATCTGTGTGAGTAGCCAGCCCTGTGGCCCTGCACCAGGTCCTGTGGAGTGTGCAGCGACATTGCGACTCCAGCTGATGAACAAGCCTTGCAAATGCACTCATCCTTCACAGGTGGTGCTCCCCACCAGCCTCATGAACTTCATGGGGGATCCTCACTCAGTGATTCTCTGGTCCACTAGCACAGTATTGATGAAGCTTGGTCAGTCTATTGGGTGCTCCTGAGGTATCTCAGCAATCCTGCAAAGCAAAATATCTTCTGGTGGGTCTTGGTTGTCAAAAAACAATGCAGGAGAAGCAGGACCTCTCCTGTGTATTTTGTGGGGTTCTTGTGAGTCTCTTTACACTTCATTCTTTTCTGCTGGTCAATGGCTTTCTCTCCCAGTTGCACTCACAGGTACCTTTATCAGAAAGAGAAGAAGAACAGATGTTTAAAGATTTATTCGTAAAACATATATGCATTAGAATATCATGAATTTGCAGTGAATCTCTGGATATTGCAAATTAGGAAGTGACTAAATGCAATATAAGAACAAGAATCATGCATTATAAAACATACTCTTTTCATTTATTTGGACAGTTGTAGTTCAGTTTTTAATTATTGATGGTAATATTCCTTAATGTGCTAGTAAATGTGCTGTTTTATATTTAGTAAAAAATGAAGTCTTAGTAAAACATGAAGTCATTACAGCACTCAGCTGTTAATTATTGCTTAGGGATAGAGGGAAGACCACAAATTTTGTGCAGGTTAATGAAGCATGAATCAGCTGGCTCCTACTGCAAGGAACAGCTGAATATCTTATGTGCTACTGCAGATACACAGGCTCCACAGTCTTTGGTTTTTGCACTGGCTCGAACATCAGCACCTGAAAACAGGTCTTACGAGATGCATTTCAGAGCTGAAAAAGGCTGCTGATAGCAGGAAAAAACATGATTTGATCCAGCTCTCATGGAATTCAGTGGGACTTTGATGGAAATTTTATGATGTCCATGTTGGGCCTCTAAATGGGTCTAAACTAAACCAGTGATATTTCACTGTCGCTGTTTGAAGAAGTGAGAAAGGTGGATCACCCATGTTTAATTCAGATTTACCAGGTGGACTGATGATGCGGTATGCAACTGTTGTCACCACATTTGTGTGTATACATGGCAGGGTGTGTGCCAAATCATCAGGACCCCTAGGACGTGAGGCAACAAAATTTGGATCACCTCTGCTGACCCATTCATCCCTTGGGTATAGTGGACAGGCAGGCCGGAGGAACACTCACTTTGCAATGCTACCCAAAGCTTCCACATAAGGTTTTGAGCAGAGTGTTAACTTAGTTTGGACGACCTTTCCATACAGGCTCTGTGACTGCATTTCCTCCACCTTTTGTTTAGTTGGCGAGACCCCTTAGTTAATACAACGAATGAGCATTCACAAATGCTTGTAAAAATAAAAGCTGCTGACTCATATTGCTGGTGCCTCTAGCTCCTTTTCTTGCCTTTTTGCAGGTATGAATGAGTTCTGACTTGCAGAATTACTTGTAGAAAACAAATACAACATAAATACCAGAACTCAAAAAAGCTGTGCCTGCACAGCACTCCTCTGTCTGTTTAAAAAAAAATTAAAAAATCATCCTCCAAAATTATGTTAGATTTACTCAGCAATTCAAATGAGAGAGAATGCCAGTCCTGGCTGCAATTCTTTGGTTGTCCCAACCAAAGAAGATTCTGGATGGCAGCTTTCGTTGCAGATTGTACAGCAAATGAGTGCTGATGCTCAGAGCTATTAGCTCTAAAAAAAGGCCATGAATTATTGCAAACTCTTGTAAAGAAAGAACATGCTTGTAAAAGGCATTTCCTCTTTGCGGAGGCTTCATGAATGGAAACAAAAAGTTGCATTCATTATATAAATTAGTAACAGTAATTCAAGGCACTCTAAGTCCTGAGCATTCCCCTTAGAGGGAATGAATCCTGACCCTGCAGGAAGCTATCAAGGGACATTAACCCACAGCTCTGGTTTGGGGGCAAAAAGGGGGTGTGTGCCCTCTCCTTCCACTGGCTCAGAGAGATAAGCATGGGCTGGGGTAGGAAGCAGGACCACCCTCAAGCTCTCTGCTTACATGCAATAGGATTCTCTGCTACTAACAGGCACCTTTCAGCCCTTTGTTACCGTATCAAGCCAGGCTGTTCTTTGAAGCTAAAGGGTTTCTCTGTGTACTGACCTAGCAGCCACAGAAGTTACCTGCCACAGGAAAGTTCTGCCATGGGAAGGTTTGCCCCTGGTCATGGTGTCATGGCACCTCTAAAGAAAGGACCTGGTCTCTTTCTACAAGTTGTTGGTAGTGAGGTTAGGCAGAAAGACAAACTGCTTGTCATTATTGGCAAGGTTAGCTGGCAGTATTGCCACATAGTCCCTGGTCTGAATGCAAAATCATGAATGCAAGAATTCTTTTTTGCAAAATTTCAGCAATATTTTTTTTCATGTAGATTTTAAGCGATTTAGGAGGGGCAGTACCTCAGAAGAGGGTGTTGTGTGAAATCAAGCAGCAATTGTTAAAATATGTTAATTATTCATATCAGCTGCTGTTTTCCTAATATTTTCCTGCTCTGTGAATGTGCTGTGAATGACATTTGCTATACACAGAGGGATGCTATGGAGAAACCTGCACTGCAATGGCTGAAGCCCCTCAGGGCAGCCTGAACATGTCACTGGGTCCCTCGTGCATGGCAGGAGCCCCATGAGCTGGCAGTGCCCTTGCCACACCATCTGAACAACCCCAGACCACCAAGGAGTGATTCAGCCCCCGAAGATAGTTGCATCTGCCCCAGCAGTGGTTCTCACAGTGATTCCTGTGAAGGATTTTGTCAGCATTTGTGTGGCACAAAGACTCAGCTCCCATCAGGATGTGAAGAGCCAGGCTTCTCCCTCTGCTCCCTGCTTGTCTGCTTTTGGGGACACAGATGACTAGCCCTCATGATCCTGGGGGAGACATTTAGAATGTGCCAATGGCACAGGTCAAATGTGAAGTTCCTGAGGTTCTGTCATTAATCTGACATCTCAGGGGACACTGACTCTTGTGTACCATGTGTCTGCCTTCTTCCAAGTATCAAGGGGTCACATTAGACAAAGACATGTTAAAATGGTACCTGTTTCTGCCCTCTCCAGAGCCTGCATCTGGCAGCCATGAGTCATGGAGCTGCAGCACATCTGGGACACACTTTTAAGCAATCATCTGGGGTCACGTGGCAAAAGCTAACCGTAGGCTTGACAAAATCTGCCATCAGATGGAAGTCTGGCATCACTTGTGAAAGGTAAAGTAAAACTTCAGTAAGAGCACCTGTGTTGGACATGACCATGACTATTAACCAAACAACATCTTTTTGCTACCCTAAAGAAAGAGGTTCAGGGCAGGCTGTGAGAAAAAAAAAAGACATAAGATTATGGTCTTCTGCTATGTATGTACTTGAGGTAAGACACTCCGGCAGAGCCCAATTAAACCTTGTAGGATCCTAGAGACTGGATTCATAGAAGAACCACTGCACAAAATCTGGCATAGCTAGCCATGAATTTGCTGTGGGAGTCGTCATGGGGGCTGCCTTCACAAATGAGAGGAGGTAGGGAAACATTTGGTTGGAATGTGTTCAGGAAGAGACACAATGACAAAACAAGGTTTCTTCCCCCATCATTACCTCTGCATCAGCCGAGCAGGCAGGGTGTTGTCTGTGCAGCCTGCCATTGGCGTGCAGAATCTAATTCATCAGCCTCTCTGCAGATGGTGTCATCCCCTGGGACTGCAGAGGGCTTGTGATCAATGCCAGCATCCTCACAGGGAGAGGGGAGGGAAGGGGGCAGGCTGGGAGCAAGCGTGCAAATGCTTTTGACTTGGGATGTGATCTCCTGCTGCCGTCCCTCCTTGCCTTTCCTCACCACAGCCAAAAAGGGCAAAGCCAGTGCTGCCATTCCCAAAGACTGCGGGGGCAGGACTTCAAAAGGGAACTTTTAGCCAGCTGCTGCTGTGCCTTCCTAAGACCAAGTGGATGCTCCAGGGACTGTTCAGCAAACTTGGGTGTTGCATCCACTTCTCATTTGCTAAAGGCTTTCTCCTCCCTGGCAGCCCAGGCGGTGGCTGTAGCAGTGCCTGGCTATGGGAGGGTGAAGAGCCCTTGGCAGTGAGCACTGGGCTGTAGGAGCTGGGGCAGTGGGGGCAGTGATTCCAGCTGATGGTCTGGGCACTCCTTGGCAAGGCAAGCATTTTCCCTCCATGCTCACTCCATATGGGGTAAAGGTTTATCTTTTATATGTCCTTACAAGCAGGACTTGGAGTCAATGGACATATCAGAAATAAATACTGAAATAAAGAACAAAAGTGAACAGTGGAGACTGCCAGGTAGATTTTTGTGGGTCTAATACAAGCACCAGATTTCTGGGTATTGCAGAAGGCTGGGGACACCGCAGGGGATCAGATCCTTCCAGTGCTCTGCTGTCTGTCAGGGGATTGCTCTTCCTCAGATACACACTGTTCATACTGTCCATAACCTCAGTGTATGCACCAGAAAAGAAGTATCTTCATGTTTGCTTTCCTTAAAGCTCCCATGGGGAAAAAGCATCGTGAAAAGGAAGAAAGTTTCAACTAAGTTGTTATATTTATGAGAAGAAGAAAAAGCGCCTCAACCTTATAAAGAAATATTTCCTCCGCCACTTCCTTGCAATCAAAAGGAATTAAATAGCTATTAAAAAGTACCTTCCTTTTAAAAAGGACAATGAACATTTTGATTAAAAGGAGCTTTTAAGTATTTATATGATTACCTCCTTTGTCCCCCTGGCAGCATCTGTCTTGTTGACTGCTCAGCATCTGGCATGTGCCGCCTCATGTCAAGAAGGCCCTGATTTCTCATTCAGGCAGGGGGTGGGTGAGGGAACAGACACATGTATACATGGAGAGGCTTTTGCCAAAGAATAAGGCCATTTCCCTGGCTGCTGGTTGTTTGGACACAGTACCTCTGGAAAACAACACCCCTTTCTTCCCGCTGCAGCACGCTGTGTGTACCAGATGGCCGACTCTTCAGGGTCAGCTCTCCATCAGCGCACTTTTGTGTGCAGCATGCCCAGGCAGACCATCTTAGGTCAGTATTCCCAAAATTTCTTCTGCTTGTGTTTCCTCTTTCAGTCTTTCTTTATTTCTTTCTTCACAGATCACAGAGAAAGGCGGCAGGACATCCAAAGCACTCGGCCTTGACCCAGCAGTTGGAATTTTCCTTCTGGGGCAAAAGGAGCAGGTTGAAGCAGGCTGTCACGGGGAATTTGGGAAAATCCTAGTACACCATTTGGTGTGCTCATATCCACCATACAGACAGCCAGAGAACTTCAAGTTTTGCAGGATCAGCCTTATTTTGTGCATATTCGTTTCTCTAAAACTATCTTTGGTAACAAGGTTGATGACTCACGCAAACATTAGTCATACTTTGCACTGCGTATAATTCCTTGCCTTGCAGAATTTCTGAATGTTTAATTTAAATATCCACTATCTGTGAAAGACTGAGTTGAATAAGTCCATTTCAAGTGTAGCTACTTAATGAAGGCTGCGAGAACAGCAACTTGCCCGAGCAAGACAGAAGTCAACTGTCAAGGCATGAGTCTCCAACTCATGAATCTTCAACTGCTGGGTGATATACACACTCCCTCTGTATTTAGTCTCTTTCCAATTTCATGTTAAGATGTGGTATGTGCCAGCAACCCTACTTAGAAGTCAGCAAAAGAATTATGAGAAAGCTGTTTGACTCCTACTCTATCATCGCCATGCTTAATGAAGTTCTGGACTTCCACATGGTTTCTCTCTGCCAAGTCCCCAAATCATGCTTGTTGTGGGGGTTGTGACTTCTTGAATCATCCTTCAATGCGTGAAGTTCACTGTTCCATTAATTATCCTTATAAAAGCCTTGGATCTACTGGCTTCTTCAAGATTTTGGCTTAACACTAACTCACACATTGAAAAAAACAATAGAAGATTTCCTTGCTTTGGTGGGGAGGGGAATTCTTTGACCTATAGTTGATTATAGGAGTTTTGTGGCCTGAAGGAATGGATAACTAATGAGGTAGCAAGCCAAAGTAGAGCTATTTTGTCTGGCCTACTGCTGTGTGACTCTGCTGTGTTACTAGGGACCCATGTAACCTTGGTTGCATACATTGCAGCACAGGGAAACACAACAACCTTTTTGAACTCTTTTCTATTTTCACACAACAGCCCAATTAACAAGCAACAGCCAGAGACGGTCTCTGAGCTTCACTCGTGGCCCCTGTGTGTGAAAGAAAATAGAAGAAAAATGTTGGAGATTTCCATGAAGGAACAGGTGAGAAAGCTGATGTTTTTGATGCCATTCACTGGTCTTGCCGTAATAGATACTACAACTCAGGGGTGTTTGGGGTTTTTTAACTTGTAAGAAATCTTAAGGTTCCTTCTACTACTGAAAGTGAAAGTTATAAAATCTTGAGTCAGACATGGTTTTGGTATATCCTGGGTACTTTTTATTCATATTTGACTTTTTTTCTTGTATAGAACACTCAGATCATGCTTTGTCACACTGTTTTACAGATGAATAGAAGCATAAACTTCTGGACTGTATTTAAAAAGGAAAGTGATATTCTCATTTGTTTTCAATGCCTATAAACTTCTCTTTATGAAGCCCAAGGCTTCAAGAATCAGAACATATTGTGAGAGACCAGCAGTAAGATACAAACAATTGGCAATACCACATCAGTGATTTAGATGTCTCCTCTCATTTTACCTGGTGTACTAGCGAGCAGTGATGCACCCATCAGAACAAATAGCACAGCTGGGAAGCAAATAACAAAGTGATTTTATTTTACTGTGGTGAGGAACAGTCTCTCTCTTCAAATAATGTGCAATCATTAGCTTTCCCATTACAATGCAACATAGGGAGGGATTAATTCAACCCAATTTTACTCACTTGAAATGAAGTATCTGACCTAAGTCAGTTGTTTAATTCCTTCTACAGTCAATGGAGACAGCGCCAGACAGTGATTCATCCATGCTATCCATATACCTGGCTTTAAAGGGATTAATCAGCCAGAGCTGTGTCCATCCATTGCCACTGGCTACAGATGCAGAGTAGACACTGGCTTGAGTAGAGACCTCTCTGTACCCAAGTACATTCGGGTGAAGTTACAATGATGAGGCTAACAGGAACCTCCCTGGGGTCACTGAGCCTGGGTATCTCCTCTGACTAAAGAAGGGAGGAGGGAGCTGAGCCAGCCCATTTGGCCACCAGTAGGCTGATGTGTCTCCCCATGACACACTGGGTCCATTCACTACATGTCTGGGAAATAGCTGGAGCCTGAAATGAAAAAAAATATAGGCTTAAGAGTGTTTCCCAGAGGAAGCCCAAGCTACACGGGAACAGAAGCTACATCGTGTTGCAGGCAGAGAAGCATAGCATGGCTGGTTAAAACAGGCAAGTAGCCCCCAAGCCTGGAGGTCTTCGATGGTGAAGGCTACAGTCATACTTACCCTCTTGGTTTCAGTACTGACCGGGGTCAGTACTTGTGCTCTGTGATTGACTGTAGCTACACATAACAGAAGTATTTCAACCTACCTGTGCTGATCATTGCCTTACCCATGGAAGCATGAAGCTGAGAATACTACTTTAAAAAATTTCAAACTTATCTGATGGAACTGGGAGTGGGTTTATTGTCCCTATACACACCTAGACCTTCCTTCTTTACTCTAAAAATAAGTGGTATCGTGTGACTAGATCACTATCAGCTTATTACACATACTGCAAAACTAAAGCTTTTCTCAGCAGCTTCAGGTGTCCTATTCATCCCATATCTTGGAAACCTAAAGAGAAACACATAGTTTTTCCTTCTGGTTACCCTTAATTATCATCTAGATCATATCTTTATCAAATCTGTACCCAAAACATTATATTTAATGCAGTTTATCAACATTTTACTAGTCTTTGAGAAATTTCAGTGGAATATTTTTGATATCAAGTGCTCTTCAGGAGCAAATATGTGGAACAGAATTGCTATCAAACCCTCTGTGTAGAAATCTGTGCCCCAGTTGCACATTCTTCTATCAATGAACTTCATCGTCTTCTCCATTACTGTTCCTAGTGAGGTAGCATGGGATTGCAGTACTCCCAATTAATAATAGTTTGCACCATTTTACTAATGCAGCTGCTAGCTGCACATCTGAAGACTTATGAGACAAATATAAGGTAGATTCTTTTTCCATTTCCACCACTCTTTGGATTGGAAGCAAGTTACTGAGTGAAGAGAACACCAGCAAGTAGGAAACAGAAAATAAAACAGATCTTCAAAAGATGTAGAGGAAATAATGGAGAAGTCACATGAGCTAGTTGCAGAGGTCAAGAGATGTGAATCCAAATACTGGGATGAGAATACTGCAAGGGATACACTGACAAAGCCACTCAGATGAATGGATGTATGAAAACCATGCAAAACAAGGAACATCCAGAGAAAAACTGAATTGACATGTGGAATTTATATGCAGGTCTATAGAAAGCCCAGCTTATGAAGAAAAAAGGTGTAAGTAGAAAGGAATGGCAAAATACCACCATGCACTCTGGTCTCTGAGATTGCTCTATGATGAAGAAAATTAGATAAACATCCACTATTGGTGTCAAACATCACTCCAGGCAGTGCTATTTGTAATATATGTCTCAGAAGGAAATTTATTACAAGCAATTAATAAGAACCTGTAAAGACATCCAGAACAGCCCAAAACAAAGCCTGTTTTGAAAGGGAGTCCTTAGTTTACAAGGAAACAGCTATGGTGTCTACCCAGTTTGATCATTACTGAGTGGAACACAAATAAGAAGCTGTCTTGCTGTTGGGACAACGTCTTCTCCAGAAAGGCATTAGCTAATTAACTGGATCCTTTGGGGTGTAGCATCAGATTCCCTTTGGTGACCATTACCCTATTGCTGACATTTGGCTAATGAAGATGGGCTTTTTAATATGTTTTTCATGGGCTATTTTAATTCACACTCATCATAATTTCCAGTGTGATTCATGTTCTGGCGCACGAAGCTGAAATCCCAGAGCACCAAGTTTTGCCTGCCTTGAGTCAGGGGCGACCTTGGTGAAGAGACTGGAGCTCAGACCATGGGGAACAGGCAGCCTTTCAGTCCCATAATGCCAGTGTGGGGCCAGGGCGAAGGAGTGGGTGACACTATGTGGAATGAATTGGAAAGAATAAATGGTCATTAGGGGAGGCGACTGTTTGAAGGGTAAGAAACATAAAGCCTAGACGGGGCTCCAAAGCTTTCCATGTGCCAATGGGAAAGAACAGCAGAGGAAAAAGCAGAGCTCCCCACTCAGGCACCCACCCACAGCTGCTGGCTGCAGCCGTGGCACGGTGAGCGCGTCCTGGGAGCCAGTTCAAGGCGTCTTGCGTGGTAATACAGGGAAACGCAAGCAGCGGCGCCTAGCAGGCTCGTTGACTCTGTGGCTTGGTTATCCGCAAATACAGGTGTGACACAGAAACTGTGACTGCTATGCAACTGGTGAATGCAAAGCACTTCAGGAGGGTCTGACTGGTACAAGTAGTTCATGTTCCCTTTAGGAAAATGCCAAAACTTAAACTCAACCTGTGAGTAACTGTTTTAGGCTTTCTAAAAAGAGAGGGTTTTTTTCCTGAATAAAAACCTTTACAAAGGTTACAAGTTTCAAAGATCCTAATTCTGCTCTCCCTAGAGGCTGGTACACATGCCAACAGTTTTGCCAACTCATTAGCTCCCTCATCCAGGGGTGTCACTCTCCCATCTCTCCTCACTGTCCTGCCAAAAGCTAACGCACGCTTGACTCCTCCAGCGAAAACATTTCTGACAACATGTTAAGACCAAATTCTGGGAACTGATTTAAGCTCTACCTGAAAAGGACTGTTTGTACCTCTCTCCGTGCGTGCATGCAGGAGCAGGGGGGGGTCTGAACTAGGTTTTCTGCTGACTTCGTCAGTTCACCAAGCTGTACTGTTCCATAACAGTGAGCTGGTCCAGGCCCATGTCCAGATGCTCTTCAGCTTCATGGAGTTTAGAGACTAAATACAGACCTACCTTTTGGGACTTGTCTGTAATCTGTATTCACACCTGCTCTTGCTAAAACAGAACCCAGTTGAGCAGTCCCTCTGTGGGAAGCAGAACTGTGCCTGCGGATGCAAGTGGAGGTAGGGTGGATATTTCATGGCAGCATGAGTAAAGAGGTCAGAAATGGCTCGTAGTGACAGCTCAGCCACCTGCCTCTGTTAGCCGTTAACATATAACATTAAATGCTGGAGGCCCTAATGTTGAATCTGGAGTGAAAATGGGGAATTCATAGGCACACAGCTGTGAGATACAGCTTCCAAACTTTTAAAATTTTGGTTTATCTCTTCAGGAAACACTGAATATGGTAGTGGGAAAGTGCTATTAAAAAAGTGAAATGGGAAACATGCATTATTGCCCTGGTAACCATGAAAGCTTTGAAAAAAGCATGATGAGATTAAGTGATCTTCTGTCACTCTTTAGCCAGAAGTTAAATTTGGAAAATAAGGGGGTATCCTGCAAGGATGGGATAGGAGGCAAAGAGGCTTTCTGCATTCTGCCCTGTTTTTGCCTTTTTTTCACCCTTTCTCCTTTGTGTTTATGTGAGCAGATGTTCACTCCTGAGGTGACAAAGACAACATAAGTCAAAAGTCCTCTTTGTTTTTCTGTAGGTTACCCCTGTTTCAAACCTAATGCTCCTGGCATGTTCTCCTCCTCCTCGTGCTGCCTGAGAAGTCACAGTTAGCTGCAGGTTGCGTTTACACTAATGACTGTTTTTCTCGCTCTGCTCCCCCCCATCCCCTTGGCTTACTAAGCTTTTTCTTTCAGCATGACCAATAAAGCATGAATGCAAATAGGCCTGAAGTTTTCTTCTCCTTTCATTTTTATTTTGCCACTTTTAGAAGTTACTGAAGAAAATAGTGTCATTCTGTTCCAGAAGAGCTTTTATACCAAGCTGACACTGTACATTTAAATATGTATTGCTTCCTCTATCATTTGCATTTTAATGTTCCAAACCAATAATCATGAAGCCTTGTGTGAAAATGTAAAATAATAAGGATGGGAAGAGACTTGGATCTGATTCTAAACCTTGCTGAATTATACCTAGAGTTGGCAACACAGTGAGAGACCCCTCTAAGAAATTTATTTAGATAAATGTAGATCTTCCGAGAGGCTGTACTGAATCGTCCAGGGAGTTTGTACTCTTCCCTTTAGATACTGAACAGGCACAGCCTAGTAGGCTTTTTTCCTATGCAGCTGGTGCCCTGGCAACGTGTCTTACCTCTGCTTGGAGGAGTCACCCTCCAGGCATGCTGAGAGTATAGACTCCACAATCGTTCATTATTTGGCCAATTAGTACAGATACCATTACTCTGGTGATGTTTCATGTGTATGTAGCCATCTACACGAAGTTGGTCTGAAAACAGCACATGAGTCCTAATGTTGTGAAAACAAGTGTTGTCAGAAGTTACTGTCATCATATTTTCACGTTCTGCTCCATTAATTTCATCAGTTAATGCTGCTGTGTCGAAAAGAGCGGAATATCCAAATCAGAATCTACGCTGTGGATTTAAGAAATTTGTCTTATGTGGAAAGTGACCCATTTCCAAGAAATTAGTCTATTGGAGGTACTGTGCAATGTAAGAAAAGATTCCTTCTGTTTTTCTGTGGAATAGTTGGTGAAGGCTTAGCTTGGAAAAAATAACTACTGGTCTTCCAGTTCTCACAAAATAGTTTTGTCTAAATTTTATTCTGCCATTTTTGTTGTGGTGGTTTCTTATTGCTTTCAGGAGAAAAAGAAATTCAGCTATAAAAGCAAAATGCATTTCGTGTATCACAGTTGCCATGAATTTAAATTCCCTCTCGGATCCTCACCACACAGTGTGTCTTCACTCCAACATTTTGCTCCTTTTATAAGTATCAAGTGCTGAAGAACAAAGTATTGAGTATTTGAGGTGTAAATCTGACAGGAGAGTTTTGTTCTCAGTTCTAGGATGAAACCAGAAACAAATTCAGAAGGGTGAATCCTTCAGATAGCATAGTAACCAGCATGGATGTTTGCTTAGAGCTGGAACGGGGCTCAAGATATTTCTGAGCTTAGAAAAGGGCCACATATATACATGGGTCTTTACCTTGATTGTAGCTCCAGCTATGAAAATGAGTTGGAAATACTGTAGGAAGATTACTGTCTGCAAATCTCCTATCTGGCTGAAGCCAGGAAGCATTAAAGAACATAGAAAAGCATCTGTTTATACCAGCTTTCCATCCATAACCTGGCTAGGTCAATTATTAACACCGAGATAAATGTCTGAACAATTTGAGATACATCCATTTCTCACACACACTCTCAACTAAACTATTTCACTGATTCTTTGCCTGGTTTAGCTTGTTTCCTTACAGGTTTCCCTCCAGGTCACAGATTAACACTTTAACCAAGACCAACCTTAATACCAAACCAAACAGGGCTTGTNCCTCCCTCCCTCCCTTTCATCTTGGTAATGATGCAATCACTTTCACAAGAAGATGAAAGTGAGAGGACAGAAAATAAGGGGAAGCATGAATAGAGACTGAGAAGAGTGGATATCTGAAATTTCCCTTCCTTTATACCTACAGATTTACCTTTCCTACCCTTTGTATTGCGTTTCATTTCATTTCCAGTAAAGTTTCTCAGACACTTTGAAAAGCTGCTGAATTACAATTAATTAAATGAAGTCTCTGTATTTGCTGCTAACAAGATGTTATCTCCATCATTCTTGGAAGCTCATATTTGGTTTTGGGTTGATGTGGCTTTGCCACCGACACGGAAACATTTCCTGCATGAACACAAATTGTTAAAGCTTCCCGTTTCCTGGCTCACTGTGATGGACTGCTCAGCTCCTTGCACTTGGGGAATAGGATGAAACACACAGCTTCATCATATGGGCCGAGGGTTGGCTGATAGCGATCTGGGCAGAAAGGAAGGTTTAGCTCGAGTGGGTGGTCAGGTTTGGTGCTGTAACCTCAGGTGCCTGGCTGGAATTCACCCCTGGGATGTACAGACCTGGCAAGGGTCAGGCACCGAGTACAGCACAAGCCCTGCCTGGCAGCTTCACACCTCATCCATCCTCACAGCTTTATCTGGGGTTACACCTCACCCTGTCTATAGCACAGTCCTGTGGCCTGCCTCCTGCTCTGTGCCCATGGCACAGCCTCTCACGCTGGAAAAGAAGCTCAGGGAGAGATCTGAGCTCATGGGGTGAGGTCAGAACCTGTGAATGGCATTTGCAAAAGCCAACACGCTGCTCAGGTGCTGCCTAAAATAGATGGAGGAGAATGAAATGCTAAGGAAAGGAGGTGGACCTGGCATGAAACTTATTCGTGAGCTCCTTCCTTGAGCTAAATCAGCACTTACTTGCAGAAAGCACTGGTGTTTGTCTACCCGTGAGGTACTCTCTCCAGGAACAAAGATGTGTTCCCAAATTCCCTGGCACTGTGGGTCTCACTTTTCCCAGGTAATTCTTGTCTGACCTTGCTATTAACAGGGGCGGGATTTTTTTCAGGATCTCCCTTTGAAGCTGTACTAGTCTGCACTGGGTTTTATACATCCTGGGACCTATCACTGACCCTCACATGTCCCTGCTGGATCTCCTGGTCATCTGCCTAAGGAGAAAGCAGTGGTGCTACCATGGGGGCTTCAGTGCCACGTAACTGAGGGAGCCGTGAAGAGCTGTGGCCGGGATCTGCTCTGGAAGTGAGAAAACACTTGTCAATAGCCGTGACCTCACATGGTCAAAGAGAATGACCATGTAAAAGGGTTTTCCCATTGCTGCATGAGGGCTTTGGCTTCCCATGGGTGTGTTTACATTAGCTTTTCCATCCATAATGGGGCTAGATAAGTAATTAAAAATGGAGGTAAATGGCTGAACAATTTGAGACCTATCTATTCCTTAATCCTTTTCTGTGCTGAAAAAACTGGGAGAGGATTTTAACTTGCAAAAGTGGCCAGGACTGAGACATTGGCTAGGTTTTAAGATTGGCTTTGAGTTGCAGGTGCTGGAAACATCAATGAGATACCTGAGTCCTGCTTGGGACCCTAGACTCAAACGTTGCAAGAATACACCTGAATGTTGAACCATCACATAATCCTTTTTGTTGGAGACAGAGCCCCTGCCTTTCTCTGAAAGGACATTTCCTGGATTTCCACAGTTTCTATGAGTTTCTTTGAGATGTCCGGTGTTTATGAAGTCTTTCTGTCCCATATGTTGATCTACAATGAACTAAATCTCTCTATAGAAAATAGAAACTACAGCATATTCTTAATCTGAAAAGCAAAGTGCTTCTGAAAGGCTTTTTAAAAGAGCTACCTTTGTAAATTTGGTGCCTGACTCAAAGCTATCAAGAAACAGTGGAGAGTTTGCTGCTGCTGTTGTTTTTGACCTGGCCTTGCAAGAGAACTGGTAGGATATCACATGGCTGAAGATGTGCCTGCCAGAGCAAACCCAGCAGTTAGACACACACGTGCACACATCCTTATCTGCCATGAGCAGGCAGTTATCCTTTGTACCCTGAAAGATGAACTTCGTTATTTACATGCCTGTGAATGCTTTGCTCTGCGTGGTATATGACCATAATCTTTGCAAGGCTAAAATGAACCAACGTGTTTGGAGAATAAAAGGATGTGCTAAAAAGAGAGGTCCTAGACAAATGTCTGGCGCTTTGCTGTGGGCCAAGAACAGTCAGAGCGGTCATACAGAAATAGGAAGTCTTGTTGCATTTGCAATATAGATGAGAGGAAAGAAGATGGGCAAAAGAGGTAGTGAATAAGGGAAGCATTTCTAGACTTTAACGATGTTTCCTTGTTGCAGGGGGCAGAAGTACGTGAACATTGACTCTGAACAGGACGGAAGTAAACTTTGCAGTTTCTAATTGCCTGTGCTGTTACAAACTATAAGAAAGACAAGACTTGTGCAATGCTATTCCACATGCTCCTCATGACTGTTGTGCGTGTTCCTGGTTTTCTTGTATATGCAAAGGATAGGAAACCAAAAAAATGGTGTTATTTATATGTTCCTCAGGCTACTGTCTATAAATGAGCTTAGCTAGTCTCTTCCATGCCATTGCCACTGAATTTGAGGATGGTTCAAGCAGCATTACTGTTTTGCTACTATGGCTGCAGCCAAGCAAGACCCTCAGGATTGTGTCTGATCCTTCCCCCACCCCCACCTCTCTCCCTACCACCACCCGGGTCACAGTCATCACTCAGATTGTCTCTGAGATGGAGAAAACATGTGAACAAATGTATTGTATGCTTTTGTTGTCTGATGGATAGAGTTTCAGAGATAAAATATGAGGGAATTACAAAGTTAGTAAGTTATGGATTCGATACTGACACCCTTCCCTGCATAAAGCAGCACCAGAGATCTCAGGGAGCATTTCTCTGCAATAAGGTGCTTCTCAGTATTAGCCACAACTCCAGATCTTCCCATGCAAATTATATTTATCTTCCTTAGGACAGATAAGAGGATCACAATCCGATCCTTGGGGAAATCCATCTGATAGAAGAACACATGTCACTCTGTACTAATGCACTTTTAAAGTTACAATGGAGGCCTAAACAGACCCAACAGAGTAGTTTAGAAAAATTCTGATCCAATTGTATCCATTTATTTTTCAGTTTCCCTTTAAATTTTCATTACATTTTTCAGGTGGGAGTTAGTTTGAATTGAAAACAAAATGGAATCTTTTATTTCAAAATGAAACAGTGCCGTATCTCGTACACCAGTATTTTGAAGTCTCTTCACCTTCTCTTTTATCACATGTCAGTAGATTTAACACACCAGATCCTAGTTGGAGATTCAAAGAACTAGCCTTTTCAATGAATAGTATTTTGTTCTTAACTAGATTTCTTTAAAGCCACTATTAAAAATACAGTGATTAATAAGCCAGAAGATTTCAAACAAGTACCTAAGCATGATATTGAGAACATCAGTTCTTCTGTCCACTGCAATTCCTATGTTATGTGTCTTAGCTTTTATAGGATACAGAATTTGGGCAGTCTCTTTCTGTGGTTAGTGCAGAAGTCTAGCTATTCTGTAATTATTATAATATACAATAATGAAACAACAATTTAATCCCTGCTACGTAATGCACTCTATCAGCTTTAATTAAACCTAACAACCTCATTAGTGAATATCATTATATTGGCTTTAGGGAGGCAATACTATCTAGTGAATAAAGGATTATTACGTGACTTTGGAGGTCTGGCACACCAGATGTGCCATGGGGCTGCTGTTTGACCTTGGGAAATTCATTTAAAATCTCTGGGTCTCTTTTTGCCCACTGGCCACATGAGAACTATGGTGTTTAGTGCTCCTTCTAAAATGATCTGCATTCTATGGATCACAAATATCCTGTATGAACATTGTGTGTTATTAAATGAACTAGCAGAGATGCAGAGAAGTGCTGCCTGAGACTTCAAAACAATGCATCGTCAATTCCTGGAGGAGGGGTTGTATGTCAGGGGATGCTCAGTAACTTCAATAAAAATTGTTTTTTCTATGGATTAAACCATCATTTACTCTGTGCCATCTCTCTTGTTCTGTACTGGTTGGGCGCAGACCTGCACACCCTGTGCAGAAACCCAGAGTGCTTATGGTGCTTGGGTACCCATGTGGGAGCATGGCCTAGGTTCACGTTCTCGCTCACCAGTGGAAGAGGGTGCCTCTGCCCTCACACACACTTCACGTGTGTTTGTAAATGGGATCAGGTCAAGCTGTGCCTTGTATTGCAATTTGCTCCAGTTTTGTCTTGCCTGGACTGCAGCAAAGGGCTCTGCCTGGGTAACTGGATTCTTGTGTCAGGCAATGCGACAGACCCGAAAAACAGGAGAAGTTCGACCTGAATGTGCTGATAGGACTTCAGAGCTGGAATTGGAGACAATTCCTTATGTGAGCAGCTGCCCTTATGTGAGCAGCTCCTAAGAGCTTGGTTCCCAAGAGAAAATTAGTATGCTTTTTAAAAGGAAAGGCAAGCAAGGCAGGAGAGAAGCCTATCAAGCTGTCAGCAAGCACCAGGGACCACAGGGCAAAGCATCAAGCCACCAGCAGGTAAAAAGGCCTGAGGGAGGGCAGCAGCAGGTGAATACAACAGCAGGGGTTGAATGTGCTTGAGCTACTGGGACTCACTTTTACCTCAAAAGTCACATATGTGGTATTGTTACCAGCAGCAGGGAGCCTGTTTTAACAGAACTGATTTTTCTAGTTGCCATCTCTCCCTGTAGACTGCAGAGGGTACAGCTGGAGACCCCCAGCTTTGCCGTTGCTATGCTCCTTCTGAGATGGAAGGCATTTCAAATCCACATTTGTGGGGCACTATTTAGCTCTACTGAGCACAGCTCTTGGCAAAGCTGGCTGTGAAAGCAAACAGGGCAGCACTTCTGCAGCTCCAGCCACTGACTGGGGCAGTGTGTTTAGAAACACTCACACACACTGTCACTTCTGTCAGCTTTAAGGTGAGAAACAGAACCAGATGAGGTATGAGGATCATTAGTGCATGCAAAGAGGAGGTTACCTGGCTAGTGGTTGCAGCAAACTGGTCATTCATTACTACTAACGGGTTGTAATGGCAGGAGAAAAACACAGAAATGTAGATTTGTCAGAAACACATAGCCATAAACTTCAGGTTATGAAGAAATGCCTGCCACCTGTGAAATGATCATGGAAAAATAAAAATACAATATTTGTAGATTAGTATGTTTAGGATGGCATGTGTCTGACTTTCTCCTCTTATTTACAGTATCTTAAATCTCAATACCTATTCAAATTAATCTCACACGCCCAGTGTGAAACTTCAGTAAATTTAATCAGTATCAGGGGGGTTAGAAGTGGAAAAGTGGATGATTGCAAGTTGCAACATGAAGTTGCAATCTTTCCAGATTTACCCTCCAGTGATTTCAGGTGATTCATTCATCATGTTGGCTCAGTCTTTGGTTTCTTCTGAAGGAAGAACATGCCAAAACAGAGGGTCATGTGAATGTCTGTCTGCTTTCAAACACTGCCTGACACATTTTTCCAGTAAATTGGAACCCAAGCAAGATTCATCTAGTTCTGAGTTTGATACTCAAACTGGCTATCTGTAATTCATAGAAATAGGATTGTACCACAAGGCATACAGCAAGCAGACAAAATTTCAAGACACAATTTCCATGGAGCAACATGCCTAAGCCTCGGTCTTGTTTCTGTGGGTTGATTTCCATGCTGATGGTTTAGCTCTGCCTAGGTGTCTATGTTGGTCTGTGTCCTCAAATGGGCCACAAGACCGTTTATGAACACAGGACCTGTAGTCTGGACACACGCGTTGTGTGGCATGGGCTGCAAGAGTGTAGGAAGCAGCTTCCTTCTGTCCCCTCTACGTCCACAGGCTGAGCTGTTAAAACAGACACATAGTTCTGACAACTACCTGTGGGAACTGCTGAAATACTGACAGAGAATCCAAGGGAGCTACTCGGGGAAAACAAGAACTCATGGATCACCTAGTATCTCCCTGCATCTGTCATGCAGATACAGCCATATATCTCTGTACAGCTCTGCCCTCCACCTCCTGTGGCAAGCCATGAGTTCGTTGCCATCACATCCATCACCGGCGCTCTGCAAGCCTGTGCTGAGTTCAGCTTCACAATGAGAGTTTTTGAAGATCCCACTCAGGAGTAGGCATTCATTTGATGACAGGTACAAACTAGTGCTTATGATTAACTTTCTCAATGTTAGCTTTTCTAAGAAAACAGATAAATGAGTCTGCAGCATTCATGCACCCACCTGTGTCCATCAGTCTGTCCATCTGTATTGCTGCCTACTATTTACCCTCCCAAAAATCTTTTGGGGTTAGATTTTTTTCAGCTAAATTTGATGAAGTATTACAGGCAGCTCTGAGACATTAAATACCCAACTGTATTGTGAAAATCAGTGGAAGAATGCAAGAGTAAGGTGAATAAGGGATCACCAGCACCACAAAGCTGTATCTGGGGCTCCCACCCCTCCTGAGGAGAACCTGTTGCCTGGCCCAGCAGCACATGTGTTGGCCCCTCAGCAGTGGCATCAACAGCACCATTGTCACCATTGTGTTGGCCCTCACCCAGCCAAGAGCCCTTCCAGGGAAGAGAGAAACACTGAGAATAGTGAAGGAACTGGGGGCTGTAGAAAAGGGGTGAAATTTAAGGGGAAGTAGGATGAAAGTCTCCAGGAACTAGGGGATCTGACAGTTGTTAATTTTATCTTATGTTTCTCTTCAGAGTAACAGAATGAATTGAATTTGCCCTTTGGAGAGCAGGCTTTATTTCTCTAATGGTTTCTATGTAGCACCAGGATCCAGATGTCTTTTCCTGGTAATGCTTTCATTGCCAATACAAGGATTGCAGTTGCATGTGTATGTACAGGATGCCCAGGTACATTATATATAATTAAAGACAAGCTCAATTATTTATCTTTTTAAAATGTTAGCTTCACTTGTCCATGAGATACACAGCTGATCCACAAGTGTCTCATACATCCATACAGTTCCAGTAAAAGCAAATACGTTCACAGACTGTCCAGCCTGGTCAATGTCATGAGCAGATAATCAGCAAATTATACAACAGGCATTTTCATTTAATGGATCCTAGTTCTGGAAGTAGTGTATAGGTGCTGAGAGAGCTTTTCAGTCTCCAGCATGTCCCAAAGCATTGGAAGCATTAGTGAAATCATGCTCACAGCACACCTGCATTTTTTTTTCCGCGAGAAAACTGAGGCACAAGAAAAATGAGCCTTGAGCAAGACAATGTTTAGCAAAATTGAGCAACAAAATTCACTTGTGAAGCTACTACTGTTTGCCCTTAACTCTGAGATCAGCCTTCAATGATTCAGGAAGAGTTTCATCACAGATACGCAGAGTGGGGAGAGAGAAACAGTCCAATACGAAGATTTCAGCTGTGGCTGCAGCCTGAATTGGCCACGGTTTCTAGTGCTAGAGGTCATGAGTTTGACAGGTTCCTGCTGCACAAATCCCACAGCAGTACAGAAGCAAAAACCAGATGATTTCCATCAACTTCTTATAATTGTAAACAAAAGACAATGAGAAACATCAGGGAGTCACATTTCACTGGAGCATGGAGACGGTGGGGGGCATAATTAACATTGGAATCACATCTGCATCAAATTGAAAATTAGTAAAAATAAAGAAAACTCTTCACTTTGCCACTTCTCAGATGAAAAGCAGCAATTCCTCTATGCATAGCATTTTTTATTAAAATTGCTTTCTTACTACTTGCAAAATTTAAATAAAAGATCCTTGAAAATAGACAATTCATTTTTTCCAGCCATCTGAGAGTATGCTCCCCACATGTGCTGTTCATGCTTTTGACAAAGACGGGTGGATGGATACCTAATTGTTTCTGGATTGTCATCTTTCAGCAGCAGTCAGTTCAGCTTTTTTTGCTCCTTTCTATTAGATTATGATCCCTTTAAGAAAGCTGACGCAGGCACAAATGACACCTCAGAGAGACACAATGGAAAACAGGAATTTGCACATTCCCTGTTTATCTTCTGCCCTTTGCAGCCCAGGCAGTTTGAGCAGGGTTTGGGTTTCTGCAACAAGTCAGTTTTTGGGGGGAGATGTGTTCTCCTGCATGGAGCACCACCCTGGGATTCAGTGGACCGGGGGCTCTTCCCTCTCTGCCACTGCTCATGGGTGACACTGGGGAAAAACTCACTTCATTTCTCAAATCATGTTTTCCCTCTACTTTAAAATGAAGTCAATGATGTCAAAGTCCTGTATGAATATTACGGGTGGAAAGGTGGTATATGAGCTACCTATGTACTGCCACTCCCTGGGATGATGTGAAGCCCCTTTGTCAAAGAAGTCTTGGGACCTGAGTGAGATGCAGAATGCCTGCTGGGAAGTAACCATTATAGATGCAGGAATACCTATACTGTTGACATTTATCCCTGTTGGAGGTGTCCAGAGTAGCTCTCTGGGAGAATAAGAAGTACCGGTAGGACAACCCAAAAGCTGTATGCCCTGGCAGGGCTCTGCCTAGAGCCACCCATCAGGGACACAAGGCTCAGGGATGTCCCTGGACACCTCTGCCATGTTCACCCTGGACACCCAACTCAAGGAAGTGTGTTTGTTTCCTCTCTCCATTGAAGATGGTGAGTGGAAAGCACTCCCCTGAGCCCAGGGACTGAGCTAAGTGGGGCTTGGATGTGAATTGCAATTTACAGCTTTTACCTAAGCACTCCTTGCTAGCATAGATCAAATAGTGGAAGCTGAGCTGACAGGTTAATCCCACTGTCAGGAGATTTCAGTGTTTCCAAAGCAGGTTTTATCTGGATTTGGAGTGAAACCCCTGAGGCTGACATTTGTCCTGTGAGAGAGCAGAGTCCCCCCGGACAGAGGGGCTGGTGGAAAACAGGGCAGGCAGGGTTCAGCCAGGCCTGCACTCTGCCAGAGCTGTTTCTAAAACTGGCTGTTTATAGAACACTTTGACCTTGTCATCTGGCATTTCCAACAGTAAAAACACTTAGTTGTTGGGTTTTTTTTGAGCAGCTCTATTCTGACAACATGCAATATGCATTCATCCAGAAAGATATCTATGAGCCACTAAGCTTACAAGTTTACCCCTAAAGCTTCACAACCTCTTTGAATATTTGAGCCCTATTACTCTGACGGTGTAGAGTAAGGCCCACTGTTCTAAATCAATTCTCAGCACAGACAAGATGATCTTAGTGCTGCAGTTGAGCACCCGTCCTGCAAACCTCCCACTGAATCTAGGTCTGATCTGTACCCACAGAAGAATGAGGCCAACCTCTGGCTAAGATGTGAATGCCACTGAAAACCCACAAAAAATAACTACTCTTCCTGAGAACAACTTGTCCCAACAAGTGGAAATAATTCCATAATAGCTTCTAAGATTACAGTTCTTCACTACCCAAGCCCCAGAGATACAATAAGATAATAAATCTCACTGAAGAGTGATGCGTGCTGTAGTTGATGGGAATATGTAGACAGAGAATGTAAAATCTCAAATGTAAAACCTGCAGGCCTCTGAGTAGGTGATAGGTACACAGCGAAGATGACAGAACTGGGCATATTGCACTTGGCATCATTAAAATTTGTTTGTCAAACTTAATTATAAACATAAACTCTAATCTGTTTTCCATCTTTCATTTCAATGTAGTTTGATAATTTCAGCAGAGTAGCATTAGGTCACAATCCTGCTTTCTCATTATTTGGCAAACATGAACATCTCCAGATCATCACTCTATCACTCCAGAAATCAATGTATATGTGACACAGTAGGAAGTCTGTGGTGTTTCCCTGATCCACATTCAGGCACACCCCAACGTGGAGATCATTTCACCAATTTCCATGTGGTCAGCTGAATAAAAATAAAAGATTG
Source organism: Heliornis fulica (assembly GCA_013399135.1). Lineage (NCBI taxonomy): Eukaryota > Metazoa > Chordata > Aves > Gruiformes > Heliornithidae > Heliornis > Heliornis fulica. The sequence goes on along the minus strand of VXBZ01004862.1, from coordinate 474,297 downwards.
CATCCCTTCCTGGGTAACAAAACAGTGAGAGCTTTTTGGAAAAATATTCTTAAAGTAGATTGAACACAGTAACAAAACTCTGATTATAGTCAGCAGTGAATAGTCATTAACAAATGCAGAAGCACTTGAAGAGATTAATGCACAAATAAATCATTGCAAAAAATAGTTAGGCTTTCCATTGTAAAAAATGTTCTAAATCTCCCGGGCATTGAAAAATAATGTGCATTTTAACATATTTTCTTGTTTCAGAGCATATTATTAAATATTTCTTACCAAAATATTACATAAAAAAGCCATCATTTGTATCTGTAAATGAATGGCAAATCACAACTTAAATGAGACGGAAAAACAATCTGCTGTAAGCCTGTCTCTAAATGCTGCCTTTTCATTTACAAACCAAAACCTTCCTATCCGATAGAAGCATGTTTTGCTGCTAGTTAGATTGATTTTCATATTGTAGCATGACAAAAAAAAAACCCCAAATCTCATATACCCTGGTGGCAGTGATGACTGGAAGTTGAATCCATTAGCATCACTGATCACAGAATCACAGACTGGTCTGGCTTGGAAGAGACCCTGAGGATTATCGAGTTCCACCCCCCTGCCACAGGTAGGGCCACCAACCTCCAGGCCTGGGTCTAGACAAGGTTGCCCTGCGCCCCATCCAGCCTGGACTTGAACACCTCCATGGTTGGGGCATGTACAACCTCTCAGGGCAGCAATGAGATCCCGCGGCAGCCTTCTCTTCTCCAGGCTGAAAAAGCCCAGCTCCCTCAGCCTCTCCTCACTGGTAGGTGTTCCATCATCTTTGTTGCCTCATCTGAACCCTCTCCAACCAATCCTTCCCTGCTTTTGCTTTCTGTCTTCAGGTCCTTTCTCTGTTGTTTTCCACCCAGCCAGTCAAAAAGCTGTCTCTCTGTTACTCAGAATCTTCTGCTTGTCCTTCAGTTTCATCTTTCCTTGAGCTGGAGGTCAAATTTAATACAGAAGGAAAGAAGGACTATGATTTGCAATAATGTCTAAGAGACTGAGGCACATGGGCCCACAGAAATGTCACTGATTTGTGTTTTTTTCTTCCCTAGGCAATTCAAAAAACTCTTGTTCAGTCATGCATGGTGCTACTAGCACTGGACAACTCGTGGTAGAGCTTTAAAATGCTGTATACTTCACCTCTCCATCTTCTTAAGTAGAAAGTGTTGAATATCTCTCCACAAAAGATTCACAACTTGAAAAAGTAAGGATTATGGTCTTTAAGCTTTGACTTAATTATCTCCTGCAGTGTCGCTTCTGTGGCAGATCCTGGTTGGGGGGGTGGGGTGGGATTTATGATTTTTCTTAGCTCTAGTTGCATGCTGCTTTTCCTTACCTGAAGTGGTATACTGGGCAAACACATCATCAGCCACAAAATTGGCAGCTCCAGATGCAGCCTGCAGGTTAACAGTTAGGCCTGAAAAGAATAAATCATGCTAAGATAAAATAATTACTTAATTTCTTTAATATCAAGGGGGAAAAAAAGGTTATTATTTAGCATGCTGCACGTGCAAGTTGAAATCAATCATGGCATGTAAAATGTTTTAGGTGTTCTTTGAAGGTGAACATGATATTATGCTTTCAAGACACTGCAAGAGTTTATGGTCTATATCACAAATGTGCACATCAGGTTTCTACACGTGCATCCTTTGGTTTCACAGTTGACTTTTCACTTTAAACATATCAGCATTCAAGGAATCCTTATTGCAATAACATCAGGCTGTGGGAAATGTGTTTACAAATCCAGGTTGGTTCTCAAGGAGTGCTAGCATTCTTAGTGTTTGTGATGATGTTTCTTCATAGATTTTTTTAATGTATAAAGAAGCCATGCAATTGGGATAAAAGAATACATAATCAGATATTCTGAGGCCATTTCAGTTCCTGGAGAAGGGCAATCTTAGCAGGACACTTGATCTTGCTTTGAAAGCCACAGGGGGCTTCATGCAGGGGAGGAAGGGAAGTTGCAGTGTGCAAACAAGCATGAGCACTCGGTTCCTGAGTTCCAACGGCCCGGCAATGCTCAGCCCCACTGCCTGTAGCACCGACAACTGACTTCTGTGGGACATGAGGGTTTATGGAGGGAGGTTCCTAGAAACAAGCAAGCAGCCTTATTTACTGATTTATGACTTAACTTGGAAGAAAGAAAAGAAGGGGAAAGAACAAACGTTAGGTCTCGATGAGAGAGCACAGTGTGTCTCCACCACACAAAGGCTTCAGCAGCTCCAAGGACAAAATGGGTCATCTGCATGCGGCACGGAGGTGATCTTAGCAATATAGCAATGAGAGAATGCAGGGAACAAAAGGTGTCACGGTTTGAAGCTACAGCTCACCCCTGAACCACAGGCAAGACTTCTCACCTGGTATATGGCTGATTGCAGGCATAACACTGCATCTAATTAGATGTGTCAAAAAAGTAAAGCTTGCAAAAATAATTTCACAGCTGTTCTGTTCTTTGAGGGGAAGAAACTCTTGCTTCAAACATATTACAGTCCTCCTAAGGATATGCATACACACACATACAAAATGACCTGCCTGAGGATTTTGAAACTCCAATGTTGTGCTTTCTTCTGTATGTTACTCTTCTGTGGGTGTAGCTGAATGGAGGGCAGTAAGGGTAAAGTCTGACACTGGAAAGTCAAGAAAAATGGAACTTTAATGCTCTAGCCAGTTGGTAAATAGAAATCCCCCTGGGCATAGCAGGGAAATGCATCCTCCACCCAGACTTTGGTTCTTCAAGGACGTTGATGTGGGATGACTTTCATGCAGTAACAGTTTGCTCTTGCCAGTGCATGTCTAACAGCTCACCCTGTGGCTCTGCTCTATTAGCAGTGATGAATTCCAGTCAAGGGAGGCAAGTTAAGCTGCAGTATCTCTTGAACTTTAAAATAAGACAGAGCATTAATGAGGAGCACCACTGGCTTATCTCCATAGAGTGGTGCCTGATACTTCCTTTGTTTTCATGCCCCCTACCAGTAATGAATTGCAAGAGTTGCTCTGGATATCAAACCCTCCTTTTCCCAGTGTTGCCCTCTGGTCACAACAGAGCCTGGAAATGACTTTTTCTTGGCTGTACCTGTACTAGTTGCCAAAAGAGAAGGAAAGTGTGGAGCACAGAAGGGAAGCCTACCAGGACTGGCCATGTATTCAATAGCATGTGCTGGCTTAACTGCACGCTCCATGAGAGTCACAGTACTGGGCTGTACCGAACCACTTGCTTTCTGCTTTGATTGCTTTATCTCCTATTCCTGTTCCAAATCCTTCCAAGAAATATTGAAATAGGCTTTTCTGGCTGGAGGATGCACTGTGGCATGCTTGTGTGTGTGTGAAAGCACAAAGACACACTGAAAACTCATTAGACTAAAAAAAAAAACCCTAATATATTCAGCATAAAAGCTAGCAGCAAAGGTTTAAACCTACCACAAAGGCTGAAAAACTGCGTGTTAAGACATAGCACAACCCACACTGTCCTGCCTTGGGGCTGCACTGTGCAGTGCACCAGAGAGCTGCAGCTTGGCTGTGGGAATGAACCAGCAGTGGTAACTGGAACTTCTGGTCCCATTTGGCGAGCTGCTGGAGGGTTTGGGTTATCTCCCATGCTTCCACTCCACTGGAGAAGGAAACCTGCAAAGTTACCTAATTTCTCCTTCTTCAAATCTGCTCTCACAACCCTCCTTAGGCAAGGGAGCATCAGGGCCAGAGGAGCCCACAGCCCACCCAGCAGGCTGATATGCAGTGACACAGCCTTTCCTCATGGGACAGGCATAGCTGCTGCTTCTTGCCTGGCATTTCATTTGCCTGCTGGGGTTGCCTTTAATTCTGTGTGTGGGCCCAGGTGCAACATTTTTAAATACAAGCATCACATCCCCATTTGCCTTCTGACAGAGCAGCTGGTTTGGAGCTGCCTCTGCAGTAAAGTGGAATGAATCCTCACATTTTTCATATTGAGGCATGTGCTGTTTGGTAAGCAACTGGGCACTCCTGGGTAACTGTCTCATCTTCAGGAAGGTTGCACCACTTTAGCCCAGGGCAGAACTCACACCGAGTTGGCAGGCAGTGCTGTTCCTCAGCTTCTCTCACTTCTGCCTGGGGAAGCAGGTATGTAACACCAAGCTGCTTTGACATGGGTGAACCAGTACAATGAGTGATGGCAAGGACATTGCTCAGAGCTTTGCTGTTGCCATCTGAAGCATTAGGAGCAGTCGGCTACCCTTTCTCTTCTACCTTTTGACAATTTTGCAGTCCCTTGGGAGCTAGCATTTTGAAGCCAAGCTAAATGGGATTTCCAAGTGAGCCAGGAAAGAAGTGTTTCTTGGCCTTCTCTAGTACAAGGGCTCTTAACTGTGCTGTGGACCTATGGTGTGTGATATGAGTAACAATAAATTAACTGCTTATTCCAAATGGCTCTGTCTTTTGCTGCAGTGCCAATGCTTATGTGCCCTTCTTTGCTGCAGCTCTTTAGATTGAATAAATCTGTGAGTGGGAAGATGAATATCACTTGGAGTCACCTGTGCCCTTTGCTGAAGTTTCTTTTCTTCTGCTTTCCCCCATGTTTGACTTGATTCAGAAGTGCTGGGAATGAGCCCTTTCTGGGAAACTGGAATATGAGAGGGGGAGAGAATTAATTTTCTCTGATGTTAGCTGCATAAAAGTAAGACAAGTCATCTCTTCTGAATCAGTCACTTAGGTCCTGCAGTCATCACTGGAAAGCTACTCTGAAAAGTGATTTAGATGAATACCACAGCAAACATCCAAGGCTCCTGGACGTGTCCTCTGGATGTGTTGTATCCTTCCGTGCACTGGGGAGGAAGTCTGGCTGACATGACTGTACTGAACGCCTCGCTTTTTGAAAAATCCTACTTTTTAATCAGAACTCTGCTATTACTGCCAGAGATAGAAAATATCCCTGTACTTTGCACATCTTGTTGCCACCTCTGACACTACAAGGACATCAGGATCACTAAGCATTTGTGCTGACTGATCCTCTCCCAGCTCCCTTCTTCCACACACAAAAGTCAGCAGTTCTGACACTGGGTGTCCTCCTCTTTGTGACACAAAGACTGGACTATTCCTCCTTGTAATATATGTATTTGGCCCTTCAAAGATCAAAGGTTCAAGTAATGTTGCTTTTGCAGCTCCCTGAGAAAGCATTCAATTATTCAATGGATCTCAACATTTCTCTATTTTCATGAATGTCCTCCCTACAATCCTTTCATGCCAGTAGTTTATTTGTTTTCCTATGCCTATGTTTTAGTTTAATTGTTTGACAAGAACTGTTTATAATGGCCATCATGAGAGATGTGGAGCTCTGAAAACCTTTGCAGTGGAAGGAATAGAACAGGAGATTCCTCTACCCAGGCCAAAACCTCGATTGTCATAAATCTGTATGGTTTCATTGCCAGTTGTGAAGTTTTTGCTCACGTCTATTAGCAAAGGATACTTCCCCAAGAACTTCAGTCCCCTGTATAACAAGGTTATATGTTTTCTTTCTTCTTATTTCTAAAACCACACTGAATTCTAAGGTTTCCTATAGCCAGACCAGTAATTCTCATTTCTTTCATTCAGAATTATTGATTTTCAAATTAATCTATAATGAACAAGAAGGGAGCNTTTTTTTTTCTCCAGCCTTATTAGCTAACACTGTATACATCATTATAATTGTGGTAAGATGCTGTCAGCGTCACTGGCTAGTTTCATAGATTGCTCTGACTGCTTTCCAAACACCGCTAAGAATAGCTTTAGACAGTGATGTACGATGTTGAGCAGAAATCTGTCACTACAATGGCTCCTCTCTTCCCATGGACCTCTATCAGGAATCACAAAAATATTAGAGAGGAGAATCTCCTTTGAAAGTTTGGGGTGGAAGAGGTGGGCAAGAAACAGCTGAGGTGAATATTCTGTGTTCCTTATATTCTCTGAGCAACACCGAACACAGATACCATCTAAAGCTGCTTATCAGTGTACTGTTTGTTCATTCTGAGCAGGCAGTTTATTTGTAATTGTTAATCTGTATTGTTGTACTAACTGAAAATCAAAGCAGAGGGCATTTGCTAGACTAATGACCTTGTGAAGAAAAGCAGCATATTAAAGCTACTCTTTATTACAAAGGGTTCAAAACCAGATATTCTATACAATACTTTTTGTGTCTCACACTTCTTACAGAGAGAGATGCAGCAGTAAGGGCTGCATGGCTAGAGACTGTATATACATTCGTACACACTCTTAAAGGTCTGCTGTCAACAAATTCCAGTTTTAGAGCTATGGAGACTTCTTGAAAACTGTGCAAAGGCTTGCTTGTTGTTCCCTTTGTTTGATTTTCATGCCAATTAGCAAGAACACAGCTAATTAATGGCAGACTAGCTACCCCACTGATGAAGTCTGCTAACCTGCCACATAATGAAAGATCATGCCTTCAGGGACAAGGAAAATACAGCTTTTTGTTTCCAAAATCTTCTTTCATAAGAGCAAGTCATAAGACAAAGACTATCATTCTGCAGATATTTGTAAACCTTTACCTATCTGTCCAAAAGTTGTCTTTAAGATAACAGGGTGAATTCTATTCATTATAGAATTCAGATGGCAATTCTTTTTCTCTTTCCTTCTGTTTTCCCTGTCAGAAACATACCCAGTAACCATCCTGCTTCATCTTGGCCTTCACTGGATGGAGCAGAATGACAGGCACAGCCTGGGACTGGCACACCTGGGGGGCTGCCTGATGGGGTCTGTCCTTGGCAAAAGTTAGTGTCCATGGGAGTTCATGGTGATTCTATGATTCTATGGGAAGGCAACTGGGTGATGTCTGCTCCTAGGTGAAGATGACCTGGGCTCTGTCCCCAGTTCTGCTGTGCTGTCCTGGCACACATTTCTCTGTTCATCATATTTTCCTCAGAAATAGTGAATAATATTTGGTTCAGCTAAAGAGGAGAGCTGAGTACAGGGATGGTGCCTCTACTGCTTAGTCCCACTGGCCAGCATAGGGCAGCAGGGACAGGCGCCAGAATGGCACAACTGATGTCCAGAAGCCACCGGCCGCTTCACAGCAGTGGGTGACTGAAGCAGGCTGAGCTCCCTTTAGCAAATGGGATGTGGCTTCTGGTTTTGCTTCATCCTGCAGGACACCAGCCTGTGCACTCTGTGCTCCCCTGCCACATGAATCAAAGCACAGTGAGGGCAAGTGCCTGGGAAACATGATTTAAGACACGAGCATGGAGGCAGTGACCTGGCCTGTCTGAAGCAGCTCTAGCTATAATTTCTTTTCTTGTAATCTGGCTCTGGGTGAGCTTTTCCTTAGCCGGTCACCACGCTTTGATTCCCAGGACAGTACCCTCCTTGCGGAGGAAGTGGATGGGGTTGATTGTTATAGCTCTGATGCTATTGGAGCTGAGCTGGGAGACCCATTGAGGTGCTGTACTTGGAGGCCAGGGATGTTTACCTACTGCTAACTAAACTCATGTCTCTTTGTGACCCCTGACACTCGGAAGCCTGTGGAAGGGCCTCAGGGAGGCAGGGGTACTCCACTCAGGAGCCAAGGCAAGCCTGTCAGGAGTTTTGGGAGGGTAGAAAGCTGCCAGCCCATATATCCTGCAATAAGGAGGGCTCTTCTCCATCAGGTCTCTGGAGCCAGTCACACTCTGCTGCTTCTCTGGAACAAAACTTGCAGTTTTACCCAATAAGTGCTCCCAGTTGTAGCAGCAATTCTTGAGTCATGTCATGTTTTACTAACTTAGCACGCCTTTTATGCAGAGTCGTCTTGATTCAAAGCTATTCAAGATGTGGAGGCTCTGGATATTATCAATAAAAAGGGATATATTCACCTATAGAACTTTTTTTGTTTTAAAAAAATGCATCTCCTAAAATGTATTTACAAAAGCACAGAGATGCCAAGATGTGTTTCTTTCTAATGCTTGGTTTCAATGACTGCAGCTTTGAAAGTGCTGAACTCCAGTCTCTTCAAAGTTAGCTTTTGCTCTCTATGAAAACTACAAGCAAAAACAAAGCCAATCAAGCTTGAAATGCCTGGCCCCAGCCATTGCCAAGTCACGTGCCCACGATTTTCAGTTTGAATCTGCATGGTAGAGTAGTGCTTCCTCCTCCACCCCAGACTGGCAGGGCTTGAGGGCAACCTGGGTTGGTTGGGCTTAGAGTCTCTAAACTGAATTGCATTTACAATTAAAAGGTCCATCCTGAAATAATTTATTTGATAGAATCATGTTTGCCTGAAAAGTGGAAAGGGACAGAGGGAGCCTTTGCTACTGCCACTGGGGTGCAAAAACACATCCTTCACATGCAGGCCTCATTAGGCAGTACTTGACCATGGTTTCAAGGAGGCTTGTTGGAGGGAACGTGAGAAAATGTAGCTGACCCAGACAGTGTCTTCCTGGGATGCCAGGGCAGCAGCTGCCAGGGGTCAGGGCTGCCATGTCTGGAAGGATGCCCTCTGCAAATGGCCAGCAACAGTGGGTGGCACAGCTGCATCTGGGACTCCAAAGAGGCTGCAGCAATGCAGCTCAGTCCAGAGTAGCCATTGATGTGGCTCTTGGCACCACATCTGAGGACACTGCTGCATGGCAATTATTTCACCTCAGGCATTTTGTTCTTGAAACAGTCAAAATTTCAGCTGGTGTTGAACTAAAAATACCCCATTTCTGTGAAACTGTAGCCCCTCCCTGAAATCCTTTTACCCCACAGCAGCAATGGTAAAGCATCCAGAGGAAAGTATTTGATGAGCATGCAGCTGATGAACTACACAGCCTGAAAACACCATTTCTCTAACTTATCTATGATCCACCCTGTAAATCTGATGGAAGAATATAGCCCTAAAAAATGAAGCCAAATGAATATATGTGAAATGAAGGATTAGCTCCATTTGATACTGTATAGTAGCAGGCCTGTGTGCAAAAATGTACTTTTGAGATAATCCTCTTCTATTTCTACTTTGGCAAATTTCATACATCCTGTCCAAACTTACAGCATTTTTAAAAGATAAGCATGTCATCATCCAGTATGCAGTAAAGGATATGGAACGAAGAACAGCTGATATGTTTAATACAGTATCACTAAAATGGATCCTTTCTATTCTTTACCATAGCAATGTGTTTAATATCCTTATACAGTGGGGTGTTGTGTATATGACCATCAGAAGCATAGTTAATGTGAAACAGGAGCTTAAACCCAGGGCTGTCACTGCATAAAAGAGTATTCTCCCACACAGTTCCTCAATCACACACTGAAAGTCTGCCCCAAACTTCACCCTGTAGCTGACCCAAGCCTTGCACCACTTTCATTATTCCATGGACAAACACTACTCTGAGTACCAGGTGTCAGGGGTATAGGGATGCCAAGGAGTCCACGTAACCTCCCCATACACTAGGAGAAGAGCAAGGACCGCTGTCCCCCAGACCGTCTCCCTATCACATGGGCTGGCAGCATCTTCAGTGAGAAGGAGGGTGGGCTCATTCCCAGCTCCTAGGTTTTGAGGATTGCAAAGGTAAAAAAGGTGGGGGTAGATTGCAAATACCAGCCCTTAGATCAGAGGAAGGCTGATGCAGAGCAGTGCACTCCTCCCTGTGTGCAGCTAGCCGCAAACGCCCGCACCCAGCCTGATTTGGTTGTTCTTAGTGCCCTAGGGTACACAAGGCACCCCCTGTGGTGTCAGACTTGCACAGATTCATATGGCAAGAAGCTAGCTTGAGATGAAGCTTGACAAAATGGCAGAAATAACAGAGGAAAAGAGTGAAAGCTGGGATGTCTTGAATTATTCCACTCTAATAAGTGTGCAATTGGTGAACTGCATAGAAAAAAATACCATACCTGTTTTTGCCAAGCAGCTGTTCTCCAAAGGCTTCCAAATCACCAGACTTGAGCTCTTTCATCCTTTACATGGTGCTGCAAAGAGGCAACGGCACAGAACAGCATATCTAACTATTGTGGAGGGAGTCTCTGTATGCTCTGTATGCCGAGTAATTCTGGACCCCATCTAATACTGACCCAAGTTCTCAGATGCTCTTCATTTTTCAGGTTGCGGGGAAAGGGTGCAAGACTCTGAATGACTCCCTAAAATACAGGGATGAAGGCAGTGTTCTACACTCTGCTCCTCCAGCCAAGTAAAATTTGCTTCAACCAGGGTAAAACCTCATCTTGTGGGAGAGACAGTTTTCTCAAGTGTTAGCCCAAAACAGTGGTAAAAATCTTCCCTGTAAAATAAAGACATTCCTGCTCCACATTTCTAGGCAAGGCACATTTCAGTGCTGTTTCCTTCTTTCATACAAATGCAAGGTAAAGTCTGTATGCATTTATAGATGTATACACACAGATATATTTACATATAGGCATATGCACACACATGTATATATATACATATATATACATACCTAGAGACAAAAAAATCTTAAAAGTGAACACTGCACTGTGCATACATCTTCCTATGGGGAGAGTGAGAGAGCAAGCACACGACAGATGTTGGTTGTACTGCTTAATGAACCACTGTGAAGCATTACGCTGCTTAGTGTGGTATAACCAGTGCAGAATAAACTAGAATCATCAAATAGGCATGACTGGGTGCTGAGGAGGGAGAGAAGAGGAGCCTGGGGAGAAAGGCAGCTGCGGAGATCCAGGTGTTGGCTAGGGGAAGAAAACAGCTGTGCACAGTGGTGTGTCGCAGCAGCTGGAGTGGGGTTTGGGAGTGCTAAGGAAGGTTGGTAGGTCAGGGAGGAAGATAGGAGCATAGGGAAGTGGGATGCAGTGTTCAAAAGAGATAGTGTGAAGCTGGAATATTTTGGGGAGGTGATTTGGAATGGGTAAATCAGTCAAAAAGACTTTGACATGCAAAGGAGGCAAAGTGGAGGAAGAGATGATTTCACATTTGCTATGAAATTTATATCAGAACAATATTTGTAAATGTCTCCTTTGCATCACTAGTCTGCAGTCTCATAGCAGGGTTGCCCAACTGTCTTGGATACCCTGTGATGAGGTCTCTATTACAGCTAAGCTGCAGCTTGTGATCCCACTAGACCCTCAGAAAAAACCCTACTCTCCACCCCCACATCCTTCACTTTGCTCTTGCTCCAGGCTCAGTCATGAAACTGGAGAAAAAGTTTCCTGAAAACTATTTAAGATGGAAGCAAAGGCATTGCTGCTTATAAATGGAACAGCATGTCTTTTTTTCATCTACACTTTCACAATGCTGGAAACAAGCAAAAGCTGAAGATGTAGTTATCATAGAAGATGAACAGACATCATCATCTTTCCAGTTCTGCACATGAATATGGAAGAGGTATTAAATCATGGGCACTGTCTGATATTTTAACCCAAAACTACAAGTTGTCCAGAATATTTTCTTACATGTTTATATTCAAGGATGTACCTAAACCACCATTCATCAGAATATTTGCATTTCTGCTTCAAGATAGGCAGAATAACTTCATGAACTTGAAAAATCAGATCAGAATTACCTTCATAATCTTTGTCCTCAGTCATACTGTGGCCTGCTGCATGATGCAGATTTCATCTTAGTGGCAGTCTGTTTTGCTATCCATCACTGAGCACGATAGAGTTATCTTCAAGAGGGAATCCTGGTCATTTTATAAAGCATCACACATAGTAATCAACTGACTCCTGTAAGAAGTAGCTGTTAATGGTAGCAGCTTGCTTTTATTACTAATCAACAAGATTTACAGGCACAAACAGCATTGTGAGATTTTGTTTCCAGATTCATACATGGCTAGACAATGTCCCACACAGACAATAATCAGAGAGGCTAGGACAATATACAGTCTCAGCAGGCCAGGTCTTGAGATGACACTATTGGGGTGATAAAATACTCTAGGTGTGACTTCCTGCATGGTGCATTAGTTATGTCAAAAGGCAGATGGAGATAAAATGGGCTGTAGAAAAGTGACATGATGGTGCCCATACTGCTGCACTCACTCTCCCTGATTTTAGAGAGTTTACACTCAGTAGGTGTTACTGCTTATGAACACTATAGGATCTAGGGGAGCTGGTTAAAACCAAAGTTCCATGTTTTGGAAACCAAACACACTTGAGATTGAACATAGGAAAACTAATACCTCTGGTGTGGTAGCGGGGGACAGACCTGAGGTGGCCCCAAGCCAGCCTGTAGCAGAGCTGGGGCTCATGCAGTGAGCAGTGTTTGAACACAGGCATCAGGCTGCCTCTCTACCCAGAGAGCAGATGTGGTCCTCAGAGAGACAGCAGAGCTCACTGGTACAGTGCATCCTCAGGCATTTTCTGAGTGTAACTATAATTTAAACTGATGGGATTTTTGAAAAATGTTTTACCACCCCATCTAGCTAGGTCTGATTTGATTCTGTCAACGAAGTGGCTGAGTTTTCTTTTTTTTTTCTTTTCCCCCACCATGAATGCGAACTCTCTGAGTTGCAGGTGTCAGGAAATCTGAACATAATGTAGCAATGGGATGGGAAGAAAAAGAAATAGTTCCTCAGCTCTTACACATTTAATAATAATAAAAAGATAGCACAAGGCAGGGCAGATAACACTGATTTACTGCAACCTCATCTGCATGTGCACATGAATATAAATATTTATACTTTTATTTGGACTTTATGATTTATTCATTATATACATAAAGAGATAATGAACAACACATCTGCATGTTATGAATTCGGGTTTCAGTGAGGGTTTTTATTGACAAAGTAGAGACAAAATCCCTGAGGATGAACCTTCTGTTCTCTTCCTAGTATACTATGTATGGGATGTCAGGAAATTTTTAAGTTGCTCTTTTATTTAAAATTAATACACAGACATCAGGAGGGCAAGCAAACTATCAGAGAGAGAGGGAGAGACAGACAGAATCTTCAAGTTAAGAACACACTTTATTTGACAAGGTTTATACACTTGCTTTGTTTTTTTCCTGTTACTGAGAAAATCTGACAAAATAGGAATTTGCTCATGAAAAATGACTGATGCAATGGTTTGTGCAAACACCTCTGCATGACAGTGGATTAGTGCAGTGGAATTAAATTCAGCAGTATTACTGCTCAAAACTGTCTCACAGAGAAGAGTGGTGAGAGATATATATATGCATATATATATATATGTTGTACAGGATATTTTTTCACATTATTTTAGTTATAATTTTTTTAACCCTTTCAAAGTGCAAATAAAATATTAAGTATTTTCTAGCCATCAAACTAGAAAAAACCCTAGAACATCTATTGGGTATGGGGGAAAAAAAACCCACAGAAAATAAAACAAAAACCAACCCCTTCTGCACCAGCTTTCTAAAATGTGAAATTGTAAAAAACAGTTACCTTAATTATTTTTCAGTAAGAACTTAAAACATCAAATCCAGGTGTAGAAGCAGTTCTCCTGGAGAAATAAACACAAGCCATTCTAGTATAAGCCAGGTGTGTGATTTTTTTTTTCCATCTCATGAAAATTTAAAATTTTCCAGAGATTTCAGCACAGCTTTGAACTCCAGTGAATATAACATCTGATTGCCCAACACTTGCAACCCCAAAGCTCCAGTAGGTTATTAACTCCGATGCCTATAGTGGTGGATGCTGTAATTTCCATGAACCCTCTGCGTGTGGCTGCAGAAGGTGTAGCTGTCAAAAATATGCTCTCTCAGCTTGTAAGATATACTAAATGAAAAAATTAGCTGGGCTGCTGTGATTTCAATGAATCTCCTTGTCCTATCTCTTTTCTCTGTGATGTGATAGGTACAAATCATATATTCCCTGTTAAATTCTGTAATTTAACCACAGATTCTACATCAAAAAGTTGCAAACATGAGATGTATTCTGTATATTTTTGAGAAAACGTGAATAGAGTGCCTGGGACCTTGTGGTCCTCACAGCTGAAAATGCCCGTGCCCTGACACCCATTGTGGGGTGGAGCAGATGACCTCCAGAGGTCCCTTCCAACTTTGGCCATTCCGTTTCCAGTTTGTTCATGCAACACAAGCTCTCAGTGTATTAAACCTAGTCCCGTAGGTGATGTTCCAGCTTGCAGTTAAACAAGCCGGCTGCGGTCTGCACAAAGGGGTGCAGATAAAGCCAGTGGAGTGCAGAAAAGGTATCTGTTATCCCAGCAGGTCTGCCTTAGCCCTTGTGATGCCGGGGCTATGGCTGCCGCCTCCATTTGTTCCACTCTGAACACCTTCCTGCAACTTCCCTGCCCCCAGAAACTTTCACAGATTTGGCTGTCTGAACCAGCTGAACTCATTACCTGTGTTGTTTCTCTTACATGAGGCCCTTTAATCATCAACAGACTGTTTCTGCTTTTGGAAGAATTTATCAGCCCCCAAAAACATGCCCAGACAGCTGAGGGAGAGCACAGGCCCTTGTAGGCTGTTTCTTCTCATCTCCTTGACCCTCCTGCTTCTTCAGGGACAGCAATCCCATAGATTACAGGGAAGGGAGGGTGGGGAAGAAGAAAAAAAAAAGCAAGCTCTAAGACATGGTGAGCCTCTCATCTGGATTCTCCTCCTGCAACCGGTCCTTTTTCCAGTGCTCTGGTAATTTTCATTCAAGGGGATGGAGGTGAAGGAACAGATGCTGCTCCTGTTTCCTTCCTGTTATCACCCCACTCCCAGTGATGCTCCCTGTAATCATTCCATTGTATGGCTTCGTTTCCTATAGAGCCGAACAATGAATAATGGATGCAAAAAACTAAGTGGCTTTTCAGGTTCATTAGTATGCATATTGTTATAAATTCGTTTCAGTAGGTGCTGTGAAGCCACTCTCCTCCCTTTTGTATTTTGAGGTGTCACTGCTTCAGGCTCTCCTGATGTTCATTTTGTATTCATTCATTTGTGTCTGTAGTTTTACCTGGATTGTAGGCTATTGTTCTTATTTGCAAAGCTTGGGTTTAATTTCCTGTAGGAAGCTTTTCTTTTGTCTCTAAGGCTCATTCTCCTATTATCATCCACCTTGAGAGTACTAAAGAACTGTCCTGCTGGTAAAATATAATTTGTTTTGTAGTGTTCTAATGAAAATTTTACCACTCCTGTCCTCAAAAAAATAAAGATAAAGATTTTTCCTGCTTTCCCATTCAAGCTGTTGGTATCCAGGTCTTCTCTGGTCTTCATCTCTATTTCTGAATGCTAAATGGCCCATGAGGTTCCCAGCCCCAGTCCTGCAAATTCTTGTTACCTTTGAGGCGCGTCCAGCTACCGGCTGGAGGCTCTGCTGCTAGTACTGTGTTCCTGAAAAGTATTCCTGTCAGCCGTGCAGAAAGCAAGCCCTGTAACAGCATTTTTGAACAGAAGCTACTTCCCGCTCCATTTCAGACCCCACGGCCCCTGTTAGTATATCTTGCAATTCTTCCCTTTATTTATATGACATACATATTTTATTCATTCTCATTAGGGTGTTCAGTAGCAAACCATTATCTTTCAACAGATTCATAGCAGATAAAACATTTATATTATTGCCCCTATTTTTTTTTCTGTTTTAAATCGTCCCACACACATTCAAACTCATGCTTCCTAATAACAGCATATCATTAGGCCTTGCCTTCAGCTATTGTTAACAACCAACTGATAAAATGCAGGAGGATGCTACAAAAAGTAGAGCTGATCCCAAGTCTTTTTTTCCTCTCTGCCCTAAATGTATTGGGCCAATACTGGGACAGAGCTATCAGCTCAGGAGAGTACAAAAGCAAACTCCAGTGACAATGGAAGAAAGAGACAATAGTGAGCTATGGCTGTGCTCTCCCAGGACATGTTGCACAAAGGAACAATTACCCACAGGAGTCTCACTAAAATGGAATTTGCAGTGGATAATATTCGGTGTATGCACAGTGCATATAAAGTAATACAGTAGCTGCTGATCGCAGTTTCTCTGTGCATGAAAAGCATCTCTTGCTGAAACTGTTTCTTACCTTTGATGGTGTATGCAAAGCTTTCTTAACATTATAAACAGCCCTGAGTGTTAAGGAACTATTCACACCAGGCTGCCAAAGATAGGTGTTGAAACGTGAGCACTGAAATGAGTTGTCCTACATTTGGTACCAGGAACCAGGAGCCACATTTTGAAAACGCTGGTGAAAGTGACTCTCTGAAGATGAAAAGAAGAGCCTGTGGCAGAGAAGAGAGCAAGTCCTCTCTGCCTGGATTATCACCTTTGTTCTTTTTTTCTTCCCACAGTAGTAAAAAAGTCCAGCTCTCCAGTTCTTTAGTCAAATGAAACCAAAGATGAAAATAGATTTACCACCACCAGCAAAGGCTACAAAACCAGGTGAGTCAGCCTCTCCAGGTGCTTTGTTGAGAAGCTGGTAATCTCAACTGTGCCCAGGATGCCTGTTTTACTCATGCTGACAGCAGATGTGCATTCACTGGAGAATCCTTGCTGAGAGAGACAACCATACATCCCTGAGCAGTGTGTGAGTACCCACAGCTAGATAGGTGGAACAGGCTACAACTGACAGATCTAAGACATACGAAAGTGTGACGTGTGGATATACCACACGAGGAGACAGAGATCAGTCATAAGCAACTCATTTCCACTTTTATTAGGATAATTGCCAGCTCATGGTAAACTGAACAGGTGCTGATCTCTGGAGTCTGAAATATGAAAAATGTAAATCTTACAAAAATACTCTTGAGTGTGCAGTTCCACTACAGAGATTATTATGACCACAGAAACAGGCATAAGTATCACAGTCTTACACATTGTGTGTGTTTATATGTGGATATGTACAAATACACTGAAAGAATCCCACTCATATTGGCTGTAATATTTTTCATGTATAAATATACACACACATATATCTCTGTATAAATATTCTCATCTCCCACATGTATGCACATATAGAGAAGTACTAAAACATATGTATGCAGATATGCATATTTATCAGAGTCTTTTTTAAACATGCTTGCTCTTATTTATATAAATATCCTCTCTTGCATTATATTTAAGGCACTGTGCTCAGCCACATTTTTGTTGGCAAGGGACATTGCCAAGGACTCTTGCTGTTATCCTGTTCCCTTTCACTTTTCTAAGTATGGTTTTACTGTCTCTTTCTTTGGGAACTGGACTGTGTGCAATAGGAAATAATCAATTCTTTTCTGAACTGCATCACCTCTGCTGAAGTAAGTGACGTGGGGACAGATTAAAATCAGGGATAGGTTTGTCTATTTAGGACCAGCATTTGGGTACCCCAGAACCTGAGTAGAGGCAAACCTGAGTAACTAAGAACAGAATTTGTTCTGAATGTCAGAATGTTCCTCTTTCTAATCATTACTAGCATGTCTTGTAGACCACAAACTCCTGACCTGATAGTACTTATTTCTCTGTTCCTTATGGCTTGGTGCTGCATCATCCACAGAATGCCTTCTTCTCCCACTCGGTTTATATTGTTCCAGCACTCTAGCAGGGGTCTAGAGCTTAGCACCTTCAGAAGACACATGCTTCACCTCCACCAAGTGAGAAAAAAATGTGTATTTTACTGTTAGAGCTGCTTGGAGTCTGTCATAGCTGCAGCCTACTGAGGTGAGGGTCCCACTGCATGTGTACCTGATTCAAAGACAGCTGTGATGCAAAGTAGGCCCTGGAGGTGAGGACAAAAGCCCAGCTGTAGAGACAGGATGAGGGTGCAGCTCCTTAAAAATCTCAGCCTAATTCTCTGTCTGCAAGGAACAGCTCATAAAGAACGACCACAGAGAGAATTGAAATCTCTGCAGGAGAGGAAACATGACAGCTCATTTTCATGTTCTGCTCCCAAAACGGCATTGCCTGCAAATGGGAAGTGCATTGTGCCAAGGAGGAGGAGGAGGAGGAGGTGGAGGAGGAGGAAGGGGCCAGCAGGACTGGACTCTAACCCATCTCTTCCAACCCAACACATGTTCTGGCTCCCCACTCAGCCCAGCAGAGATGAAGTGCCTGGATGCGCTTGTGGCTCTGAGCTGTCACTTCTCTGCCTGTGAAAGGCGGTAAGAGAACGTCCCTGGCCTTCACAAAGGTGCTGTGGGGACAAGCACATTTCAGATTGCATATACTTGGTTATTACTGCAGCAGAGGCCAGGTAACAGACAACATACTCAGTTCTCAGGTAGACAGTCCCAGTCTGCAAAGCTGGAAATGAGCATGGTAGTTAACATGTTCCCTGTTATTTCTTTTCTCTCTTGACAACTCGTTCTTTGTTCTTGCAGTCTACTTCATTCTAGGGATTATTTTTTCGTTGTGGGGTTTTGGTTTTGTTTTTTTTTTTTTTGTTCCAATGAAACATTTAATTTTTCTTTTTAATACATGCCCTGGCACTGAGCACCTGCTGCAATTAAAGCACTGGTATTTGGCTCCTGTGAGGTCTACTCTATTATGAAGTCTTATCCATTGATTGTAGACTAATGAACCCATCAATTCATCACAGCACTTCTAATACCCTACTGCTGTTGTGGGATATTGTATTGCTGAGCTTGGGTAAGAGGACTGACTCTCTTGCTACTTTCTCAACTGTTGCTAAGGTTGTAAAAACGTAAAGTAATCAGAATTTCAATACAGTTCAACTTTGTGGCCCTTCTGTGGCATGTCAGTTCCTCCTATACTAGGACATTCTCATTTAAAACAAATCAATTTCAGCAATACTTGCTGTTAAGAAACAGTGGGTCTTGAGTGGGACGGAAGAGGGGAAGAGACTTAATGTTTTCCTAAGAAACAGTGAGGGACACGAAAACTGTTTGGTTCTTTTCACTCAAAGAACTTGTCTGGAGTGGGGCATCAGCAAAACCTAGATAAACTCCAGTCAAGGTAAGTGAAAACAGCAAGAAATACTTTTGACAGCAATATAACAAGAGCAGCAATATGCTTTTCTCCCTCTGCGTCAGATGCTGATAAAGCTTTTTTTGAAGCCTAGTCTCAGATTATATGTGGCAGATTTATTTATCGTTCCATAAATTGTTTTCTGTTGGGTTTTGTTTTCTCAGATTCTCTGACATTATATTGATTCAGCACAGAAATGCAAAAATGCACTAAAGGAATTGGGAAGAAAACAAAACCCAGGACCACAAAAGAACTTGCCTTTATGACATCACTTTAAAGTTTGAACTGTCAAGAAAAAATAATTCTGTTAATCTTCATATCTTTCTGGAGTAAACTTTTTGGTGTTGTATTTGAAGGGTGAGCATTAACAAAGGAGCAAACTGAAAAATAAAAGGAACCAGGCTGTTCTTTGTGACTCTGTCAGAGAACTCACTGTGTCTTAGAAGACATATGTAAACAGAGGGTCTTGCAATCATAAATGAGAGGAACAGCAATGTCTGAAAAAACAAGATGCCTATAAAGAAACATAGCTAACAGACAGAAATGCATACAACTGTCTCAAACTGTATTATAATATAATTCCTAATACTAGCAAGTCAACTGGAGAAAGAAAAAAAAAAAAGGGGGGGAAAGAAGAAAAAAAAGCTTAGATCTAGGCAACACAAACCCATGGAAGAAAAAGATTGATAAATTCCAAAAAGCTAAACCCTTTCCACCCAGCACAACCCCGATCTGAGTTCAGCCACCAGCGAATTCACTTGTTTTTTAAGTCAGCTGTTACAACACATATAGTGCTCTGATTATCCAGGCATCTCACTGGTAGGACTAGATTGTTTTTCTAAAGCATGTAATCTGATACCACAGTACAGACAAGGGGTTTGGGCAGTGTAGGCTTTTTAATAGAATGTCCATCTGCTGCGCATGTCCTGACATAGGTTCTACTGGATGTGGGAGATGGAACATCTAGGGCAGGTGGAAACCAAGCTTCTTTAAAAACAAGGGCAACAATTAGCTAGTAAATAGTGGTGCTGCATTTCTAATGTATTAATGTTTGCAAGATGTTCTGAGATTCCCAAGATAGAATATGTTACAGAAGTGAAAAATATTAGCAGTAATGTTTACCCATGTATTAATAGCACAGAAGGTAGGAAAGCAGCCTTGCTATAAAAAAAAAGGCTCAGAATGGGTTTCTTTTGCAGCAGGTTTGCTAATAAGAAACTGACTGCAAAGCAAATGCAAAACTGCTGCGAGCTCTGGTGCCTCAGGAAAGTGGCAAAGCTCATGTACATCAGCAGTTTTTATTGCCGATAACCCACGAGGAAGTCAGGTGCTTTGTCCACCTTCAGATAGACCCCTGGAGGTCTGTGAGCTTTTGGCTTTTTTCAGCCTCTCTCCTCAGTGTCCACAGCACAATCTCATCACTGCTCTCCTTCTGTAACCCATCAAAAAAGCAAGGGGCTTAATAAATAACATGCTTCAGCTGATGGGACTTGTGAAAGGGAGTGTGACTTCTTCATTACAGAGGGTACAGCTAGGGCAGCAGATCATCAGCCCCATGAGACCTGCTCCACCATGAACGTGGTTGAGAGGATCACTATTCCCCCTCTGGTCTCTTTTGGGGTCATGTTCTGGTGTCTTCCATTTGTGAATACAGCGGTGCAGCCCTCTGAAAGACTGCAGACCGCCCTTGGTAAGAAACTATCATCCCTGTTCTCTCTCACCAATTTCAGCCATGAACAGCAGCAGGACTGAAGCCATGGGGTTAACAGGGTTCACAGATCCTTTCTTGAGGTGGGAGTCCAAGGCACACTGAAGAAGATGTTGATGGCCAACAGGGTCTCAACATGGTGGAAAGCTGCTGCCTTTAAGGGATGCTTTGCAAGACATGGGAGGAAGGTGTCTTCTCTGCAGCATAACTCCCTGGCTGCTGCATACCAGATACACTGAGAAAGCACATAAACTGACAGAGACCGGGAAATGACTGAGCCATACCAAAGTTGTGAACAGATGCCATCACTCCTGTGTCCTCCCCTTTCCAAAATCCACTCAGGCTTTTGAAGAGTGAAGGTTTTCCTTTCTTCTTCCTCATTTGCTCCTGCCCAGTTGAACTGTGAAAATACTTTTGCCATGCTGATTAGAAAAGCATCTAATGCAGCCTGGCTGAGCAGAGGGACCACACGTAGGGGCTCCCCAGCCAAGCAAAGCTGCAGCAAGGCTATCCCTCCTTATACTGATGTTCATTCCTTCTTATTCAGAAATAACCATCTGTTTAATCAAAAAACAAAGCAATGGCAACAAACAAAGCTGGCTTAGAAAGGGCATGCAGAAAGGGGGTAGGAACCCTATCTTAAATCAGGGGCACAGATGTGGGCAACCTCAGCACAGAACAAGGGAAGGGATGTGCATGGTGTAGGAAGATTCATTTCATGCTTTTACAAAGCAGAGCTTTGGTAATGGAAGCAGCAACAGGGTCTTCATGTGGAAACCCACTCACAGGACCTTTTTGTCCAGTTTTGGGCCCCTCACTTCAAGAAGGACATTGAGGTGCTGGAGCGTGTCCAGAGAAGGGCAACGAGGATGGTGAAGGGTCTAGAGAACAGGCCCTACGAGGAGCGGCTGAGGGAGCTGGGGTTGTTTAGTTTGGAGAAGAGAAGGCTGAGGGGAGACCTTATTGCTCTCTACAACTACCTGAAAGGAGGTTGCAGTGAGGTGGGGGGTTGGTCTCTTCTCCCCAGTAACAAGTGATAGAACTAGAGGAAATGGCCTCAAGCTGTGCCAGGGAAAACTTAGGTTAGATATTAGGAAAAAATTCTTTACTGAAAGAGTCATCAAGAATTGGAACAGTCTACCCAGGGAGGTGGTTGAGTCCCCATCCCTGGAGGTATTTAAAAGACAGGTAGATGCGGTGCAAGAGGACATGATGTAACGGTGGACTTGGTGGCAGTAGGTTAATGGTGGGACTGGATGATCTTAATGGTCTCTTCCAACCTTAACAATTCTATGATTCTATGATTCTATGATTCTATGATTCTATGATTCTGTGATTCTGTGATTCTATGGTTCTATGATTCTAGGACCTGTGAGTGCACCGGTGTCAAAAGGCTGGGTTATTTCTCCAGGCTGCTTTCCTTGGGACGACATGCTGGGAAGCGACAGCTTTGCACAACAGAGTCCTGGGTGGCTGCAGCACACCCTGTATGTTCACATGGAACAGAACACCTGCAAGCAGGCACTGCTGCACAGCGCTCATCGCATTTGATTACTTCATTATTGTGGTTGCCACCAGTATGGAGTGAAGAGACACACCCCGTTCCTTTCTGCGATCGTTGATAAGATATGCTCCTGTGAGCTTAATGAAGGTTGGTGGGAAAGTATGAAGGCATCCTTGCAGGGCGCTTTTTCACACTGAATGCAGGATGTGCAGGTCTTTACACCTGCTCTCCAGCCTCTTTGCCTGCATAGTCAAATCTTTCCAGCAAGTCCCTCTCAACCTTCAGAGAGATCATGAGGATGAGCAATGGCAGAAGCAGCACCAGTCAATGCACAGAGTCCTTTCTCCCCCAGCATGTGGCAATACGGTGTGATTTATAAATTGGAGTCTGAGGTGATTGCAGTACTCAGGACAAATTACTCAGTTCCATTACCCTGTCACATGTTCAACATTTGCCACAGACCTGGCAAAATAAACCACAGGCCCCCCAAAAGCATACCCTTTCTCACTGCCATGGGAATTCAAACCTTTGGTTAAGTCCTGCAAGCTGCAAAGTTATGGAATCATAGAATCATAGAATTGTTAAGGCTGGAAATAACTCCTAAGATCATCCAGTCCAACCATTAACCTACTGCCACCAAGTCTACCCTCAGACCATGTCCTCTGGACATGGACACTGACTGTAAAATGTGAGCAGAAGAGAGTGAGAATTACTTTTAATTTGTTGCTCTCTGAGGCTTGTGGGACAGCTTATGGGAAAGCTTGTGTTGTGCTCTCGTAACAGCCCACCTTTGCTCCCGAAGCCGTCATCCAGCTACACATACCATACCTCTCTCCCAGAGCTTACTGCTGCCTCAGGCCTTCACATCCTTCCTCCTCAGCTCTTACTGCCCTAGATGAGCCGTCAAATCCACCATCACCAGACCTGAGAGATGCTCTGCCCCTGGACTGGGCTCATCCGTTCCACAGCATTTTATTTCCTTCATCTTCTCTCCCCATCCACAGAGAGCTTGGAAGCAGCAGGCTGCTCTC
The DNA here is from genome assembly GCA_013399135.1 of Heliornis fulica. Classification (NCBI taxonomy): domain Eukaryota; kingdom Metazoa; phylum Chordata; class Aves; order Gruiformes; family Heliornithidae; genus Heliornis; species Heliornis fulica. The sequence goes on along the minus strand of VXBZ01004862.1, from coordinate 451,287 downwards.
GGGCTTTGGAGCCAGATTTTGGGTGGAGCACTGGGATGAGCTCAATGGGGCTGCACCAGCCCCTCTGGGGTATGGCCTTCCCGTTCATTCTGAGAACAACTGAGACACTTCACCCTTTGTGCACATTTAGAGCCAGATGAATGCTCAGCCTCCCTGGAAACAATGTGTAATTAAACTAATTGTTCTGTTCAAAAATAGTAAGTGATGTAAGATCTACAGAAGTAATTAGAATTGCTACACCATTACTATTAAGAAGCAATAATGTATCCCGTACGCACACATTAATCTGATAATTGCCTCCTTTAACAGAGATGGAGTATCAGTGTGTTTGTTTGGGTGTTTTATCTCCCATGCATGGAGAGTAGAGAAGTGGGGCTGCAAACCCCAGGAGGTTCTTTATGTGGAGCTTCTGAAGAGTGCAACTCCTTTGGAAGGGGGAAGTTTCCCTTCCTCTCCCTCACTAATGTAGGTATACATATATGTACCTATACAAACGCACACACACACACACACGTGTGTGTGTGTGTGTGTGTGTGTGTGTGTGTAACCAGGGCTCCCAGGGAAGCTGCTAGGCTCCTAAGGGCAGAGGACTTGTGTCCGCTGCTCACTCGTAACTGCTCTCCTGTAATGGACAGTAAATTGTGGGTTTGCAGAGTCCACACTTCCACCTCCCAGATAATTCCTCCAGCTCAGGCATTAAAACAGTCTGAACCTGTAATTTTTTAAAGAGTCTTAATTTGTATAATAACTGCTGAAAATTGACCAACTTTTCTGACACATGAGTTCTAAAGACTAACCCGATACCCTAGAGGTTGCATAAATGGCACAAGAAAAGGAGAATGAGAATAAATATGCTCAAACTGGAGGTGGGTGGAGTGTTAATAGCTAGTTGCCTTTCTTCAGATGGAATCAGCACATGCAGGTGTGCCTTAATTTTGAAATGCTATACCCAGATGACTGATTATATTGGTCTTGGAAAGCTTTCAGGTAGGTGATTATGCATAAAATAAAACTAATAACTGCTGTTCAAGAAAACAGTCAGATCATCTCACAGCTCTGCTGTGTGAGGTGTATCATAGTGGAGAATGGACACAGGAAAGGGAGATTCTGTGATGACTGCTAACAAAAAGATTTGTAACGTTGTTGTCCACACCACACTTGCATCTCTACACAAAATAAGTAAAAAAACCCCTCAGACTTCAAGCATTGTGACTCTGAAGGCAGTATCAGGTCTTTTTGATCAATGAACTTTCTTACTCCTCTGGAGATAGAGGTTTGGGAAAGTGTTGAGAGACACCTTTCTGGAGCAGATACTTTGTGTTAAAAAAAAATAACTACCAGTTGCTTTTGCTTTCATGATGTATTATCACACACTGATAAAGGCAGCTGCATTATGCTTATGTGTAGCTGGGCACCTTCTTTAAATGTACACTTATGTGAAACAAAGGAGCTTTATTTTATGAAGATTGAGTTTTCTGATCCTTCTGCAGAAAAAAAAAATCAGAAGAGGTACTTTTTTACCTCAGAAAATGCCACTCCTGCTTTTTGTTGGTTTTTTTCCTCCCTCTGTAGTCACTCCCTCACAGCCTTGTAGAAGTGAAGGTCCCACAGTCCTGAGTAGGGAAGCTCAGACTCTACAGCACTAAAACATTCCACAGAATATCATTGTAAAGTCATCAAAATATCCCCAGTATCTGCACTGCCTCTTCTTCTCTCTCCAGCCAAGATCATGCATTGAGAACATGCCAATTCCCAAAGTGTGAGCCTAAATTTCTGTGTGGACGGTATTAATGAATATTTACCAAAATCTGATCTGTGAAACTGAAAAGTTAAAAAAAAATATCCATAGTTTGGTTATGACCATGTAAAACTGAACTCACCCCCATGGCTTTGGTCCTTGGAGGAGGTGGAGAGGGTGAGGCTTGAAGAGGGCCTTGCGGATTAGGTCATGTTGTTTTTCTGTGTAGAGCTGGGTGCAGCTGCAGCTTAAGAAAAACAGATCAGAAAAGCCCCAGTGGTTTGCACAAGACTTCCACTTAAGGTGAGGGAATCCTCTTGAGACCATCTGGGTTTTCTGTTGTTGGGTACTTTTCTTTTAACCATGAATTCCTGACTCACCTGTTTTGATGTGACCTACAAATCTGATTGATGCTGTTTACCAGAGACAAACAGTTTTATAATTCAAGTCTAGCCGAAGCTAGTAACTGCAAACCATTTCTCTGGAGTCTTTCTTGATACAGCCAGAATGAAATAAGCTTGTCATCTTTGTCCAGCCCTTAAAATCTGGCAGAACTGATTTCAGTCTAACTTTGAAAACATTTCAGACAGGAATAAATCTTTATCAGAGGAAATGGCAGGGAAGAGTAATTCTTATTATCCAGAGAAAAAGACAAAGACTTCAAGAGCCTGGCTTCGTTACCCCAGCAAAGCAAAAGCTGAAAGGGGAAGACAGCTTCCTCTGATAGGCTGGGAAACACCAGCAAGGGAAGACCATAACAAAAAGAAATAGGTCAACACCTGCTGCTAGTTATAAATTTGGGAAGGAAATCGGAGAGAAGTTGATGACAACTACAACAGTGGAGCAGCTTCATAGGAATGAAAAATCCCAAGTACTTTTAAGACAGTGCTAGGTCTATCTCTGAAGGAGAGTCTATGATATGTCTGTCTCTATCACATGCTGCATTCCCAGTAGAGCAGGTATGATTAGTTGGAAGTCACTCTCATCCTTAATTTGGAAGTAGTCACAGATGAGCATTTCTCCTCTTCTATGAAGTAGATAATGCCCAGATCCCAGTGTTTTGCCTAGATGAAGTGAATCTCCTCACAGCCAGTGCTTTTTTCCACTCTGATCATAGAGACTGAATACTGGTGGAGTATGAGGGCAATAGACCACAGAAAGTGGCCAGCTTCATATGGTCTTCCAGATTAGCAGCTCCCAGAGCCCCTGTCATAAACAACACACTGGGAAAAAGGATAGTCCTCAGCATTTCTTAATTTATTTTCTTTTCTTCACTGCTTTCTCAGCCATAACAATGATTCCTCAAAATTTGTTTTAGTTATGTTTGTGGAGCAGGATCAGGAAGTCTGACATCAGATTCTTTGGGTTGGGTGCAATGTAGTCTGCAGCTTTTCTGAGCCACTTGCTATGCTTCAGCAGAACCCAGACAAGGGGCTGGGTTCACCATCAGAGTGAGGGTGAGGATTTCAAAAAAATATAATGACAGACAAGAAATAGAGAGGAACAAACTAAATCAAAGGTAGATAGAGTTATATGCAAGGTAAGAGAGATTTTTTAATAAAATGAGGCCCCTGCACAGGCAAACAGATGCAAGCCTCTTTTTGAAAGGATTATTTAAGGAGCCAGGAATAGTCTAGGGATGTCTGGAGGCCCTCCCATCTCTATTTTTTATGACTCAGTGATTTCTGTAACTGTGGTTTGAAAGTGTAGATGATGTCAGACAAGTCAGACAGCAGGGGAGCAGAGGATTTGGATACCAGTCATACTATTCCCAAGAATAGAAGGCAAAGCACAATCACACTCAGACACTCGGTGTGTGGCTGCTGAGGTGTCTGTGCAGATGAGAGCAAACAGATTGAATTTGGTGTAACTGGAACAAAGAGAAGTAGCATGAGGGATGGAAATGAAAAAATTATCAAGGGTAGAAGTACTGGTAGGAGGCTATAGAAACACCTGTTTTCTCTGGACGATGCTGTGAGGTGACCAGTTATGACAAACGACAATAGACAGCTTGGAGCACTCTGTGTCCAGTGAGCACAGTAACTCATCTGGCTGTTCCTGTGCTCCATAAACACTGAGGGAGTGAATGTGATAGACAGGAACAACGGGGAGATGCTGCAGTCAGTGCTGTGTCTCAGTTCGGGCAGAAACATGTCTGCGAAGGGTGCAGTCCAGTCACGAGTTCAGAAGCATGTTTGCACCCACGCTCATTTATTCATCATCAACAGCATGTTGCAAACAATCATAAGAATGCCAGTTACTTGCCAAGGCACAGAGATTTCTCACGTCTGTCACTTGAGCCAGGCTCAGCAATAACAGTACCAGATTCCAGCTGTGAGCTACATACAGCTCTGTATTTATGAGTTTCACATCGTGGAGGCATTTGTTGTGGTCCCATTCATCTGGGTACAGCTAATGCAGCAGCAGCATGCCAAGCCCTGGGATGGCTCACACTGGCATGGTATCAGACTGACTGGTGGCAAACAGCCTTGCTGCCTCCATCACAACGTGACCCCTAAACATGAGCGCGGGCACTGAGAAGGATTAATTGGCAACCATGTTAAAGACACCCAAGATGCTGTGATACAATCATGATGTGTGTTGTCATCTATATGTGTTCAAACAGTTAATAGGAAAGCCTACAACCAGCTCCTCCTGCTGTGCTTTTTGTTATTCATTTGTAGCGCAGCAACACTTTGCCACCAACAAAAAAGCCGAGGATTTCACTGTGCTAGGAGATGTACAAACACAGGGTGAAAAGGGTGGCTCCTGTCCACAAATACTTCTCATCTAACTGCTTGGTGAAAAATCATCATCCATATATAGCCATTTGCTGAGCAATCTGTCTGTCATCTCCACAGTCTGCTAAGCAACATGACCATCATCTTTGCAACGCCCAAGCGTTTGAGCTATTAAGGAAAATGTTCAGCCAACCTCTCTCTCATAAGCACTGCTATCTGCCAACCCTGTGTGGCTCCAGATTAACAAAAATTGTGCATTAAAATTTTACTTGGCTGAAGCAACACCTGCAAATATTTTGCAGAATAAACCCTGCAAGTTGATTCTCGGTTTTCAGTTGACAAAGACTGACTAACAAACTCATACTATTCACTACCCCCAAGAAGGGGGAGGAAGTCTTCCAGTGTATACCAGAAAAGTTGAGCAGCATGGTGTCAAAATTGCATCCATACTCCAATCTGCCCATTCTGCCGTTCTCTCATTTCCTTCTCTAAAACTTCCACTTGATTCTTTGTTATTCCTCATCATCCAGAAGGTCACATCTTTTCTCCACTGTCTCTTTGGCACCTCCTTCCTCACAGACAAGCAGAGTTTAGGGACTTCTGTAGAAAGGGCCAAAGGGAAATCCTAAACAGGACACAGGAGCATAGGTGTTGTTTGGAGATGCCAGAGAAGAACCCAGTCCCAACAGGAGGTGCCAAGAGTCAGCCACCGTGTTATTGCCTGCAGGGGTAAACAGTGAACCTGAGAAGAGGCACTTGGGGTCATCTGTTAGGAGCACTTAGTGGAGGAAGGGGGGAGAGGAAGATGAAGGGGCAGAAAGTCTCATGGCATGGCATCAAAAGCTTAATTTGGGTAGAGCAGCATGGTTGCAAAGCTGAGCTCACTTCATCACAGCTCTGCCCAGCATGACTGGTTACAGACGTGGACCTTCACTGGTGAGACAGCAAAAAAGGGGCTGGGCAGGGAGGTGCCCCTCAGGGTAGGAAGGCAAGAACTGCAGGAATAACATGAGGGCAAGTTCTCACTGGAGGCATGGGGCAGAAAAACCTCTGGGAAACAAAGGCATATGCAAAGCATATGTTAATATGTATTGTGTGAGATCAAGAAGACGGAAGAGGAAGGCACATCCAGCCATAGCCACAGAAAAATCCACTAAGGGTGGGATACTTCCCCACCCATCCCCGCCCATCCACAGGCTAACACAGCTCTGACAATGCCTGAGTTTTTTTCTCACTCTGAACAGATTTATAATTTTATCAGTCACACAGTACCAAAGCCAGCACAGGTAAATTAATTAGAATTGAACACACTTAATGGTGTCATGGCCAAGAATACACAGACTCAGCAAGGAGAGACAGTGCTCTGAGGCTTGTATAGAGGACTCCAACCCTCCTTCCATTCAATTTAGGACTAGTTCCTGACACCCTTATTCATGCTGAATCATGTAGTGCAAAAGTGGTCACACTGCAGCCAGCTGTCCTGAGGTGCAATGCTTATCCCAAGCACTGCAAAAATGACCAACAATGATGATATTCTCTGCTAATAAAAAAATAATAATAAAAAAACAAAAACAAAAACAAAAACAAAAACAAAAACAAAAACAAAAACAAAAACAAAAACAAAAACAAAAACAAAAACAAACCCTGTGGTTTTCTATCATGAAGCCAGTATGTTGTTTAAAATACAAGCTTGCCCTGGAGCTCTTTTAGCTGTTCATCCTCCGAATATGAATCTGGACATCTCCTGGACAGTGTAGCCCAGTGGCAGTAGCTGAGCCCTGGAAGCTGCATTTGATGAAGCAGTGAAACAGCTGAATCAAACATATTCATATCTGTGTAATAAGAATGTTCCATCTTGTCTTTTTCCCATGCTGAAAGCTGTGTAATTATCTTTTTTAATAGTTCCCCATACTTTCAATAAAAATAATAATTAAAAAAATTAGCAAAACAGGAGAATTGCTTCGGAAAACACCTTAATTGGTATTCAGAAGTCAATTTTCATAGTTTATTATCAAAACTGGTATGAAGGAATTATCTCCTGTGGTCAGTCAGGGGGATTGGCAGGTTTCCATATTATTTTTTCCTGTTCAAGAGAGCTTTGATCTTGAATTCAGTGTAGTACTCCAGGTAATTGTTGGATTGGGTATCCATTCCAGCCAATAAACATGCAGAAAATGTAATTGATATTTTATAATTAAAGTCCAAACTGAGAAGGAATAGTAATAATTAGCGGGGAAAGCACATAATAACACAAGAAATTACAATATAGTCAAAAGATTTCCTTTAGGCAAAGGAAACAAATTACCCTTGAGCTTTCTTAAAGCAAAATCAGTTTCTCATTTTTTGGGAGTGGTTTTGGTTGGGTTTTGGGTTGGGTTTTTTTCATTTGAAGTAGACTTCAGACTCCAGTAACCACTAAAGGAATGATGCATTTGTCTGAAGAGGATTTAATAGTATTGTTTGTATTGTCTTATTCCCAAATGATTCAAATAGAAGCTGCTTATCCTCACTGCTAAGTGTTGTACAAATACAGAGCAACAGAGACCATCTGCCCCTCCAGGCTTCCTAGACAACCTAATATCTCAAAACACAGACCAGGCTGCAAGTGCTAATAAGAAATTTTCAACTCCCACCTCTAAAGTTGTACCTTTCCTCCCTTTCCCTCATTAAAAACTCTGGCAAACATTTAGACAGAGCTAGTAGCCAGGGTCCTATGCAGCATGGGCTGTAATGCCTGGCCTGACATTGGGAGTACAGCAATCTAAAGCCAGTAGGTCCCTGGGCAGTTATGTTCTGTGCTTGGACATCTTGGAATCCCCCAAGCTCATCTCCCGTGTTTGGGGTTCTCTTTGCAAACCTGTTTCTGAAGATCTCCATGAACCATGAGAAAACAGAAAGTCAAAATTTCTTCACGGTCAGCTCTTGTCATCCTTCTGCTGTGGGAATGAGTTCCAGGGGGCAGACACTCCTCACTTCCATCCCTATCTGCCTGAGCCTTTCATACCACATGATGGTTCCAGGGGAACATAAGCAAAGGCTTATACTGGTGGCTCTGCAGTGACTTGGGAAAATGTTGTTTCCACCTTGCAGGCTTCCTCAGATGCTTGATGGTGCCATTTATTCACATTTACTTCCTGAAATGCAGTGTGGCAAAAGGAAAATACCACTTAAGAACTCTCTCAAGAGCACTTCTCAGAAATGGCTTCCCTTCTTTCTTCTATTCTTTCTTTTTAAATTAATTTAAGACATGCAGCATAATAACAAAGAAATTAGAAACTGCGAGGAATGTTGTGTAAGAAAAATATTTTATTAAAGCATAAAAAAAAAATACTGGTAAGTTCTGATTTTTGGAAGGCTGTTTTGTCATGTCTCTCCTTTTCATTGTACCCTGCAACTATCCTTAAGAAGACCTTCCGTACAGGCTTCTTTCCACCACTAGAGGTTCAAGGTCCAGATAGATTTTGTTCTGTTGATTAAGGAAGTTTTATGCTTCCCTGATACTCAGGACCTTAGGCACACCACCAATTCAATGCAAATCCAATCCACTTCAGCATTTACTTCCCTTAATTTATCAAAGCTTGCCATTTTGAAATAATAATAGTAATGCATTTAGAAAGGTACTTTGGAGGCTTTTTTAACTTATCCAGTTACAGAGACTGATTAAGCATAATGAAATTACGAGCAATATTACAGGCTAATGTAAGTATAATATTAGTATTATCTGGGAACAATGTAGGATTATGAGTCACACACAGTCTAAGGCCAAACTGAAAAAAAAATGCAGTCACCGTTACACTATACTATAGCAGTAAAATATGACAGTATTTCTCTCTAGTAATACTGCAATCTCTGTTCCTTTCTAACTGTAAGAATTCACCAGAGACCCATAGCAACATTCTGCTAAAACCTCTTCAACTGTCCTTCTCTGAACTGAGTTTGACTTAAACAGATTCTTTTATTCCCCCATAGTTTCTCTTCTTATTTGTCACAGTCATATTTCTTGCATTATTGAAGTACCCCTCCATGACATTTTTCTTCATTTCTGCTGTTCCTCAGCAGTGCGTACTTTTCAATATCAGTGTTACAATTTGGATGACAAGTCGGACATATTACTTTTATCTTAGCAGCTCACAGTTTCATATCCTACACTTGCAAGCCCTTCTTTTAGTTCCTGGAGTGGTTCCTGGGTGTTCTGCCCACCAATACTGTCTTTTAGATTAATTTAGGATTCAGACTTCTTATTTCTTTTGGCAAAGAGTCCCTAGTCACCTAAACCCACTTCTCTTAGGTGCTGTGTTTCCCAGGTCTCTCTCCTTCACTCCTCCTTCTGATTTCTGCCCACAGGTCACTCTGACCTCCAATTAGTTTTCAATTTAACCGAGGATGTGAGTAGTCAGTTTTCCCATTCAAAATCCACACAAGCATGTATAGACAATAAAGGTGAGATTTCACAACCATGTACACAAACAGGCACCTGTATATGGTTTATTGTTGCAAGCTTCTGTTATAGTCAGTGGTAATTAAGTAAAAACAACTAGAAAATGATTTGGTTAATACTAAAATAACCACCCAAATAGTTATTCAATTGGCTCAGTAAAGAAATCCAGCATAATTTTACATGCTCCATGGTACCAAATATGGTGTCCAAAGGCTATTCTGGAAGGGTGCATGTCCCCCATGGATCCTGTGCCATGTCAGCCACAATGTCTTGTTTGTCACTGGGCTGGATGCCTACATTTAATCAGTTGAATTGGGTCTTCAGCGGCTGGCCATGTGAGTCACCCCTGGCATTGCTGTTTGTAAGGACTAGTGCTCAGCTGCCCACACTTTCACATCCTGTGCCATTTTAGGTGTTCCAGTTTAACATACCTTTTCAAGAAAGTTAGCCAGCTACACCTGGAACTCAGCAGTTCATGAAGGCAGACTCTGTCCAGCCTACCAGCTATTGGAAGTTCCTGTCTGGGATACATAGCACTCCCCACAGATGGTACAGAGCTGAAACCTGACACAAATTTCACATCAAGTAGCTATCACATTTGAAACTCTTCATTATCTGCATATAGTATCTGTGAAAGCAAAAAACGTCTGCCTGGTCTCCTCTGGAAATAGAAATCTTTCTTCCATTTACCAAGAAAAAAATGTACTCGTTGTGCGCATTCCATACATGCAGTAAGCCTTCTCACACACGTACAGGTCACACAGCATCTCTAAGGCACCAGTGTCTCTTTCATCCTGCTGAGTAATTAAGGTTACAAAGTCATCTGCGAGATGAGCCAAACAGTGTTAACCTCAATAAACTACCTCCTTACTACTCTAAACCCCGCAACCAAGGTACTTGATACCCACTCAAAAAAGAGACAGCCTTACAGTCCCAGCTTGTGCAGCTGACACTGTCTGCCTTTTTTTTGTCCCTTTCCCACACTTGCACCAACAGGCTTTCACCTCCTGAACACCCTGTGAGAACAGTTTCCACTCCTGGCTGGTGGGAGTGAGCTGCCTTCCTCCTTGCTCTCCTGTGCCTTGGGTAGAGTATTCATAGGAGTAGGACTAGAACACAAGAGTCCACCATCCCACAGAAAGCACATCTTGATGTTGCCCTTCCTGTGCATTAATTGGGATTGCCCCTTCCTGAGTCATTAAAAAACTTAGGGCCTGTTACACTGCCTTCCCCATCCATTCTGTGTTGCTCTTATGGTAAGGGAAAACTAGATCCTATTTTCTTCCTTCTTCTTACAAATCTTACTTTCCTATATAGTCTCCCCAGGGTGGCAATGTCCTTCACCATCCCAGACCTGGTGTGAACAGTGCTGGTACTGTGCTATCATGCACCACTCTGTCTGAGGAGTGGAGGACAGGGTGAAGCAGGGAGATGGATCTTCAGACCATTCATAACCACCTACCTACAACCAGCTGGGCACCTCCCAAATTGGAAGTACTTACTCAGTATAGAAGTAGGCAACTGAATCGTTATAAAAACAAGGCTTTTAAAAGTCTGAGGGGAGTCAATAGGGTCAAACCTGAAACTTAAACCTTGCACTGGCAGCTTTTGCTGTTCTCACCATGGAAGCTTATGTTCTATGCATAATAGGTAAAACACATTTTGCATATTTTTTCAACATTGTATTTCACTAAGTACCAGGCAAAAGCAAAACTGATTATTTCACACAGTGCCGACCTGATGTACCTTTTCTCCCTGTGCACCAGTTATCTGGACCTGTCCTCTGTCATCTCACAAGCTGTTGATGATTACATCTAATACATTATCTTTTAAACCCAGCATGAAACTAATTACTGCTACCCATATCTCTAGGCACCTTGGCTGAAGCTCTGATTATTCTTAGCTTTAGATCAAGAAACAGTACTGACCTCTTAATTTATAAATTCTTCGTTTATAGATTTTCTCTGCACTGTGTCTGTACTTCAAGCACATTTTTTAGACAAGGAAATACAGTCAAGGACAGTCGTTTGCCCCAAGCACTAGCCATTTCTCCCAAAATGCTTTGTAACAAAACCTTCACAAGAACTTTGTCCTCAGAGCAGATATACCAGGAGCAATGCCAGTGACCTCAACACATTACCTGTGAATGAATCTGATGTGGGTAAGGAAAGGGTCTTTAATTTCTATTTTTGGAAATTCAGTTTTGCTGCCACAGATTAAGGCTTTGACCTTTTTTATTGGGCACGTTACCTTATTATTTGTTCCATGTCCGCAGACAAAACCCACAGAGCGTAAAGTGTGACTGTCTTTGCATTGCCACAACAAGGTGTTTGTAAGGTCCTGTGGAGCATCACACTCCCACACTGTGGCAGTTTCTCGGCAGTATGACAGGCTGGGGAGGCACCTGAGCCCTTTGCCTGGCAGCCTTCTTTGGGCAAGGGCCATTCTCCAAAGCAAAAGGGTGAAAATCTAAAATAATCTTCAGGCCAGGAAGTCTCTCTGTCCTCATTTCTCTGACTACATTAGATGTGAACCTTAATGATAGGAACCTCAGCTGAAGCCTGACTGCTGTAAAGACTCAGCTGAAAATCCAAGTTTGTGTGAAGTGAGACCAAAGGTAATGTGAGGCAGAAATCTGAGGAGTTTTGCTTAGGCTAAGTTACAGTGTACTGATATTTCCACACTTATGGGGTCCAATGTATTTCATCCTGGACCCTTTAAAGTCCTGTCTAATTAAATCTGAGTCATTAACACCTTTTTAAGAGCTTGTGAAGAATAGGAGAGGTACCAGAAATGATTGAAAGGTAAGGGGTAAGGGAAGGACCATCTCAGGGATTACAGACCTGACAGTTTGGTTGCTGGAAGAATGCAGCAATCAAGCAATATTAATAATAATAATAATATAACCTGTGCCCACTGTAAGTAAAAAAAGGAAAAAAGAGAAAAAAAAGGAAAAAAAGTGTGCCAATAGGTATAGACTAATCAAGAGAAAATTCTGTTAAACTGACCTAATATCCTGCTGCAACATGGTTTGGGGCTTTGCAGGTAGAGGAGGGGCTACATTGTCTTACAGCCCAGTGTAGAAAGGCTTTTGCAATATATCATACAAATTCTGATAAGGAAATCAGGAAAACATGGTATAAGAGGAGTGGAAAAAAAAAGAAAAGATTGGGAAAGCATTGTGCCAGAAATGAAAGGACAAACCAAGGGGGGTAGGATCTTTCTTGTCACTGGTGATATTTGGTGGTTTTGTTAAATGCCCTGAACAACAGATAACAGCAATACACTGCAGGGCACATTTAGATTTCAGAATGAGAAATCACGTTAAGAGTCAACTGTGTGGAGGAGTGCTGCAAGAGAGGATAGGATAATGAATCTAGAAACCTGTCAGGAGTAGGACAAGAAGTAATAGGTTTAAAGGAGATGCAGATTAGATAGCAGAAAATGTTTCCAAAGAGTGGAAGTAGTGAGACTGTAGAACAATTTGACCAGCAAGGCAGATCTTGGAAAGTTTACAAACAATGAACTTTACATAGGCTCCCTGTTACACCTTTTTTCTTCATTTTATATTTTTCTTCCTTTTCCTCCCTCTCATCTTGCAGTAGGAGATGGCAGTTTCAGGTCTCTTCCAGCTCAGTGACAGTATACAAGCCCAGAGGTGCTCAAGATAACTATTACTTTCAAGAGTGGGAGGAAGTGAGAGAGATTTGAGTGCAAGTTATGGAGACATCTGACAGGTATCATCACCCTGAGGGGATTAGTAAAAGACATTTAATTTTCACTTATCAACAACACTCTTGCCCTACAGGGAAACAAGCGAGCCCATCTCAAATCCCACCATTTAATTGCTTTGAGCTATCCATCCAATGCTGCCTTTCACCTCCACAGTCTCTGAGGGTGCCCCTGCCTCACACATGCATTCAGGCTCCCAAATGTTATGTTCAGCACTGAAGTTCAATGCCAGGGTGACTTAAAGAGACCTCTCTTGTGATATCTCAAAGAAGGCAGAGCCTCTGGGACTCTCTATCTTCCTTTCCCCCAGCTTCAGCAATCTCCACTGCTCTTGGTTGTGAACAAGTAACACCCAAACACACATACCCAGCAAGTCTCTGTCTGGAGGATCTCATCACTGCCACCCCTCCATGCCCTATGGGTCTCCCAAGGACCCTCTGGCTGCCTGCCCTCCACCCCAGCCTGGGAACACAGGGAAAAGAGGGCATGCACAGAGGGAAGGCTTGGCCCATATGAAAGCATTTTCTTTTTGCAAATGTTCTGCTTCAGAAAGAGTGATTTCCAGCTCCTTTGGGACAATCACCAGTCCCATAACAGAGCAGGTAGCACCTCACTACACGTGCTTCCAACCATACCGCGCTGTGACTTGTTTTCAGGGGATCCCGGGAAGCTGCAGTACAACCCTGAGACGACTTAAATGTTACACCAAAGGGGACTATTTGTATTTCTTCTGACAAAATAGTTTGTCTTGCCATTCCCCTGTGTCTCAGCAGAGGAAATTTGGCATAGCATTGCAAACGATTGTCATGAACAGATTTGTTTCTTACTCCATCTCTGGTATTTCCTAGGGATGAAATTGTGGTTTTAAAGCCCTGGGTGGAGATGTTTCTGAGGTGGATGAGCCCCAGAGATGATCAGGGAACAAACTCTTCTTCTTTGAAGGTGTACAGCCCAAGTTCTCTCTAGAGGAAGAAGCCAGGCCACAAGTTGGATTCACTGATTTGCTACAGTTCAAAGAGAAGCTAATTGTGTGGCACTGGGCAGGATGTATCATCATTACTGTTATTCATGTTTATTATGCTAGTGTCTTAAGACCAGCCATGGATGGATCCTAGTTGTACAAGATTAGCTGACAGTCCCTGACCCATGGAAGTTACAATTCAGTAACTAGCAAAAGGGCTGGGAATGGCATCTAACACACGCAAGCAGAAAGGTTCATGCATCATGTTGATCTCAGAGTGCCTTATTTCTGTCCCTGCACATATAGGTTAAATAAGCATGAGTAAGATAATTAGAAAAGTGAATGCAGGATACATGAGAGAGAGCAGATGAGACAAGAGCAAGGGGGACAAAATACAAATTTTAAAAATTGAATTTCTCTTCGACCCAGAAATCCTATGGTTTTGCCAGATCTAGAATTCAATCCACATGTTTGCACACATGTTCTGCAGTCACAGCCCCATCCACCTGGGGAAGACTTGAGGAATTTCTTGCGTGAGAGATACATGCTGTCTGTCAGCCATGCAGGTTTATAAGTTGTTCTGCCTGTTTATGTCTTTCATTCAGCCACAGGAATATATTTCCTAGTTTGATTTCTATTACTGGCAAGTATCCATCTGCCAGTTCCATCTGTTGTGCTTAGCCTGCCTGACACACGCAGCAGGCTGAGTCCTGAGGGCAGGCTGACAAGGGGCTGGTTGCATTTCTTACCAGTGACTGAAATGTCTATACTGGCATTTTCTGTGGATGGAAAATGGAAGAGTAACCAAATGACAGGGAGAGATTTGATCTCAATGCTTCTAAAAGTCAACACTTCACAGACAAGATGGCAACCCTATTTGGACCTTTTTATACTTCCACTCCTAATGCCTCCAAAACAGGTGTCCTACCATCCTGTCTAGGAACTGATGTTGGGGTATCTACAAGTTCTCTTCTGTGTGATTTAGTGATGTTCAGTGAGTTTCTTCTTTCTATTTTTTGAGTGAAAATAACATGACAACAATCCACACAGCTATTCAGTTTCGTCACATTACAGCTTCCATCTGCTTGGACAATTCAGTTTCTCATGACCATTCCTTCCAGATAAGCTACCATTATTGTCTACATGGCAATTTGTTCATATAGAAGATTTACATCTGACCCTTACACTGTTTGTGAAGCGGTGGTGCCCAGTCCTCCCACACTGTCTTTAACCATTGCATAAGCACCTGTGTCTTGAAGTTCTGCAAGTGACCTGAAGAAGTCATCAGAGCTGGGGTAAACATTGCTACTGACACCTGAGAAACACAGTGTCTAACTCTTGCCATTGCATAAAGGCAGTACTAGGAAGCATTATATCCATGTAGCAGGCTTCCCTTCCCACACTCAGACTAATGCAGTTTCTTTTAAAGGAATCGGCTGCCTTAAATACAAAAGTCTAGTTAAAGTAACATGTATAACAATTTAATAAGAATAAAGCAGCTTTTCTAATAAGATCTGGCACCTGATTTCAGGTCTGAACAGCAGTTCCCCTCTGTGTCAGACTAGCAGGGCTGTATCCCTCAGTTCCACATAAAAATTTGCACAAACTCATTGCATTAATCAGTTTTCTGCAGGTCATGGCTTCTTCCACACCTTTTCACTTGTCGCACAGGAAAACATATATCTCTTACCCATTATTTCTTTGTATTTTCCAAATTCCTGTATGGATCCTATTGCCACACCACATGCAAGCTGTTGTTTATTAAAGAAGTGAGACTCAGGTGCTTCTTCCTCTCTTGTGCCAGTGTAAGCAAGCAAGCTTTGCAGAGATGGAGTCCGTATCATGTGTCATTGCTTTCTTGCCCATAAGTTCCTTGGGTTTTTTGTTACCCCCATGTACGTGTGCAACAGGCTTGCTGACTAGAGGAAAAAAAAGCCCCTTTTTTGAGTTCGCAAGTTATTAAAGCTAGTCAGATAACCATTAGAAACATTCTTTGGCTCTCCGTCTCTGTAATTAGTGGCTGGCATGCAATCAGAGAGGAAGGAGTTAATGACTCCATGTCTTCCCAAGGCACTGTGCCTTCAGAAAGGCCTGGCAAGCAAGGAATAACCAAAGGAGAGCAAGATACCATCCATAGGAACAGCAGGTAGAAGCACAGCACCCATGTGTCTCTGTCACCTCCACTTTTTGCAGACCATTGGGTTCAGTAGGTTTTCAAGGCTGCAGCTCTTTTTTTCTCTGCCAGGAGGAAATCTCTTTGCTGAGGGAAATATGTGGCAGCAACAATTCAGGATAAAATCTGTGGGATTTAATGTGCTTTGCCTTTCTCGTAGCCTCCCTAAGGCCCAAAACAGTGACTGTCTTGAGAAAACCATCAGAGTCTGTAGTGCTGCAACAAAAATGCCAATTAAGCAGCATAGTGAGAGGGAAGAGGGAAGGCACTTGGGAAAAGGGTTATTGAGAAGGATACAAGATGAATTGGGTTACCTTTCTTCCAGCTTTTAGTGTTTCCCAAATGTCATATTTTGTCCATTCTGGACAGGATGTACCACAGGGAAGGAAACCCAGCTCTAATGGCTGATATGCATTTTCTATGGTTTCACAAGGTATTTTGCCTCAGTTGGTTTGGTTTTTATACAATAGCCCATCTAATGGAGTTGTTCTGTCATCCTTTCCAACAGTTCTGAAGTACAGCATGTGTTGATTATCTCAGTTGAATGAATCTGAGTTCATTTATAAGTTGCTTTGTTTTGACATTTTTTTTTATTTCTTTGTTCTTCCCTTCTCTGTCTAAAGCACACAAAATTGTTTGTAGGGGGGAAACATATAAACAGTGTGATTTAGTACAATAAAGAACAGCTTGTTAAAAATGTACTTTTGGTGTACGTGCAACTCAAGCTTTTCCTCTTTCTATCACGCCTTGGTACAGAAAGCATTAGCCAAGGCTGCTCTGGGATTTCCATTTTAAAATCCTCTTTTCTTCTTCCTGTGAAAGCCTGAAAAGTTTTATTTTAAATGGATTTTTCCTTTAAGCCAAAGACAGCATTTTACAAAAGTTTGAATCAAACTCATACACCTATTTTTTTAGTTTTATGGAAGTTATGAAACTTATCAGAAATAAATCTTTTTTCAATGATTAGCCATGGCATATAAAATCTCTTTATTCCCTTTTCCCCTTTCTTCTTTTTATCCAGCTCAAAGGAAGGCAATAAGAATCTTTCCACTGAAACAGAATCAAATCCCATCCTTTCAGTTGAAAAATTGCATGTGACTCATGCTTATGAGCCAGGCCAACCTGCCAATGCAAACTGTCATTAACATTGACTTTAACCCATCAAGAGTTGAAGCGGCTGAACATCTGTTTAGTACACACACAGTCGTACGCATTCGCTGAACATCGGCCTACGTGTCTGGGGCTACACACTGACATAAATACATCTAATGAATGTTAATTATGAGGTAATGTTTTGTTCTGGAGATCTATCACTGCATAAGCTTCCTTAAAAGAGTACAACTGTCTAAGCATTGTGACTGATGTGTTTGGGCCTGCTTCTACGGCCTCACTTGCCCGGGCAAACTGCAGAAGCAAGAACGCTTTGAATAGAAAATTCAAAGTCATCATTCTTTGAATAACAAATAAATAATGGCTTGTAGGTAGGGATGAAGTTCTGATGAGCAGCTTAGGAATCACTCAGCTGCTGGGAATGGTTTGTGTGAAGGGGAGAGGCACAGTGCTGAAGCCAAGGGCAGATGTCGGGGCTGGAGAGGGGAAAATGGGACACTGGAGACTCTGCCAGCCCTCATGTCTACTGTCTCCCTGCACTGTAGGTGCCCTTGCTTTCCAGGCAGCAGAACGAAGAGTGAGTAATTGCCTTGCACCACAGGGACAAAGTGTGGGGAGTGCGAGTAGATGGACAGTGGTGGATGGGCTGGTCAGTGGAGTGCCTAGGAGTTCAGAGGCTGCCCTGTGGTCATGGCACTGCCTGTGGCTGTGGGTACATTCATACCTCTTCACCTTGCCCGTCACCCCTCTTTCTGCAGTGCCTGCCAAGAGGATGCTCAACAGGGGCTGCATCCGTCACTCAGGCAAGGCTGGGTACACAGGCCATAGGGAGCTGCAGTTCAGTGAAGACAGACGTTTTGTCTGGATCCATGGCAGCAGGAACCAGCAGGGCTGGTGGCTGCAATGGGAGGGAGCAGGGCTGTGCTGGCAGGGGCTGGCACTCAGGGGCTGGCATACAGGAGCTTGCCAGGAAGGGCTCCCTTTGCTACGGAGTGGGGATCACAGGTTTTCCTTGCAGGAATGAAGATGGCTTACATGTCAGATCTGGAGGGGGAGGCTAGAGGTTGGGGTACAGAGTTTCAGGACAGGCCAGAGCAGGTGGCAGATGTAAGGAGCAGAGGAAGGGATGAATACATACAGAAAAAAAAAGGAAATGTGAACTAAAAATATTACAAACCACTGGTACAAAGAAAGTATTTCAGGGCCTTATGTTCTTTCTTTTTATAACAAAAAGGAAAAGGGGACAGACTCTGGAAATAACAGGCTACATATTCCTGAAAAAGGAATCCATTTCCAGCTATAGCTTAATGAAATCTGTGGATGTGCCACTGCAAGAACTCCTGAAGGTCAGGGGTATTGCAGGGTTCCAACAGGGGCTAGACTTTTCCACAGCAGTCAGGGTGGCTCATGGGGAACTTCTGACCTGTTAGGAGCAGAGGGGTTGGAAATTCCACAGAAAAGTTTATTATAAGGAGATTTTAATCTAAATTTTCAGACGCAAGAGGCTAAGGTACTTTAAAGATACATTTTGGAAGATCATTTGATGTTTGGATGCTTATGTATATATAGCACCCTCCAGCTGGGGTTCTGCTCTTCTCCAGCAGAACAACTTGCATGAAGAACAGCTTTTGCCACTGAAGATATTCAAGGAAAGCAAACATGGTCACGTTCATCAAGCTGTTCCCTTAGCACGGCGTGAACTTTAGCTTTAGAGTTTCTGAGAAGAGACATGATCAGTCAGTCTCTGGAAGATAGAAACCCTTAGGTAATTAGAAGGATGGCATTATTCAGAAGCCTTTTCTTTTAATACCCTTTACTGAACAGTTGGGTTTGAGTAATTATAATCCTTGGGGGTTAGGCCTTGGTGACTGACAGCTCCCAGGGATGTTTAGGCCTCATCCTCCCAGCTGCACAGAGCTTGAAGCTGCACAGGGAAGCAGGTTTTGTTGGAATTTGCAGCAGCAAGGATGTGTTTGTGTGTGTGTGTGTGTGTGTGTGTGTGTGTGTGTGTGTGTGTGTGTGTGTGTTTTTCCAGCTTTATCACTTCCAAATATAAGAGATAGGCTGCATGCAGAACATTTCACCTACATCAGCACCAACACCACTCTTAAAGTCCATGAGCAATTAATGTACTATGATTTTTTTAACTCCACTCTTACTCTTAAGGACAGAGAAACAGAACTGCTTCTCAGCTGATAAACTGCTCTGAAAACTCACCATGAGTACAGAATATGAACAAAAGGATAGTATTTTATTCACCTGTTTAAAAACATTATAAAAGCATTTGCCAAAATTAACAGGTGTATGCAATTATGCAAGACTCCGGTACATGAGAAAATCTGGAACTATTTAGCACTAATGTCTTTCTCAGCACTGTATGTATGGCTAGAAATAAAGTTCTATTGGATGGTGCTGCTCTGCAGTTTTAAAAAGAATTTTCATTTTGGGCAAAAGCAGCTACACTTCCTATTCTGAGTAGCCCAAGATATTTCAGTGTTTCTGGAATTTTCCACATCACTTTCCTGCAAAGGAGCTGGGAGTTTCCACATATTTTCTGTTCAGTTGTTTGATGTTCCTTTTCTTTTTACTTCAATTTGAATTCTAAATTTCCTGGATTCCCAATATCCTTCTGATATATTGCCCATCAGGTTATTGATGTGTATATGTAACCTGAACAACAAACTAAGTGAGGGGGTTGATTAGGTTAGCAGCTGTTCATTAGACATTATTTTCTCATTTTAAACTAACATCTGTGTTTTCCTATTTAAGATTTTATAATATCATGAAGAGCACAGGGTAATTTCTTACCACGAAGAAGTTTTAGATGAATGGGTTCCAATTAATTGTGAGCTGCCTCTGGAGCCATTTTAAGTTGTTTTTTATTATTATTTTAAACTATAAAACTATATGATTAAACAGTCATCAAAGTTAGAATCAAGGTCTCAGTTTCATAAATCTAATGCCAAAAATGCCTCAGAAATTAAGTCTGTGGAGAGGTGGAAATTTGCTTATGTACAGGCATAAGGATGCATAAGGCAGAGGTAGCTCTGATCAAATGAGCTTAAGCCCTGAGAAAAATCCAGACACATGGTAAATTATATTTGCTTTAGCAAAGCAACTGGCTGCAAGGGCAGCCCTATGTGAATATACCCAAAAGGTGCACCCCATGGCAGCATGGAGGTAGGGAAGGTGAGGCTTAACAGTTTAAGGAATGAGGAATTTGATCTGAGGATGAGTATTTGAGGTGAAATACTCTTTTTGGCAGCTAGGGTGAAAGGTAGCGGGTACACATCCAGTCTTAAGTTCCAATGCTTGAGTATTACACAGGGCTTGTATTCAGCTTTCTCTCTCCCTCTCTGTAATCTCTATGGTTTACATACACAGCCATTCCTTCCTTCCTTGTTCTGCTCTTTCCACCCAAGAGAATTTTGTCAGATTAACAGCCATCAGCACTGCCCAGCCAAACACCTCAGGGCTCCCTATAGCACCTCCTGACCATGTAACATAGAAATGATGTATTATAGAAAGCTGCTGATGAGCCCAGGGACTTGCATGTGCTCAGAGCTCAGATTCCCACAATACCATTTTCTCTGCATCCATTTATCCCTTAATTAGTGCGATGCCACATGAAAGCCCATACTCTCCCACATTTTCTCTCCTTATTGAAGATGTTCCCAGTGTATTTAAGTCTTTCTTACAAATAAAGCACAGAAATGCTTGTTTGCATTTGCTGCCTTGAATGTTATAAGCACAAACAAGGGATGCTGGTTTGAAGCCAGGGCAACAAAGGAGCAGGGATGGTTGCTGTAGCAAATGGTCGGTAGCCTTTAGGCTCACAAACATATGGCTGTTATTTGAACCTGATGGTTTCTGACTTTCAGAGGCTGTTAAGCACTAGGTTCGTATTATGAGGCAGCTCAAGCTACAGAAATGCATTTCTCATGACATTGTGTACAATGAGGAACATGGTGTACTCCAAGGACATGACTGTAGTCATTGGAACCACCAGAAAAGGCAAAGGGGCCCAGGAAGGAGGCAAAACAAGTCAGCGTGAGGAACTGTGTGGACAGAGCATAGGTAGCCCTCATGGTTAGTAGCAGCTGAAAAAGAGCAACAACAGAGACTGTTCAGGTGCTACTTTATCCAGCTGTTTACAACATCTGTATTCTGCTTGAAGAGCTTTATAATATCTTCTGATACCAAATTTTCAGTAAGCCTATAGGAAGGACTGCTTTGCCTCTGTTTATCTGTTTTCCTCTCCTTTTCTTTTTCCTCTTTTTTTTTTTTCTCTGAAAAAACCCAACCTGTTTTTTGGTAAGAAAACATAAAGCACTTGCTATGTTTGCAGAAGTGCAAAGGGAGTACTTTATTTGGGGTTTTCTTAATCAGTTGTAACAGAGGCCATGCTAAGGCCAGAGTTTGCAGGGAAAACAGCTGCAGAAAGCTACCCCCACTGCAGTGAAGCAGCCGAATGAGTACCAAGAAATGTAGGGACAGCACAAGAAGGATCTGCACATCAGGAAGGCTGACACATGGCTACCACAGTCCATCATGTGCCACTGTATGGCTTGGGTATACAGAAGTGGACACTGGACAATGGCAGCAACACCAGCCAGGTAAAAAGCGACACCTTTCTCTGTGTTCACAGGATCTTGAGGAGGAGACATCTTTGTCAGGCAGAACAAACAAAACTGGCAGCAGCACTAGAGTTTCCCTTCCCTTCACTTCCGGCCCCTGCTACNTTTCTTTTCTTTTCTTTTCTTTTCTTTTTTCCCCCTCCCTTCCCTTCCCCTCCCTTCCCTTCCCTTCCCTTCCCTTCCCTTCCCTTCCTGTAACAACAGGGAGATAATATGCTTCCTGCTTGGAAAGATGTGACACTCTTTTTTGCTGGACACAAGATTTTGCATCTCCTGATTTTTCTTCTGGAGAGTGGCTCTTTGATTGATCTTATGTTGATCTGTCCCAGAAACATTTCCTACTTCCATAGTCTCTGCTGCTCTTCAGAAGCCTTTCCATTCCTCCTCTTCAAGTGTAATGGGTTTGCAAAACCCTCTACCGAGAGGTGAGGTCTTCCAGAACCTCTGTCCCAAACCAGCTGAAGCACAAAGTTTCCAAACATGCTCCTCACATTGAGATATTACTACCTGGTTGCTCACACATGCGGACAATCAGTGAAGGTGCTTCCAAAGCAAATGGAGACATGGAGTGGCAGTCCAAGATACTGCCAGCTCAACCTTGCCCTCTGAAGCTCACAGGCAAGGCTGGAGCAGAAGCTGCAATGCACTGCAGGGTAGGAGAAAAGCTGTGCACGTTTTGGCTTTGTGTCACCAGCTGGAGGAAGTGTGAGGGCATGTGCCATTCAGAAAGGTGGTGGTGCTCAGTCAAAACAGGCCTTGAGTTTTGAGGCCCACAGCCACCTTATGTGTAAAGTTTCCTTTGGCAAAACCTCCTAGGATGGGGGAGGCTGAGGAGGAGGTAAGCTGAGGGGGGGAGGGTGGTGTGAACATGAGAGAAAGGGGGAAGAGTAACAAAAGAGTGATAGGACAAGGGGAAGTGTATCCAAGCTGGAACATAGGAAGTTCCATGTGAATGTAGGAAAAACTTTTTCACTGTGAGAGTGACGGAGCACTGGGACAGGCTGTCCAGAGAGGTTGTGGAGTCTCCTTCTCTGGAGACATTCAAGACCAATCTGGATGTGTCCTGTGTAATTTAATCTAGGTGCTCCTGCTCAGGCTGGGGAAGGAGGGGGGGGAGGAGGTGCACTAGATGGTCTTTCAAGATCCCTTCCAACTTCTAACATTCTGTGATGATTCTGTGAAGAGAGGGAAAAAAAAACGAAACCTGGGTAATCATCCAGGCTACACAGGGGAAGAGAGAGGCAGTCTCAGAGTCCCACCAGTCTGCCTGGTGTCTTAGTTGCCATCTGAACACACAGCTGGATCCCCTTTCCCCTAAGCAGAAGAGATCAGCTCCACCTCCATGCCAGCATAATTCCCTAGGCCATGAGAAAATAATTAATTATTCAGCTGGCAGACCCTGCATTAGTTTGTGAGGTGCTCTGATTGCCAAGAGGCACACAGGCAAATGCTCAAGCCTGCTCCTGCTCATGGGAAGTTCCCACTGCTGAGATGTCCCAAGTCTATGTGATGCCTAAGCTCTGAGGAAGCTCAGTTGATCTCCCTCTTGAGTAATTTTGTTCATTTGTTTGTACAGCTGTTAGCAAACACCTCACAACCTCAGTGTGGGATCTCCAGATGCCTCACTGTCTGGTTTAAGAGGCTTCCCACTTGCATGTAAATTTGGTTGTTTGTTTCTGGTTTTCTGTAACCATCCTTTCAGCCAGTTCCATGTGTACAACAACCAACTAGAACTAAAACAGTGAAAGTTAAGCTCCTACCATACACTGCTTGTTGGGAATGTATTGCCCCAGAGGAACCTGATGTCACACTTCAGAATACTAATGCTAAATGCAGGAATTATCTTCTGAAGAATTCCAAGTCTCACCTTGCGCCTATTGATGTCTGTGATCTAAACCACTGAAAAATGTTATTCATCCTACTGCATAGGCAGCATCTCTCCTGCCCTTGTTAACAGACTTAGTAGTCCTGGTCAAAAGTGAAGCAGCTACCTTAGCTTTTGCTCATGTCCAGGACACCAGAGGTGGAGCAAGACCATTTGGGTGCACCTTGAGAAGAAACAGCCACACTGCATGAAAAGCAGGGCAAATAGCTCTCCAGTCAAAGTGGGCAATAATGTTTTATTTATCAGAAGATGGACCAGAAATTTATCCTAAGACACTGATTCTTACTTAGGCTATTGAAACATGGTCTCTACATATTCTAGTGAACAGCAGATTAAAATGTAGAAGTAAATACATATCATAAATAAATATATGGGTAGATAGTTAAAAATTATAAAAATTATAAATATAAAATATATTTATAAAGTAATAATAAAAAGAATACAGTTATTTCAATTGGCATGGAGATCTGGATAGTGTTCAGATGATTTTGAAGGAAAAACATCTATGTATTGAAAAAATATGCAAGAAAAACAAGGGACTTACTAAATAGACTCTTAACTGTTGCTGCTGTAGTTGCACCAAATTACGGCAACTGTGAAATTAATTTAAAAGACAGTATTTTGTCTGTTTGGAATAAAGCCGCATTCTGTCAACTATTCTCATCAGCTTTTTGTGCAGAAAGAAGTTTCTTGTTAATCAAACCCTGGAGGAGTGAGTTTCCAAGAACCACAAACACAATTATCTTAAGCATGCTACACTGCATATCCTAGCTCCCAGCTAACTGATCTGCATACCTGTTTTCTGTCTCTCCTGTATGAATCCAGGCCTGGCCAGGTGGAACCAGGAGATGCAGGTTGTTACTAAAGCGACATTTCTCAGACCATCCATATGAGAACAGCCACTGGCATGGGTGCTAGTGGTGAAGGGGAAGCAGCAGTGAAGTTGCCCTGCAAGCCTCAGGGCTTGCAGAAGGCATTTTATTTTGCAGATGGTGGTCTGGGCCATTATCTCTCTCTGGTCACCATGCTGGAGCCCCTTGAGGGCACATGTGGAGCAGCTATGGAGCTGTAGCCTCACTGTGATGTATGCAGGCACCAGGGCAGGCTGGCGACATGGAGAAGGAACGGGCAGAGCTGTGGCCTAGCACCAGAAATGCCTGGCAGTACTTCAGGGAGCAGCAAAGAAGCAGGAGAAAGCCCCCAGAGAGTCTCCACTGAGCCTGGTGTTCCTCCAGGGCCTGACACACACTGGCAGCAATTCCAATAGCCAGGAGCAACACCACACAGCTAAAGTTTAGCTGCCCTAAACCCCTTTTTCTAGATACTCAGTGCTATAGGAACTCTGCTACCGTAGTCCAGCTTATGCCCTGTCTTGACGCTGTTTTCACAGTACCCTGCATTTTACTGCCCATGTCTGCTTATGCCCCCACCCATTCTTGCTGCTAGCTCCCTTGCAGCCAACCTTGCTTTCACCTCCTCGAGCACAGCCCCATCTCCTGATACCCCCAGCCAATAAGTGAATCTACCCAAGCCAAGATCTACTTTGCAGGGTTTTCCTATCCTGTGATGACTATGGGAGCAGTGACTCCTCCTGTCCACTTCACGCTCCACAAATGTCCTTTTCCTCTTTAAAAACAGATTCTTTCTTTTTTTTCTCCCAAAGCCTTCCTTTATTCTTTTTGTTACTATTTATTCATTTATTCTGTGTTCGGAGACAATAGAGGAATACAATTGCATTTGAAATTCTTTGCAGCCTTATGAACTAGACCCAAACATACAAGAAACGCCCTCTTCATTTTCCACCATTGCATGAGATCTTTGCTAAAATTTTTAGGAAGCATTTAGTACTTCCCATTTTAGTATTTTAGCCTGGTTCAAAGACATTTAGCACACCTTAACTAGAAAAAAAAGTGAATCAATCTCTGTGAGAACCATCTTCCTCTGTCTTGTTCCTCCTATCTCCTTGAGTTTCTACACCATAAAATAGTCTCCCTTGCTATGCTTCAGATTCCTCACACCAATTCCCCTCCATTATGTTTCAGACAGAAGAAAGGTCTATGAATGCCAAGTTTTAGACTTAAAGATGCTCTTGATCACAGGCAAAGTTTTAATTCTGGTTTTTGTTACATAGAGTTGTAATTAAATGTGATTGTGTGTATGTATTTCCTGTGGTTTTCTTATACAAAACTTCAGCAGAAAAGTTTTACTCTTCATTTTCACAGATTTTGTCAATTTTAAAGTCTATTGTAGCATCTAAATTGATGGAAAACCTGGTTTGATTCAAATAAGATTGACTTGAGTTGGGATCAAGGTTATTAACACCATGGACTGTTTCATCTCTGCAGGGACAAAAGGAGTTTTCATTTACCTCAGCATCAGTGCAGTCTACTGAAGAATGTTTTTTTTTACAAAATTATCTTCTCTCTAGGTCTTGTTATAACTCTTATGGTCAAGACCACAGGGAAGCACAAAATCCCTTCACCTTTTCCAATGCTGTCAGTCACTCACCATTACTACTTTCTTGTGCAGACTCCCACGCATTCTGGTCTTTAGGTGCCTTATTAGACGGTGTGCACATAAGGCACTGTATAGATCAGCCATGTGTACATCTGCAGACATATCTGACCGTTAACTTGATAAAACCCTTCAAAAGAGCAGTGCATGGTATTTAAATAAATCTGTGCTGCAGTAGAGCAGTTCCAGCAAGAGACGGCTGTCTTTTGGGCTTGTCTAAATCACCAGCTCCAGCTGCTGAAGCGAGTAGTGATAAAAGATTTATTTTGAGACAGTACATTACCTTGAATAGCCCCACAGTCCTGGGTATCAGTGACAAATGAATACTGGAAGCACTTTTTCTGCCAATAACCTGTATATTTGTCTACTGCAGCTCTTGCCAACAAGTTTCCTTAATAGTGTTTGTGCATCTAGAGCACGAATTTACATAGAGTATGAGTAGACATTATTTACTACGGGCTGTTTTGCAGATGCAATACATTTTTTATACTTTTATTTCTTAAACTGTATTTCTCAGAAAACAGAAAGCAAGCAAATCTTTCCTTTGATTTTTAAACTAATGAATGCAAGGTTGCAAAGCTGATCAGTCCTGTAACTCCACAGTAAATCTTTTTTTGAGTTTAGAGCTTAATATCCTTACACAAGTGGTGTGTCCTTTTCATATGCAGAGCAGCAGCTAACTTGCACACAAGAAGGAAGTAACTGGTGTTTCAGAGAGGCTACATTTGCAGTTTTGTGCAGTAAACTTTTGTATGGGCCCATAATCGCCCAGACTATTCAATGAATAAAGATCAAAAGGTAAATGTCTGTTTAATTGCCAGATATAGATATTCTGAGGACCTGTAGGAGTTTGACCCCACCATCGCTACTGCCCAGTGTAGCTGCAGTGCAGTGTTTGCACCTTCTTCTGCATAACCTGCCTGTATGGTTAATAGTGAGGCTACATCCCTTACTGAGACTTGGATCATAAGGACAAGGCAGAAGGGAAAAGATTAAGACCAGCTGAACCTTGGCCTACTTCCCACCTCTTTATGAAGAGATTCATGCCTTGGAAGAAAGAAGGGACAAGTGGTCCTTACTTGAGGGAACAGGCCTTGGCAAGGCCAAAGAACAGGTTTGAGAAGCCATGGTGTGCCTGTGCCCCATCCCGTGCAGCCTGCATGAGAACTGCCCGCACTTCAGCGCTTGATAATTGAGACAGGCAGAGATGGAATTTTTAGAAATGAGTCTGACATATCACATTCCCTTGGTGATGGTCAGTGCCAAGTCACATTGACTTCCACTGTTTCCCTCTCAGTCTGGACCTTACTCAAAGGTTTTCTCGAGGTTGGAAGGAACCACACTCCTCACTTCCCCTAGCCTGAAGAGCTATCTCTGGTCCTGTTTGTGAAATTACTTCCTCCCTGGCTATAGCTGCCCTCATGGAAGGTTGCCATATTTATTTTCATTGAAAGTTATTGTCTCCTTCATTTATTGTTAGCTATCAGTCTGTGTTGCACATCCCTTGATGACTTCACCTCTGACTTCCAAACCTGTGATGCTGCCTTTCTGCTTCCTTCTGCTGAACTTCTGCTGGCTTCTAGTTTCTAGTCCATTTCAATCACCTTCTGTCTCTATCCCAAATGTCCACCCTGAAGCCCCAACAGTTTTTTTCCTCTTATGAAATCCCAAAACAGACCAGGAACAGGTCCACAGGAGAGAAGCCGTGGGCCACCCCATGGAGATGGAGTGGGCAAGTGGCTGTCACTGAGCAGAAATCCTACCCTGCATGGCCAGGCGGTCCTGCAGTCAGGGGAGAAGCTACATGAAAATTTGTGTTAAAATCTGATCCTAACCGAGGCTGGCTGCAGCACGCAGGTCTTGACTCCTCTCAGAAGCTTTTATTACACGTTTCTTCATTGCTGGGAGAGTTGCTAGGTCAGGGGATCATGAGATGTCTGCTTCGCTTGCCTAGATCTGCAGAGCTTTCCAGGCTGCCATGCAGCTGTATTGTCTCACATCCCCCCAATTATTTCTTTTTCTATATAAATTCTGATTACACATAAAACAGCACACTATTTATAGGACAAACATTGACTGAAAAAGAAATCAGAGCATCAGTGGAGCTGACTGTACTGCACATTGATTTAAAAATCAAATTTTATAGGACAGCAGATTTGTGCAAGTCTCTTACTCCAATTAGACTTCCAGTTTCAGTGAGCACTGTCAGCTGAAGAGAAATGTGTTAAGAGTTCAGCAAATGCTGAATCACAGTGGACACCTTATAACTAGCCTAGCTCGTTCCAACGTACATAAATTGGCTGCTGTCATTTTCCCCGTAGTGATGGGTGACATAGTATACTAACATCAAGACATAACTGTAAGAAAGTCCAGACAAGAAGAGCACAATCTTAGTAATTGTTAGCTTTGAGGAGGGATTTACAAAACTGCTGAAGTGAATTCATTCACGCTCTTTGTTCAACCACTGTGCTCAGAGAAAAACATGTCACTGGGTACAGCAAGGCCTCAGCCCTCACAGCCGTGCCTGAAAGCAGAGAATACCCAGTCTGCAGGCCGGTGTTACATATTAGTCACCAGACACCTTTCTATTCAAACTATAGAGCTATGCTTCCTTTTTAAGAGCAAATGAGAGGAATAATAACTGAAAATGAACAATGCTGCGTGCATTTTAATCAGCCTGGCACCAAAGAACTCAGCAGACTGAGGTTTACTGTTACTAAATGGACTCCAACTGTTGCTGCTGTCTTTGCAGCAAATGATGGCAACAAAACACACATACAAAACAGTGCATTTACTCAACTAGTAGTGCCATCCACATCAAAGGAGTGATACCTGTCTCAACACAGTTATCATTGCAGGATTTCCATTTGTAGTCAATGGAAGACCAAGTACTAAGAAACTGTTTGAGCTGAGGCAAATTTCAGCCCTAAAGCTTATGCTGATAAGAAAAGGAGCACCGATCACGTTCAGACCATCTTCCTTAGGTCTGTGATCTAAACTCTGACCTCCACTCACTGGCAATGGAAGAGAGTTCCATGTTTGGAGTTTCTGCTTGCCCCGTGTAATAGATGAGGTGAAATGGATTTCCCCCTGTGAAGAGATTGCTTCTGTCAGAAGAGCCCTGTTATGTCATGGCAGTGTGACCTGGCCTATCCCCGTCCATGGTGAAGAATGAGACAGCTGCACCGCCTGCCCAAGGGCAGCCAAGGGCCACTGCAGCCCAGCTACCTGGGTCCCCCTCCTCACAGATCACCACACCACCTAAGCACAGCCACCTCCTAAATTACATTTTAAACCAGCTCAATCTTTGCCCTTCCTATTTTTAAAAGTCCACTATGGAATTTCATTGCTCTGATTTTATTAAAACTTTCATGTTTCCCAGACAAATATATTCCTCACTGGAAAACCCTCATCTTGACCAACAGACCACAGCTGAGCTCAAGTGGTTCCCCTGCCCACTGCCTCCTCTTAACCCGACAGATGCAGGTCACTGGCCTAAGGGGACCTACCTTAGTGCAAACCACTGGGGTTTGCTGGAAGGGGTTTGAAAACAGTGTTCTACAACAGGACTGCTCATAATGCTCTTAAAAAGGGAGTCCCCTTTCACCTCCTGTGTGGGGTCAGAGTGGTCTGGGGAAGGGGTCCCTCCAGGGGTGAGCCCTCCCCAGCCTGTCCCTGTGGTCCTGCAAGGCAACAGGGTAGGTAGCAGGGACACCTGGGGGCTTGGGACTGCATGTGATATGTTCTGGAGAGGGCGAGGGAAATCTCTTTGGGTCCTTCCTTGAACATTCATTCAGAGATCCGGTTATAAAGATGCAAATCTCTGTATCTGTTAACACATCTGTAGAGAAGAAAAAGATACATTAAATTCCCATTAAACTGACAAATCATCAGAGGGTTTGTCTTTGCTGAGAGACTGGAACAAAACGTGAGCTACCCTATCCTCTGTGCAAACAGTAGAACAACAGGCAGGATCCTGATCCCCTTTCCCCCTGATTTTACTCAGGGCTGCCACGGGGAAGCTCGGTTGTGCTGCTGCCAACAGTTTACTCCAAGGGAATGGAGACCTGCATGAGATCCAGAGTGTTTTAAAAGGCTTAAAATAGGGCACAGCTTGGCCAAAAATCTAAATTAAAATCTGTTTCCAAGGTTTTGGCCAGCAGCAGCTCCAGCCGTCACGGCGGCGGGCTGGAAAGCTGGGCGCACAGCTGTGCTGGCTTCCCATGTCCAGGGCTGGAACATTTTAATTAGGGAAGTGTGGAGAAAGCTAAAGGGCCAGGAACACATTAAGAAAGAGGAAGGCTTGAGGATGCTGGGAGGGTTTGGGGTTTTGCTTTTACAGAGGAAGAGTGGTAGGCTTCTGAGCTGCCCTGGTCCTGTTGTTAATCAGGGAATCATCCCAAGAAAATAGCCCTGCGGTAACAGATACCGTAGTATCATTTTACTTGCTGCAGGGGTGTCCCCTTCAAAACATATAGAGAGGGAATGGTGTACCATGCATGCCTAAGTACTTTTACACTTTGTTTGTAACTACTTAAGATTTTGCTTCCCTGTGTTTTGCCCATAGCTCAGCTCACCACTGGTACCAATTAAGTTTTTCCCACTTCCCATAGCAGTGAATTTGGACTGTTTATTGCTCCTGTTCTGTCCCAGATGCTACCCTTGAAGAGACTCTTTCAGGCAAATATTTCAGGCTTCAGTATTATATTGGCTGACTCCAGCTAGAGAAAGGGACTGAAGGTAATGTTATGGTGAAGGGAGCAACACACACAGAAGAACCAATTTCTGAGCAACTGGTTTTGGTTTGCTTTTAGCTCTGAAGTCAGCTGGTGTGTTTCAGACCTAGCAAAGGTGCTATGTGCTAGAAACCTTGTCTAATCTTTTCCAGCCATGCCATTTAGTCTAACAAAAGCCAGCCTATGGGGGAATGTCTCAGTTACAGAGAGTAGTGAGGCTCCCACTGCTCCTAAGTTCCTTTTCGCTATGGCAGGGTGGCTCTCAAAAAAATAAGAAGCTTGGGGAAAGATATGAGCACGAGGCATAGATGCTTATCTGTGAAGACAGGGCTCAACAAACACCTTGTCTTACCCATCTCTTTGTACTACCATGGTTATAGCAAGACTCTCACTGATATGTTTCGGTCATGTCATCCACTTGCCATTTTTCCAGTGGAAAAGAAGGAGAGAACTCACATTTCTACTGCACAGCTGCCGCGCATGCAGTTAGAAATAGCTGTGTACGCATCAGTGGAAATTTCCAAGGGCAATACACAAGGTGCTTCCTCTTTTCTTTCATAACAAACATATCTCTGACAGCTTCCAGGCACAAAGATCTGTGTGAAAATCAAAACAGTCAGTTTTTACTCCTTGAATTCTTTTAATGTTCTCAATAAACACCCCCCACCAAAAAAAAAAAATCTTCAGTAGTACATAAACAATCTATATAGCTTATGAGAACATCTCTTTAAAACTGCAGAAATCTTACAACTAATATGCTTATACAAGCAGAATCCTTGAAAAACAATAAAAGTTTGTAAAATAAGCAGTAGTGTTGTAAAGTAGATAAGTTTAAAAAGCTATGATTTATTTCCTCAAGAATTTAATCCATATCAGTCTAAATATGCACAGGCATGTGTGTGCATACACACACAAATCTAAATGCTTTTGTTAAAACAATATTTTTAGGTCTGAGTATTTTTCAGCAGAAACATTCTGGGCTGCTCCACCGAAAAGCTCTTTTTTTAATCAAAGGAAATTGCGGAGATCCTTGACAGCATTAAATGTGTTTGCAACAGTCCTTTATTATTAACTCCTGATGGTGCATCTGTTTCATCCCATTCAATAAAGCCTTTTACGGATTTGGAGCCTTTCCTTTCTTACAGCAGGCTATCTCTTCTTGCTGTAGGCTCTGGACATGCACCTTTTTGTTTCCTTGTTCTTCCATGTGCTGTTGTTGTCCTGGAGCCTTCCATCCAGGGATGGTTCTTGCTCTCTGCTGCTTTAGTGAAGATCAGACAATTTGAGTTTTTCCTTAACTTCGTTTGTGCCCTTAGAAATATCTCTGATATCCCACTTTATGCAACAGTTCACTTTCATAAAACCTGCAAAGACCAGTGGGGTTTTCAGCAGCCAAACCTGACACCTCAGATATACATCTTCCTGCCTTCCATCTTCTCTTTAACAAAACACTACTTTTCAGCTTTCTACCACTTAACACCACCTATTTCTTTTGCTGCTTTCATATTATTACCTTTTCACTGACTTTAGGAAATCCCCAGGAGAGAGACCATTAAAATCATTCTTACTAGTTGTATAACACCTTTGAAGGCCTCTATGTTAGCATTGCACCCCATAAATACTGGCCTTGCGATAAACTGCAGCTATTTCCCTATCCAATATCCTGTCCATACGTGGAAAACC
Source organism: Heliornis fulica (assembly GCA_013399135.1). Lineage (NCBI taxonomy): Eukaryota > Metazoa > Chordata > Aves > Gruiformes > Heliornithidae > Heliornis > Heliornis fulica. The sequence goes on along the minus strand of VXBZ01004862.1, from coordinate 418,939 downwards.
CAAGCTTCAACCACTGAAGGTCCAGAATATGCACAGGGTGGACTCTTGTGTGATCTTGGACATATACCCCATGTTTAAAAGGAACTTTAACCCCATCCTCAAAAACCTGGAACATTTAAGGGCTCAGACTTTTCCTCCAGGAAGGCAAACTCTCTGCAGAAATGCACGTGAACTCTTTATCTGTTTGCTGCTTCACTGTTAAAGATTATGAAACTGCTAATTAATCTGGAAGGAAAAGATGGCCACACTCTTTGTGTGAGGGCACATCTTGCTGCTACAGAATGGTTACCACTCTTCAATATCGTAAGACAGTTGTGTGAACATGACAGAGATGTTTAAGCATCATACCCATGTCTGAACAAAAGTTTTAACCCTGTACTACCTTACTGTGCCATCTAAGTTGCAACTAATTCTGGAGACTCTTAGTCGGTCTTAGCCAGACCGACTGCAGATTTCCTTCCCCCACCTGGGCTACGGTTCAGACATCCCATGCATGTTTTTGGCATAGTCACAGGCATACTGAGCTATCAACTTTCAACATAGTCATGAATCGCTACTGTAATTGAAGGGACCATTCCTACTGTGAGCTGCAGCAAAGGCCTTTGCCATCAGAAAGGAGATTAGCTTATATTTACCCCATTCACAGACAGCTACATCACTTGAATGATGCTCAGTATCTTCACTGAAGAAGGCTATGTGCAAATCAAAGGAGTCATTTACAAAGCACTTACAAAACAGTTCCAAGAGGTTGTTATAAATTTTATGTCTCTTGCCTAGACAGAGCTGTGCTGGAGATGAATCAGTCCGGTTTGATAGAAATGGCTGTCAAGATCACAGCCAAACTGGCTGTTAAAAACCGCTTTTGGCAAACTCCATTCCCTGCCACTGAACTCGTCTCCCAGAGGCAGTGCTGCTACTCTTTGCTAGGAAAACTGCTTCTTCCTAGACCATCACTAAATTTCTGGCCAGGAAGTCTCTAAGTTGATTGCACCAAGGGACTGGGGGAATGATTTTTTCAGGTCTCTGAAACATAGCCTCTCTCCTGCTCCTACCCCAGCTCCAGACACCACTGGCTGCAAAAAGAGCTGTTCTTCTTCTGGCAGTCCCCTTTGCATCCAGTGGAGCACTGGGAGCACTCCTTCAGACAATAGAAAAAAAAATGGTTATGCCTACATGTGGTTAAAAAAAATGTATTTTCTTGTTTCGCTTACACCGACATCAAGTAACATGTCCTCTTATAAACTCCGCTTTTTGGTTATTTTTTTAACCATTTTTTTTTTATGATGAGTTTTATTCCCTGAACCCCATCTTACCTCGAGAAATTGTTCCTCAGTAATGATTCCAAGAGTCATCAATGTCATTCACAGATGACTTTCCAGAGGTCAAGAATAAGTCTCGAAAATACATGACTCAATACAGTCAAGCTCACTCATGTTTCAGAGTCCAGTAATTAATAGGTTTAGTTACTCCTTGTTTCCCTTAATTCCTTCTTCACCAATCCAGAGCCAGGTTGAAATCCATTTGGTTTGCATGTTCATTGCATAACTTTGCTTCCAATGGCTGTGAATTGGACCTGGAAGAAGATGGAGGTCACAGACCCCCAGGATGCACCATCACCGGGGAGGCTCACTCGTGAGCCAAGCAGCTCTGACAATGTAACAAATGGCCGAGACAGTCAAGACAACTTAGTTGTCCATGCCAGGGAGCTGTGTAGACACTGATAAAAAATTAACTGCAAAATCAGTGTTCTGCATACCCCTAGGAGCACTCTTGTCCTTCTGCGGCTTTGGAAACCAGCCTTCCATGTTCAGGGGAGGGGACCAAGGATGGGATGTTTCTGATGGCACAATCTCAGACTCACGTGTCCCCCACATTTGACATTTGTTGTGGCTGCTCTCAAAACACATCTGTTTTTTTCAAGCAGCTTTCTGAAAATTAAAATGCCTCCACAGGGGTTTCCTCTTACCCCAGCAAACTCCCCTCACACAGAGAGGCTGTCGTTCTGTGTCCGCACGTGCCTGTCTGTGCCTGCTCTGCGCAAATATGTCCCTCTGGCTCTGACCCCAAGGTTTAGCTGCAACAGCACCAGGCAATCTTTTCTGTGCAGTTTCACAAAGAAGCCGTGCTTAAGTATTCCTGCGGGCTGCCGATGAATCTGGGGGTATTGCATGGCAAAAATGTTTGTGTTTTATCGAGAGCGCAAAGGACCCTTAAGGAATATCCTCGCAGGAATTTTTGCTGATGCAGTTTGTTTTGTTGCTTCCTAATTGGAAGGAGGCCTTGTTATCAGCATTTGTGTCCAACTGCACAGATTGTTTACCTGCTGTGAGGGAGCTGCAGCTCTCTGTATTTTAGTCAGAGCTGCTAATACCATTATTTTCTGAGGACACAGCCAACAAAAATATCAAAGCTGCCTAAGGTTAACATGATAGTAACTCCTCTCAGCTTTGGCCTGCAGCTATAAGCAGCTTTGTGGTTACTCGAGGAAAATCTCCCACTTCTTGAGAGTTTAAACTTTAGTTTAAGTGGATATAAAGGAGGATGGATTTACACTACTAGGGGTCATTCCAAGGATGACAACAGTTTCAAGAGCAGCACCCAGGTTTTGCTTCCCAAGCCCTTCTGAGAAGCAGGTGACTTTATCTGAGGAACAGCTCCAAAGGACTTGGGACACATTAGACAGTACACACCAGTATCAATAATTAAGACTGACAAGAACCAGATTCTGTTTACAGATGTTCCTTGCCATTTTCAGCAGGGTCCAGCAAGGCCAGGAGTCCTCCAACCTGAGGTTGAGTGAGACATGATCAAAGAAATGAAGTCCCTGCCTTGGAGAATGAGCAGATCTGAGACAGCTAGGTAACAAGAAACAAGGGTCAGTGAGTCACTGCATTTCCTTGGAACCACTCAACCAATTTCAAGGAATGAAAGAAGTTAATTTTTTTTATATAGAAAGACAGGAAAGAAAGAAGCTGATACTCCCTCAGCAACTGAAACTAAGTGAAACTGGAAACTCTTGTCTGAAGGGTATCTTCCCTAAACCTTTGTTTAATATAACATGAATGCAATCGTCAGTCCCTTGTTTTAATGGACCATTATCAAGAAATGGAATATTTTACCCAATGCCTGTATTTACATATTCAATGTTTATACATAAAATGTGAAATATATATTTACTGCCCATTACATTGCACTTGCAGAGTGAAGGTTTGGGGTTTTGTCCATTATCAGGCTGATTGCAGCCTTTTTTGTTTAATTGAGTACATGTCTGTTGTCTACATCTGTGATGGCAAAGCCCCAAAACGCGATGTGAAATAGTGAAGTGGCTGGAATTCACTGAAGACCACTGTTTATTCGCACGCTTCTGTCTGAAACAGGTGGATCTAGAGGGAGTTATTTTGAGCTTAAGTTAATGCTGACCTCAGCTGAAATAATTTGCTCTCTTGCTCTTCCTCTGACACAGAGTCAAGAGGGAGTTGTCTGACTGCTGCATGTGATTGTACACATCTGTCAACAGAATCAGAGACCTGAATGCAAAATGTAGCACTCGGGAACGCTGTGTGGGTTTCCGACACTCCCTGAAGGACACAAGGACCATAAACCAGTGAATGGATTACAATAAGGCATAAATAGAGCATTTTTATCTGTGACAGATGTAATCCTGCTCCAGCACAGCTTATGTTATTTAAAGGAAAACAGTCTCTGTTTCAGACCAGCTCTCTGAATTTCAGATGGGAGAAAAAAAAAAAAAAATAAGCATTTTCCCATGTGTATAATCGTAAGCCTCCTTTGGAAGCAGCTTGGGACCATTGTTTCGAATGGGGCTGACCATTACCTCTTCCAGAGCACCCCTACCCCATGAGCACAAGACCAGGAAAAGGACAGCAGGCTTTCTCATAGCTTGCCACTCTGAGCAAGGAAAGGCTTTCTTTACTGCCCCGGCTTGCTGTTTGAAGGCTGCAGCACCGCAGGCCAGCCGAGCCGTAAGAGTTGCGAGGAATGAAGTCCCAAGCCAAGAAGCAGGTGTGAGACATGCTTCTCGCTTGCACAGACATATGCTACAAAATGTTGCAACCTTTCCTGCATAATATCTGAATGTATAGTCATTAGGCAGGACAGAGTGGAGAGCACACATATGGAAAACGTCTCTTATTTGGAGACAGGAGCGTGTATTTTCTCTTTGATGCTGGCACGTGCAAGGAAATACTGATAATGATGACTCTAAAGTGCCATTCTGCAACCTGATAAGGAGACAGTCTTGAAGAAGGCAGGAATTTTACCAGGTTTTATGCTAGAAACACTTTTTATTAATTATTCCCAGAAGTGGCGCAGATGGATTCTGGATAACTGCATCTGGATTTCTGTGCATGGCTAAGTCCTTCCAGGGAAATGAACTGAGAGATGAAGACTGGGAGTTGAGGCTGTACTAAGTTCAGGTAACATGGGCATACAGCATCACGTTACCTCACTCCTTTGGACAACCTCTGAGGTACTCACTGCTTCCGAGTCAGAAAGAGAAAAGTGCATTTCAAATAGCTGGGCAAGGGGCCTTAGCTGAATACACTATTCATCTCAGTAAATGGCCAGATTAAAACCCCTTTGAAATACTATATCAGGTTTTTTTTTCCCTACAAGTAGATCCTTATGAACTCTAAGAAATCTAAGATATTCTAGGCTCTTTAGCCAGCCAAGGGGCAATCACAGACTGACTTGCCATGGGGAACAAACCTGCAGAGTAGCTGATGGCTGAGGTTTAAGGATCTGTTGTATTACCAGGCAAAACCTGCTAGAATCCAGGCAGCACAAAATAATTCTGTCACTGAAAAGGCTAATTAAAAGAACTGTGTTAGTAAAGAGATAATTATATGCAGATTCTTGAGAGATTTGGACATTCAGCAAGATTAAGGAGGATGTGTGTATTAGCACTGAGATGAAAGTAGGAAGTTTAAAATTTTGGCTGATTTTAAAAAAAAAAAAAAAAAGAAAAAAAAGTTAAAGAAAAACTAGTCCAGGTAAATATATATATGGAGTAAATTTTCATGCAAAAGAAGGGATCTTCATTTCTTGGGACATCAAAAGAATAGCCAAAAGCTAAGAAATTAGTTGCAGAAAATGGACATACAGTCATGGAGATGAATTACATGAACTGCATGGAACAACATGCATTTTTTTTGTCTCTATTCATCTTTGGCTACAGAGACGTAGTGCTATAACAATCCAGTTATTTTGTAGGCTTGATCTTTTGACACAGCCACATAACTATACCTCACCAAATTCCTCTCTTTCTCTGGGCCATTGTAGCTTAGACTTTTATACAGATCACACCATGTGCTGCTGTTCTGTTCCCAGCTGGGAGATGATCGGTGACTTCCAGGTCAAATAAATTCAGCGGGGTCCATCAGCAAAAATAACACACTGACGCAAATCCTTGCGCATTTGCTCAGCTGCTGTTGAGCCCATGCTCATGCTCAGTCCTGTTGCTTACACTGACCTTTCTGGATGCGCTGTGTGCGTGCAGCGACAGAGATATGGGCACCGGAGCTGTGCTGCCTCCAGCTGTCACGTTTCTTCCCTGACATTTTTAGCCTTTCATGTTAATTACACACACCCTGGACTTTCCCTCAGTGATGCCCAGAGAAGTGGAGAAGATACTATACACAGCTTTTCCACTCTCCAAGAGAGTCAGTGAAGAGAGATGTGTCTTGCTCCTTCCTTTTGTGTGTTCCAGAGTAAAGGACAACTTGCAGAAGAAGGAAGTTTCCTCATGCCTATTTGTTAAAGATTAGGTTTGTGCAGCAAGGGATATAATTTATGCCTTTTTGTGGTGGTGTTAGTTAGATGTTACTGACTGTGAAGCTTTGATACCTAGGGCAATTACAAAGTGTCTGCAGTGAAATGGGCAAGCCTGCCACACTTGTCAGATGCACAAGATACTTCCCAGAGTGGAACAGTAGCAAGAGACACACACCCCAGAGGCTTGTAGGACAAGGATTTTGCTGAATTCGTGGGCAGTTTTGAAAACCAGATAACTATTAGAGCACTGCTATTGCTTCAAAGGCAGCTCCCAAGCAGGTGGCAAAGGACGATACGTGACACATACTGGTCATGGAGAATAATCTCTCCCGAGTTCCCTGTTGCCTAGCGAGTCAGCCCATACCTTATTTTCTCCATGATGAGTGTCAATACATTGAACTCATCCTATTGCTCTGTTGTCTATAGCACTGGTGCATCTTTCCAGTCCCTGCCATGGAGGAAAGGCTTACTGGACTTGCCGCAGTTTGTTAATGACACAAAGGGTTTGATTTGTTCCAAGCATGAGGGCATGCTCGGTACAGCCAAGACAAGCTGCAAATGTCTTCTGCTTCTCCCATGACCTGTCATCACCTACCTTCTAGCCAAGACGTGGTTTGGAAAAATCAGTGGGTAAACAGCATGTGGAGTAAATTATATCTGAAAAGGGAAGAAATATGAAGATGTGCTGCAGGTCTTGCTGTCTCTTTTCCAGGGATCCTCTTGCTGTCTCTGCAGGCAGTTGGTGGAAAAAGACTTTTATCGATATTATGTCCTATACTCTTTGCTTTGAGCTCTCAACTGTACCTGCTAGTAAGAACGTGATGATTTTGGTACTCATAGCATGAAATCAGGATTTGTGGGGGGGGAATAAAATGGAAAAAAAATGACTGGTCTGTGCCAAGTTTCCTTTAGTTTTCTGTTTGTTGCCATGTGGTTACATGTAACCTATGTATGTAACATAGTTACAAGTAATGCAGTAGGGGTCAAACTGTTTTCATCTGTATGAATGGAAATAATATGACTTACACTCATATATTTAAGTAAATTATCTACTCGTATTGCAAATGACAATGAAAAGCTTTTAAAACCAAATCTCTTTTCCTCTGATGGATGATGTTTTGGGATTGTTGTTTTTTTAAAAATTTTATGAGTGTTGAGTGGGCTTTTTTTGGCTCGGACAATTAAGACAGAGTTGTTTTCTTCCCCGATTTTTGAGTTCCTTTATGCCAGAGAAAGGAGCTGGCTGTGATTTCAAACAACATAGAAAAATATTTCAGCCCAGAATTATAGCACAGAATTGTACCTGACATAGTTTTGTTAAATGTTATGCATAAGATCATAGCCTAGTCTGTAAAATCCACTTTAAAAAACACTATTTAAACTGCTCAGCAGTGGCAGTATAATGGAAAAGAGGAAAAGAGAAAAAACCAACTGTGTCTGATTTCCATCTCCCCTCTGCACAGGGAATCACAGTCTTGAAGTTTCCTGTCACTGTCATGCTAATGGACAAGGCTTCCTTTCTCCCTTGAGGCACAGCCTGCCTGCAAAGGGGTCCCTGCCTTCCCACTGTGCCCCACTCCACTGCAGGGAGCACTGCTGAGACTGCAGGGTCTCAGGGCCTGAATGGCCAGGGTGGGGTGGAGGATCTGCATGGGCCAGGATGGGGGCTCAGAGAGAAGAACCAAGGTCTATGCGGTATGTGTCACTCACGAAGGCAAGGCTGGTGGGCAGCAAGTGTAGTCCTGGTCCCATATCCAAAGAGCTACGTGTGGGGCTTGTGAGTCACAGTGACAGAGTCACACCAGGCGCACAAGGAAGGAAGGGGCTTGAGGAGGCGGATCCTCTTCACTACGCGCAGGCGCTGTGCCTCCTGCTTCTCATTTTCTGTACGGCTGTTTGGAGCTAAATCCTGAAATAAGCCCCCAGAACCCAGTGGTGTGAATGGCGGTAGTGTTTTTCCACAGAGCTGGGAGAGGAGCTTGACCCACTGTGCTATCATATCCCCCCTCCAGGCACCTGCATTGTCCTCACCATGTGCTCATTTACAAAGAAAGTCAATTAAGTAGCTCAGGAAAGGTGAAGATGCTCAGCTAACATGAAGTGCTGGTCTTTCTTGAGATTCAGCTTCTGCCTTGCCCTGTTAGGATCGCAGCAGGAGACTGACTTGCTCAGCCACGCTCAGTGGTATGTCTGCAATTGTTCCTTAACCTCCCACTACCTCCAAGACCATGGGACCATCTAATATTGGATCCCTGAGGAGAACTTGCTCTGTGCAGCTTTGTCCTTTTAACCTTTTAATGCTCTTCCAATTTAAGCTGTTTGTGGCAAGACCCAGACTTAAATTGCTGAACGCAGATGTCACAAATTGCTTTTCAATATGCTCCGGTGATGCCTGGAGCTGCTGACAAGGCCTGAAAGCGTGAGTTTTAAAAGAAGGTTTTAGTTTGGACAAGCTTTAAAGTGCTTTTTCCTAGTTCAGCATCTGGTCCCACATGAGTGATGAACTGACTAGTACAAAGGGAAAACGAAAGTGCTTTCCCAAATAATGGGCTCGTGGCCTGTGGAAGTCTTTGCCAAAAGATGAAAGTAAGTGTTATAAAGATGCAGGGAATTCTAAATAAGGTGGGAAGCCTCATTCAGAGGTAATATTCAAAAAGAGATGAAAAGGAAATGGGGAGTGGGGCAGTTTGTAATTGCCTTCCACAGGATTACTGCTGTATCCCTCCTAAGCAGTCCGTGGAGGGGAGTGCCAGACATGGGGACTTGGGCAAGATGGATGCTCCTTCCAGTTTGTTATGACAATTCCTGTCTTCTGAGGGACCTGTAACAGCTCAGTCAGGAGAGAGGCAGCCTTCAGAACACCACCTGGAAAAGGCACTTCTGCAGCACTACGGTCACCAAAATCAACAAACTAAAAACATGTTTAGGGAAAAAATGTGCCTCTTTCATGCTCACTACAGAAGTGGCAGAGAACTGAATGGAAAAATCCTCCCTCTAGCATTGTGACACATTCCTCGCAAGCACTGCCACAGAAATTCTCCACCAAATCCTCTGGGTTTTAACGCGATGAAGACATGTTCCAAAAATGCTCAGGGGCAATTACATCTTTATTTGTTTATCATCTTCTTTATAAGTGTGTTCATCTGGGTGTTAATGTCTGTGATTGGATATTCCGGTTGTATTCTTCTTTTAATTACAGGAATATCTGAATCTTATTTTACAAATAATATTTTCATTTCTCTTCCCCCCATCCTTCTCCTTTCACCCTAATTTCTGCAGATGCCTAGGGTCACTGATCTGCAGTTAGTGACTGGAAGATTCTACTGTGCTAATTATATTTGACATTTAATTTTTATATCAATATTGATATTTTATAAATCTGCTAGGCATTATTCTAGTGCAGATGTGTAGTTATTTGCCATTTTTTTCTCCAAAATCTTTATTCCCTCATCATCAATTGAAGAACAGTCCAGAACGGGAACACCTTGGTGGCAGGGCTGGGTGGGAAGCCATAAATTATACCCTGCCAACTGCTGCTGGCTCAGTGAGGTTGTGTTTGTGCCACCAAACCACAGCTTGTCCTAAACATGAAGGAAAAAGAGAGATGGAGGACATGCCCATCAACGTGCCACCTCCAAGTGCTGGCATGGTGTCTGCTGGCTTGGGAGAAATGGCATCACAACATGTGTGTGACTTGAGAATTTGGGGCCTGCTGGAGGGATTATACCTAATGATTTTGGATAATGTAGATCTAAGCCTGTGAGAGGGGCACAGAGATACATGGCTGCCCATGCCCACCAGGAAAAAGCAAACTCCACACACACAGTCACAAATTCCCTAAGTGAGCAGAGGGAAGACATGTCTGGTTATGGACCTCAGTTTTTGGAAGGGAGACCCAGCTCACCCTGCACTATGCCTCTGAGGCAGGGAGCCCTTAGCCCCTGAGGCATGGAGAGGGAAGCCATCACAGTGACTGCACCTCCACAGCAGCTAGAAGCTGCTCCAGGGCACCACTGCCTCAGGAGCTAGAAAGCTCTTCAAACTTGAAAAAGACATCTCAGCTATGGGAAAGAGGCAAAGATGGGGATAAAAGGAGCTAAACTGAGAATATCTCCACATTTGGGCAGGCTACTGAGCAGGCGGAGGGAGCTGTGAGCTTGGAAAGTAATTGAAGGGAAGGGATCTTGGCAGCAAAATGCATAAATGTATTGGCACAAACAGGGCCCATCTCCTTGTCCCTGAGAAAACCAGACCTCTATCCTGATGGGACGTAGTTCTGTATATACTTCTTCACTGCTGCTCAGAGCCTGCATGTTTATTTACCTTTTATATTCAAAATCTCAATGATAAACACCAGGTAGCACACAATACAGTGTTTACTATTGCTTCTCCTGTGAGCAGATTTCTTAATTGTCTCAAGTGATGACTGTATATTGCACTAACACTCCCAGTCCCGGCAAGACCTCACGCTTGCCTGGCTTTCTTGCAGGGGCTTTCTCAGAGCAGATGGTTTTGCTCCCGAAGGCTGTGTTTTTTCTAGCGGGAGGAACTGTTATGGCCCAGCAGCTGAGTGGTCCCCAAGGCAGGTGTGGGACTGTCTCTGGAAAGAGCCTTCTGGTGAGAGTGGGGACAGATCATAGCTGGGGCTGCTGCCTACAGAAAGAGCAAAGGCCCACAGGACAGAAACAAAGCACAGTAGGCTGAGCACAACCCATTAGTGCTGTAGCACATCTGAACTTTTAGCTAATTTTAAACAATATTTTGCAATAACAAGAAAACCTTGATTAGTTCTCACTTCATCTGAGTACTTTACCTTCCTATCTTTCATGACAGCATGAGCTAATCAGGCAATTTTTATGTATGACAATGAACAATCCTTTCCCGTAATGATTTTCTGTGCTCCTGGAGCACTTCGCTTTGTTATATTGGACAGCACTTAGAGAGACAATTATCCCCACTCTGCAAATGAGGAAGATGAGATACAGAAAAGTTATGTGACCAGGTCAAGACCCAATTACATTCACAGAAATAGGTAAGAAAGGCCAGAAAATTGAGACAGCTGTCTACGATCGCTCGGGCTTTTTGTCATTGCACCAGTGCTAATTCATCCCCTGTGCTGGGTAGGGGCATTCATTACTGATCAGGTTCATCCTCTGTCTTTAATTGTTCCTTGTAAACTGAGCACTAACAGAGAGCCACCACTCTTGAGAAGGCACTGTGTAAATAATTATTTCACCTTTTGCCAATAGTATGGTCATTTGGGCACATACACATCTGTACATCTGACATGAGCTCTGCATATGGAAACCACTTTATGAACACACAAAGCAGCTTCCTTTCAAGCATCATATTTTAAGGCTTTTTTAAAAAAAGAAAATGTCAAAGGAATGCACCCTCAAGCCCCTAAAAATTCAACTGCACATATTTTGACAAATCTCTTGCCAGAGTTTGTTTTTAATTGGCATTTTTTACATTTAATTACCATATATAAGTGTAGAAATGCAAGTCAAACCACAAAAATCCCCCGATTTTATTTCACACTCACAATAAATTTTAAAAAAATTGTCAAAAGCATTTATTTTTTAACAAGCTTGGAAACCCTCTGCCTTGAGCAGGGACAGTTGCATTTTCGCATCCAGGACACCCTACAATAAATCCATTTCTCCGAAATCATCCTATTCTTAGACTAGAGAAAGAACTTGTTGAGATGCTGTTTCTCAAAAATAGTAACAATGTGTGCTCAGTAAAGCAGAAGGGGTAACCACAAGGGCTTCCAGAAGAAAGATTTGTCTTGTATGTAGCAAAGCATTTCCACCATCATTTTGGAGAAAAAAGTTTTGGGGAGGAGTTCAACCTCTGAGTTTCACAAACTCCAAACTGGAAAAGCCTTTGGGTGTTGACCATTAGGATGCTCCTGGCACTCATGAAATGAGGGACACCTAATCCTTGCTGGCACACTAGGAATTATGGGTGTTTTTTGAAGGTCAGTCAGGCTGGCAGCATCTCAAAAATCAGTTGCTTGCTAATGAGTTGCCACCTCTGGTGAACACATCATGAATTTTTAAAGACCTTTCAATTAGGAAGGCATTGCCCACCTGATCCTTTCACTGCCTAGAACATGCCTTTCCACTAACTTTAATGGCCTTTGGAGCTACCTGAGGGAGTGGGTTCTGGACCCTAATACAAATTTGCCCAGAGGGATAGAAAGGCCCAGACAGTCTGTGACCACTTGGAAAAAAAGTTTAACGCTTTCGTGAACTGCAGGCAAAGCTTGCTATGAAGACACCATCCCATGTCTATGTGGTAAAGGGTGTCAGGACTGGGGGGCAGTGTGATGGGGCAGAGGGTTAAACTGATGTCCTGAGAAACAACAGACAGGCTGTGAGTTGGGGCTTTAAAGAGGTGATGGTAATGTAAATCCACCTGAGTCAACAGCCACCAAAGGCTGCCTTTTCTCTGATTCCTCCATAGCCCCCAACCCTTTCTGCTCAGTGAGTAGAGTGAAAGCCTCATGCAAACATAGGCTTTAAACTGGTTGTGATGAGCAGCACTTTGCAGCCACACACAACTTCTCTGCCATGAGAAGGAAAAAAACACTGTTAGAGATAGCAGGCGGCACCATGGCTGTAACCCGGGTGGATACACCACGGGCACTTGGGAAGGTAGTAGTCATCATGGTATGTTTGCCTTAGAATGATGGCTTGACCTCCCACCTGACACGTGGGTATAAAAATAGACATCTTTTCATCAGGGCCTCACCACCAGTGGCCTAAAGCCTGCTCCAAGCACCAGTGCATTTTTTTTATTTTATTTTTCCCCAAGCTTTAAATGCTTGTTTATTGTTCAGTTACCGCTGTATAAGAAGTGTAGTCCTCTGGCAACAGGACATAAACATTGTGGGTAACACATAAAAAAGATTGACTGCTCCATCCTCCTCATCCTTTCTAGATAGATAAGTGTGTCCCTATACCTCTTTCACTCTTGTGCAGAGACAAGGCCAAGGCAGCTTAGATGAAAGGCACTGCATGTAGCCTGGGAGAAGACAGGATTTCTCCTCTTGCTCTGCAGCATCCTTCCTGAAATCAGTGAGAAAGGGGCTTGATCCACAGAATCTGACAGAGATTGCAGCAGGTCTTTCCCCTTGCTTCTCCAGTGACATCAATTCCCAGCAGGTAACACAGCATCCCAAATGGTGAGCAGACCCACCTCAACCCTAGGGTGGGGTCCCTCAAAGGATTTGCTTGCAGCTTCCCTATCTGGCCATTTTCTGCCAGCTGTTATTTAGTGTGACATCTCAAAATTGCCAGCTCTTACCTTCTATCCATAGTCTCGTGATAACTGATTATTCATATCATCAGAGAGCATAGCTGTGGAAACAAATGGTCACCTGCACTGTTGAGGGCTACGTTTTTCACTTCTTCATTTTCAATAAGCACATTTCTGATTTTCATGAGCAAAAAGCCCCACACCACACAAACCAACAAACTGAGTTTGAAAAGGTTACAATATTTTGTTTTGTGGTTTTTTTTTTTTAAATGAGTCTGATTGTTTGAGGGAGACAAAAGTCTGGGTGCCAAGGCAGATAGAAGGTTAGGAGGAATGCATCTAGAGAGAAAGACCCTTTCTCGGGAGAACTTCAGGGATTTTGAGAAACAAACTAGTTTCTCATTAAATGCTTTCACACACTGGTTTTATTTATGCTACAGCTATGTTTGTTGATGCATTGGCTATCTTGTCTGGCCAACTGCTTAATCTCAACCTATTAAATGTGTGTTTGTGGAGAAGTAGCAGCAGATGGATACCGTTGTTCTAGTAAATCTTTTTTACTGTGTTTGTCTTTGTTTATAGTATGAAGGGAGGGACTCTGAAGGAATCCAGAAAGCCAGACATTTCAAAGACTTGCAGATTACTCACGGAATAGACTCACCACAAATCTGACCAGGATACCCACCATAGCTCTCACGGCAGCTTATCTGGAGAGGTGCAGCACAAGCGGAGGTTTGTGCTGCTGAGCGGCTGAATGTCTGTGTTGCATCAGGAGGGATGAAGAACAAGCACAGTACAGACAGGTTGTCCAGACTATCTGCTCTGCTTGCTTGAGGCCCTAGGCATTAGGTCAAAACCAGTTTGCTTATGTGTGATTTTTTTTTTTTTTTCATTTCTAATCGTCTTTAGAGTCTGGCTGGAGGTATTCTGTCATTGCCCTGCATCCACTATCCATTTCTTTGAGATCTATGCAAAAATATCAGTGAATAGATATATAGATAAACAAATGAGACCTGTTTGCAATTGCTTTGGTATATTTTTTTCACTCTTCAGTCTTTTTAAAAAAGGATTTTTAAAATGAAGTTAAGTAAATTAAGTTCTTCAGGGGAACTGAAATCTCACAGTGGAAGTTGGCAGCATCAGCCTTACCTCAAACAAAATGTACTGTAACAACTCCCAGTGCAATCAGAGAAAAGAACTGAAATCCTCCCTTCTTTGCACCTGGTTTCACTCCGGATCCATGAATCTGGCTCCTCAGCCTCTGGCGTTGCGTGCCTCTGAGACTCTCAATACAGGAGATGGCACCATTCTGTGTCTGGTCCTGGCTGTAACAACCAAGACCCTGAAGTGCAAAACCAAGAAATCTTGTGTTTTGGAAATCCTGGCTCTAGAAAGAGAAATGCCATTTTAGGATGTGGTCCATGTGATCCTAATTCCAGTTAGGATACGTACAGGGAACAAAATTGTCTCTTTCAGTACAAAATCTGAGGTTAGTATTGCCAAAGCTAAAGTCGTTGATCTTCTTTAGAGGCAGCAATAGTCTATAGACACACTGGGATATCTCCAGCTAATTCCATGCAGACTGGAGCATCCATGATGGAGATGGCTACAAGGCTGGGTCACAAAAGCACGGTAAGCTGTTAAGAACCACTCTGGTCAACAGCATCACAAGTTGTGCCTGCCACAATGGAAGGTGATTTCAGAATGACAGAAGTTTTTCAGAGGCCAAATACTGTTTCCAAGTCAGTTTTCTGCTTTCAAGCAGGTCTCACAAATTCCACCTCGAGATGCCCTCGATCCAAGAACCTATGAGGCTCAATTTAGAGAGATTAATGAGTGCTTTTACAAGTTGCTGAACTTGTCTTAGTGTGTCCTCGAGGTCACCACATCATTTTATTTTGCTGGAACAGAGGCAGGTTACTTCCTCCACCTGTGCTTGCTGAGAGCAACCTCGAGGTGTCCAACAGTACCACCGCCGGGCTATGTTCGTCATTCCCTAACGCAGCTGACACTGTGATACATTTTCTGTCAGGTGAAATTTAGAGGCACATTAACCTGCTTGACAGGAATAGTGAGTCACAAACAGCTCCTGAGGAGAAACATCCATGGTGTGGAGAATGTTTCAAGGGTTTTTAGGCTGCAGTTTGATACATCTACTAATTATATCGGCAGTCTCGCAGATACTGCCCAAAAATAAAAAATAAAAATCAAAGCATAAAAATACATACCCTTCCTAGAAACACAGCAGACTTTGCTGCCTGAATTTTCTAGATATTTCTGTCTTCTTTAAATAACCCAAGGCAAAATCAGCTACGAGACTCTCTTCATGCCCACTATTCTGCTACTAATTTCAGAGTTGTCTGGTCTACACCATGATGGGTAATGATGGTTGGTGCATCTGCTCCAGAGTCAAATTAAGACCCAAAAAGAAATGACCTTTCCCCATGTGTACTTGCATATGCCTGCTTGTCCCACAGAGCTTGCAGCACTGTTGGCACTGGGGGTGTAGCCGTGTGTGTTGCAGTCCAGGGCTGCATGGGGGCATGCAGGGCAGCTTTGCACTCAGCAGCTCTGCAGAGCAAGAGGGGAGAGGATGCAGCACCATGGGGTCCTGGCTGCAGCACAGTGCGGAGACTTCTGTACAGTTTTACATCAAGGACCAGCTCTTTCCCAGTTGTTGCATGATTGAAGTATCACCACTCAGCTGATTCCTGGCAGGGTTCCCCAGAGACAGGACTCTTCCAGGGAGCCCAGGGAAGAGCCTGAGCATACCAGGCAGCTTCAAAAGAGAAAACAGTAGTGGTTATTGCCAATCATTTGCTTTAGGAAGCGGAGTTCTTCCTCTAGCCAGTGGTGATGGCTGTTGTCAGAGATGTTTGAAACTAAGGTTAATAGCACTACTGGTATCTTTAACTTGAAAGCGACCGTGGTTGTAAAGAAATCTTTCCATCAAAACATTGGTTTTTCTGGTTCAATTTTATCTTCTAGGTGAGCCACATTAATCACTGCTTTCCCTCACTTTCCTTCTCTCTCTGTATACTTGTATGGCTCTTGTCACGTTCATATCTGAGTGCCTCTCCCCCTAAGGAGTTTAAGACTAAAAATAATTCTCTACCTCCTTTCCCAAGATGGAGAACTGTCTCTCATTTATAGTTTCCTAAAAGAGTGTTGCACATACTTTAAAAAGAGCTCTTTTCCTTGCCAGGAGCGTGTGATTGGAAAAAGTCACATCCAGCAACAGATGAAGGTAAGCAAAATAAGGAGAAATCCCAGGACCTATAAATGTAACAGGAATGCTATTAATGGTATGGTTGTGTCATCTTAATTCACACCACACAAAGCACAAAAGAAAGGATATTTAACTGCAGGTTTGTTCCTATTTAAGTCCAGTGCAGAACGTTTTGAGGTGCACCAGATAATGCTGTAGGTCACTATCAAGATATAAAATGCTATGTATGTGCTAAGCATTTTTATTAAAGCTGAACTGAATAATGCAGTAATGATGCTGCACAGTAATTAAAAAGAAACTTAATTTCTTCCAATTGCAGAGGGAAAAGTGTACAAATAGGTTAATGCTTCTTATAAAGAATTATTAAACTGTTAACTGCACTTGCTGTAGGGAGGTGTTTGTTTCCTGCAAAAGACCTTTTCCTAGATAACCCCATGCTTTAGATACTTCCAATTAATTTGAACAATATGTTTCTTTTTACAGATGCTTTATTGCTTGATACTGATATTAATAATTTATATGAAAAGAATTGTCAATCTTAAATACAATAAAGTAATGCCACTATAGAGGAAGGTGATAAAGATCAAGTTGGGAGACCAGGAGCCACACACAACTATGCTCCCAATGTAAGGAAGTGCACTTTGCTAAATATATACCAGCACCTTTCTATTTTTACATTTCTGCCTTGTCACCATCGGGAAACAATGCAGGTCTTGATGCTGATTCTGACGTGCCCCAAAATGACAGGCTTCCATTGGCATCAATAGTATGTAGAGGGAGGGAAATAAGAGAAAAACCTAATCTCTGTAGCCAGCATTGTGTCTTAACAATGACACTGTATTCAGAGGGAGCTGCAAAGATCTGTAGGTCAGGTGATCGAAACAGTATTTTCAGAGTGGCTGAGGAGATCTACCTCTAGCTTGGATTTTCAGGTGCTGCTTGGTGCCAACTCCATTGATTCCAAGGAGTGGTGAGAAGTTAACAAGACAATTAACAGATGCTTTTGCTCACTCATATACCAAAAAGGGCCAAAGAAACTTGTTAAGAGCTGGGCTATTACATACTAGTTTATCTGTAATAGAAATCCTATGTGGAAAAAATATGTGCCATTGTGTAGACCCCTACTTGCTCATAGAAAGCTTACAGCACATGGAAAAAGATTTTTCCCTTGACTTCTCTGGTATGTAAATGCCTGGTAAATGGTCATGTGCATCATTTATATGGCAGCCAAATCCCCAGGTGACTCAGATTTGAAGGATCCATCTGAGCTGACTGATGTGTGTAAGAGTGCACCTGAAACCAAAGAGCTCATCCTGGAGAGCTTTGCAATGCATCCTTTTTGGGGCAGGCAGGGAGGCACCCGCGCTGTTCTCTGGGAGCTCACAGCAAGCTCGCCAAAATTGAATTAAGCCTCTGAAAGTAATCTTTAGCCTGTTATAGCTGAGTAGCTGAACTCTGTGTGAGGTTACATACAGAAAGAAGTTCTGTTACATTAGCAAAGCAGATTAGATTTTCGTATTTTACTCTTCATTGTGGCCTTGGCTATGCATAAAATGACAGCCAGATGAGACTGTCATCGGGGCTTGCTCCATGGGGAGAAAAGGAGAGTGTGATAAGATCCTTGATTCCACCATTATCTGGCAGAAGACCATCACAACCAGTACACCTCTCTTCCCATGTGTTGTGGCTGCAGGCCAGAGCTCTCTTAACCCTTTGCCTTGCTTCGATCACTTACAAAATCAGCATGACACTGCACATCTTCAGAGAGGGCTTGACCCTTAATTAATGTTAGTTCAGGGTCCTTGATAAAAGGAGGTTTCAATAATGGCTACTGAACTGGCTTGATGCAATAAACCACAGAAATACATTCACAAGTAAGGTACAATCTAGAAACTCTCCTCAGGACTTGTCTACAAATGAAAAATGTCATTTTATTGTATCAGCAGACAAAGCAGAGCAGCCCGAATACAAGGTCTATTAGTCTGTTACTATACCTATTCCCCAATAGCAGCTTTTACTGAGACTTCAGCACTGCACATCTCCCTCAGAGAATTTCACCCCTCTGCCAGCTCCAGTCATGCTCTGGATACCCCAGGCCAGCAAAGAGGGACTCGAGCAGTGGACTCAGGCTCCAGCTCTAGTGGTAGAACTTCACTCTGCACACAATTGCTGGTAATTGCTTAATTTTTTTCCATACATCTGCATGTCACAAGTATTCCATGCATCTGATCTTGAAACCAGCAATTAAGGGAAAATTCCCACTGAGATCAGGAATCATTTTGCTTTAACAAGAATGCATGTTTGTCTGGCGTTTCTCTGTATGAGTATTCCTTAAGTACTTGGCTCCATACAATTAAGCACTTTCTAGTTAATAAAAACTGACTCCCCCAAACCATATACTTAGTTTGGTGTCATTAAGTGGTGGGAGACTTGGCTGACATCCAAAATTGCTCGGTTTGGGTGAACACAAAAAACTACACTCTTTAAACTGAGATTGACTGAACTGCTTCAGCATATTTCACTGGACATTCAGGGTGGAGTTCATCTCACCTAACATTAAATAATCAAGAGACACAGGATCCACTAAGTTCACTGCCTGAGGCAGGTCAAGAGTCTGCAGAGCCTCTCTCTCTCCGTGAAAAACTGGAAAAAAACCCCTCAAAACTAACTAAGACCAGGGTGTCTGGTTTTTTAGATGGCTTAAATTACCACACTCAGGATATAAGAAAAATACTGTGTGGTTTCCTAACCAGATGAACTTAGTCTAGACCCCTGCTAGATAGAGGCAACCTGCCATCTCTCAGTCCCTACCTTGACTCAGTCTGCCACAAAACAAAGAGGAAACCTTCCTCTTTTTCTTTCTGCCCTTTTGTCCTTCCCATCATTCTTGACTTGTAAAATTACTTTTACCTGATTTATCTGAATATTCAAGACACACACCCCACCCCATGCCAAACGCTACTGACATCACTAAGGGCATTGGCAAAATGAGCCCAGGAAAAAGCAAGCACCACAAACAAAACACGTTCTTCTCTCCAAAGAAACAAATTCACACCAAGAATTATTCAAGTAAAACTAAATCAGTTTGAATTCATACCTTTGTTTATGCCACCTTAAGTTTTCTATGTGGACAACCCCATATAGGGAAGTTACACTGTACATTATAATGAGGTTACAATGTGCTAATCCCCTTGGACCGAAGCAATTATCACCTGCCTGCTAGGTGTTAAATGCTGCATTACAAGGGGATTATTTTCTCTTTTGTTCTGACTGAGACCTGGTCTACCCACAAATTCACACTGGTTAAACTAATTCAGGAGGGAGTTTGCATTTTGCCACCTCTAAATCAGTTATGTATTGCATTAATAAAACTGGACTCAATGACAATCCCCTTGATATTTTGTAATTCCAAGTGGTAAAATTATTACTTCTGTGCTACCTGGCCGTTTTCCATTATTCTCTAGCCGCAGTTATTTGATTTTATTTATATCACAGAACCACAGTTTGGAAAAGTCCATTAAGGCCCTGGCACAGGTTGCACAGAGAAGCTGTGGCTGCCCCTTCCCTGGCAGTGTTCAAGGCCAGGCTGGATGGGGCTTTGGGCAACCTGGGCTAGTGGATGGTGTCCCTGCCCATGGCAGGGGATTGGAACTAGGTGATCTTTATGGTCCCTTCCAGCCTGAACCATTGTATGATTCTATAAGTTCATCAAGTCCAACCATACCTGTCCTCTCCTAAAGCATATCCCTGAGCATCTCATCTACCCATCTATTAAATACACCCAGGGATGGCTACTCAACCTGGGCAGCCTGTTCCACTGCCCGACAAATCTTTCTGTGAAGAATTTCTTCCTGACATCCAATCTGAACCTGCCCTAGCAGTTTAAGGCCGTTTTCCCTTGTCCTATCACCTGTCATTTGGAAGAAGAGACCATCACCCATCTCTTTGCAACCTCCTTTCAGGTAATGATAAGGTCTCCCCTCAGCCTTCTCTTTTCCAGACTAAACATCTCCAGCTCCCTCTGCCACTCCTCATAAGGTTTGTAGCAGATTTTATTCTGCAGTTTTGTGTTTCTCTTCCACAGCCTAGGTTTGAGCCTGGCATTGAAGCACAGCTAAATACCATAACTGAGGTGAGTTTGGGATATTTTCAGTCCCTGGAATGACACAAGGCAAATGTAGGTACCATGGGAAATAGGTCAGCAGTTAGCCTCCCCCCAACCCCACCTCACACAGTGCAATAAAACAGTGCTGGGGATGGTGAGCTGTCAGAGGTGCAGTCTTTTGGACAAGCTATAAACAGCCACTTGTAGAGCTCTTCCAGCTCCCACAGCAGTCTTCACAGAAGTAATGAAAGGCTGCTGCCTTGAGTGTCCTGGGTGAGTTCCAGTTACATTATTACAGTTTACATGTCTTAGTTTCCTTATAACTTTGTGTGAAGTACAGATCACAAACCTTTTGTGTAGACATGCATCCAGCTTAGAGGCATCTGCCTACCACTTCAAAGCACACTGTGGTTTAGTGATGGTTGAGTGAGCTGTACCAGTCCACACTTTGCACACAAACACACATCACTCCTCATCTATAGTGTCACTGAACACAGACAAAGAGACAAATATCCACTCCGGTGTGTGCCTCAGATCTCATGTCCTGACCCACTCCTTTGCCACCTACTCCAAAGCTGGAAGACGCTTTATGGCAGCAGCTATTGCTCCCAGTTCTGTTGGGTGTGTTCATAATGCTGCTAGGCACAGTCCAGATCTGGGACATCTTCTACCTTCCTCCCTGCACTTCCCTGTGAGTTGCAGGACAGAAAATGTTTTCGTACTCAAGCAATTCATGACTGTGTACAGTTATTTGATCTGGACTTGCCCAACATGTTGGACTTGCCCAACTTTTTGAGAATATTGTCTTATTTGGATGAAAGACACCATATAGTACCAATGTCCCCATATTTTGTTAGTTGCAATGTATTTAGAGACTCCTTGAAGGCCAATTATTTTGTGCCTATTGTTTGAGGCACTTGGAAAAATTTCTATAAATTATCACAAATAAAAATAGAATTTATTGTGGCTGTGTAAATGCTCTTCATGAGTTTGAGTGTTGCAGGCACTGTCAAGAAGAAAGTTGATGCCAAAAATCTTTGTAAAGCCATCTTGAAACCCACTTCATTTTCTTCTTACTGGTAGACTTAGTCCCACACTTAGTGCAATCAGTGTAAGACCAGCATCTTTAAAAAAAATGTCTGACCCACAGACAGGATTTTGGATAGTTGATGCCACTTCTAGCAGACGTCTAAAAGAAGAGGTAGGAGGGACTCTGGCTGAACTCTCCCCATCATCTTCTCTCAGTGTAGCTGCATCATTAAATAAGGCAAAGGGTGTGGCCAGGACAGGACATCATCACAGTAAGTGTTTGTGTATGACAGGTGTCTGTGAGCATGCAGCAGTAAGACTGACCCCATGCCTAGCTTTGCCAATGACAGCGTTCTGTGCAAACAATGCTTCTGGAGGAGAAGGTGGGAAGGGAGTGAGAGGGGTTGCCTGCACTGCAGAGAGGTGTTACTTGGTTATCTTTGCAAGCCCACAAAAGTCTTGGGATGGAAATTGTTCGGTCTCTCCTTTCTAGGAGGGCACAAGTAGACCCAGGAGAAACCTGAGCCACCTCTGGCCCAAGGTGAAGAGCAAAGAGAAACATTCTACCTAAACTAGTTGTTGACTGAGCTGAAGTCAGCGAAGACATGTGGCACCATACAAGTAAGAGCTGCCAATCCATCTGAATGTCACCTCCACCTGCACCCTTCACTACCACTTATTTCATCAGGAGATGAGCATCTGTGGATTTCTCACTTATGAAATAAGAAGGAATTATTATTTTTTTCCACAAATTTCTTGTTACTCGAATCACATCTGGTCTAAATCTAGTAGAAAGCCAGAACTGGAACTGTCAGTGCTGTTGAAGTATTTTTTAATTCTGCCAATTAGTGATGGCAAATGTAACCCTGATGAGATCCCTGCCTGTTGTCTCACAATAAAACCCAGAGTCCTGTGTATCGTGTGTGGCTTTCCTGAAGTGCTTCCCACTTGTGCCACTTCAGTGAGTAATGCAATAGAGATGTTGTTCTTTGGCAGTCAAGCATTTACCAAAAATTCTTAGCTCAAATAGATGGAAGGGAAGGGAGAGGGTGGAGTAGGAAAGTCTTAGGGCCAGGTGTGATGGGGGTGAGAGGGAACAGCATCTCCAAGCAATTCACACCCCACTAGTTCAGGTCTTTGGAGGTTTTCCTTCTACCTGTTTTACCTGTGATACCGCCCACTAGGAAACCAGTCTGGCTCCTAGTGCTTCTGACAGAAAGAGCAGGTAAGAGTGCACAAGGCAGTGGCTGTTCCTGCCTTTTAATAAGGGCAGTCATTGTCTTGTCCCCAGTAGCAAAAGAAGCAATGAGATGGGTTTTAAAGATCCCTATATGCCTGGAGAGTTGTCCTGGTTCTGGCCAGGATAGAGCTGACTTCCCCAAGCAGCCAGCACAGGTGAGCTGAGTTGGTTGTTTTCCACACACCCTGACATCAAGTCCCTATAAAAGGGGCTGGCCAGGCAGTGTTGTGAGTTAATCTGTTTTTGGGGGTGGTTTGGGTGTTGCTGGTCCTCTGGTCTTGTCAGGGTGGTAAGGTGTGTCTTTATGAATTCTGCTGTGGGCATTGTTATGGTTCCTCTCTGTTCTTGATAGTAAACTGCCATTATCTCAACCTGGGGGGAGGGGCTTTGTTTGTATTTCTTCTTGTTAGAGGGTGAGTGAGCATCAGGAGGTGCTCAACTGCTGCCTCCCTTGTTTCCTACTTCCCCTGGCATGCCTTAGAACTGCTCCTAGACTTTCTGGAGAATGCTGCAGGAGCAAATTCTTCTTGCTATGGGCTCTAGTTATAAAATCATTTCCTTCTGGTTAAGAGCAAGGCAGGTAGTTAGCATACTGCTCTGCTAATGAGCCTGTCAGGTGGCTGGAATTCCTGGCCAAGAAAATTTGTGTCAGTCTGCACATGGTATGATCTCCTCAAAGGTTGTCACTTTCAAAATGGTTTTGGTTGGTCTGAATAGTTGGCTTGTGGCACTGATGCTCTGAGTTGGAGGGACAATTGTTGACTTCTGTTCTTGTACATTGTATGCAGGCTTCTGAACCTTCAGGACTACCCAGAGACAGGCCTGAAATTGAGACTGCACTCCAAAGAAAGGAGTAGGTGTTCACAGAAATGTGTGTGACTATAAGCATGCAATGAGCCTTTGTCCAGGGATGTGAGAACAATGCTGCAGAAATCCTTGAATGCACAGGTTTTGCCTCTGCAGTAGAGTCTTGGTCATGGAGTGCTGCTTCATCATGCTTGTACCATGGTACATGCTGCATCATCAGCTTGTACCAAAAGATCTCTGAACCTCAAAGGTTTATACATTGTTCGGAGAAATTTTGTCCTTGCTCTTTTTATTTCAGAACTTGTAATGATTCAGTGTTCTGTGACTTTAAACCTCCCTCTTTTCAGGTCAGGATCATAAATTCTCTGTGCTGCTACAATATTATTGAAAGAAACAGTTTTCCCTGCTCTTGTCATTCTCTTGTGAATTCAGGTCTGGGTGAGGTGGCTTGCAGTTGAATAGTAAGGGAAATGATACAGCATTAAAACAATGAGATCACATTTAGCCATTGAGGCAGAATATAATCTGTTTTCAGACTGAAAATGCTGGCTTTTTTTTTTTTTTCAATAT
Source organism: Heliornis fulica (assembly GCA_013399135.1). Lineage (NCBI taxonomy): Eukaryota > Metazoa > Chordata > Aves > Gruiformes > Heliornithidae > Heliornis > Heliornis fulica. Next base: position 394,900 of record VXBZ01004862.1, on the reverse strand, counting down.
TAGCCATTACAAAACAAGGCATGCTGGGGCAGAACCATAATTACAATTCATATAAATGTCTACAGTGATGAAATTCCTTTCAGTCAGGCAGTGAAGAAGAAATCCTAGGTTGCAGGTGTCCACAAATATCAGTTACATAAACAACTGTTTTGCATTAAATTTCAAAGGCCTATCACATGGTAGTAGGCCGGAATTTTTTTCCTGATTTTTTTTTTTCCACTGTTATTCTTCCTGAAGTACCACCCAAAGACCTACAACTAAGAGCCCTTTTGCAAGATAACAGCCCTAGTCAGAAGGACGTAGGTAAACTCTCAGGACCAGTTTCTTAGGGGGATCAGCCCTTCTGCAGTTATCAAAAGTATGGATGCCATAGACCCTCTCCAATTTTTGCCACAAGAACTGAGACATCTGTTGTGTCCAGCACTGATCTTTTCTTCGGCTCAGGTTCAACATTGTCTGTTGTGCACAACTGCCCACCATTTGGGTATGCTCTGGCATTAAAGGCACAGAAGCCCAGAGAACAGATGGGTAAATGTCAAGAGTTTGGCATTATTACCACCTTCCCTGGGAATCAAAGGGTTCAGAATTTTTGCCCTTCATACGTGCCTGGAGGTTGTCTTTTGTGTCTACTTTTCAAGAGGTCCTTTTTCCCTGGTGAGCGCAGAGGAAGGGAGACCCTGGGAGGCCAGCACAGCTGCTGTGGCACTGAGGTGCCTTCCCTTCCTGAAAGGAATGTGTTGGAAAGCAGAGCACCCTTAGTGGGACCCTTACTCTATGCATCACTAAATCTTAGCCAAGGAACATGTCATGTATTGTATTATGTGTTATATTGAGTGTTTTCATGTATTGCTATGTGTTGTGTGGTCTGGGTAAGTTTAACTATTAGAGGATATTCAAAGAAAAATATTTAAAATAATGCAATAGAATACAAGCAGATAAAGTAATAAAAATCCCACTATTAAGATTATACTTACCTGTAAAGATTCTTTGTGGATCTTGGCCATTTTATCCTACACTAGGAACTTGAATCTCCCTAGATGGAGTTTCTTTTCCAGAGGTGGCTGTTGCTGTCTGCTGCTGTCTCTCATCACTCCCTCTTTGCCCAAGGGAGGGAAGGATAGATGGCAAAATCTAAGACTGTTTATCTCTGCCATCCGAAGCTCAAATACCCCAGTTCACACAGCTTACTTGAGAAAACTTTCTCTTCAACATTGGTTTCTGGACTCAAGGTGGTATCATAAGAAGAGCTACCTTACTTCTCCCATCCTCTTCAGGGTCTTTTGATAAACTTTTCTAATCTATATCCTAATTAGCAAAATCCTAGCTCAGGAATACTTGTCTTTGTCACTATCTTCTGCAGACAAATAAAACACTATGCTCACTCTTCTCGCTAGATTTATAGCTGTCATTTTCCTTGACTACCTCGTAAAAAACCAAATGTGATACTACAAATGATGTTGAGTAATACCAAACTCTGCCACATGTTAGATAGAAGAAGCCATCTCACTGTCTGCAAATGGATTTTAAAACAAGATGTTACATCTGACAATGCGTTTAAGCATAAACTGATTTTTATGTAAGAGTTACTAACAAGATGGCAGAAATTAAAATCTATTCATACTTCTTCAAGAGTGGGGTGTGCCATCACTGCATTCTATGCTCTGACAGACACTTTCTCTACTTTTCTAATCTAATAATAACTGAAGTTTCCACTCCAAAAAGCCCTCTGCATTAATCATTTGGTCTTTCAAGATCTCAGCTCAATTATCACCAGCCTGCATCTCTGCAACTAGGAAATTACATTAAAAGTTACTCCAAAGTGATGTCAGAGTGCAAGAGTTGAACAGAGAGGGGTAGCTGGGCTTCACTGCAAGAGTGAAGCGCTGTCTCCAGGACACTGCTGAGCTGGTACATAGTACTCTTTCCAAGGGGAATAAAATTAATGCAATCAATTTACTTCATGTTTTGCCTTGTCTCAAAAATTATTGAGTCATTAATCTTAGCAATGTCATGGTGTTGTCATTCACTGAATTCAGTTAAATAGGCATTCACCATTAGGAATCTGTATGTTCTTCACATGCAGTAATACCCTTTTCGAGCATGAGTGAAGCTCCCCTGCTTGAATTAGGGGGAATTTAAAGGATAGGGTTTAATGAAGATTAATAGACTGCTTCAGTACTTTGCATCTTGTACACACCTAACCATGATAGCACAGGGCCAAATTCTTCTTATCTAGGCAAGGAATTAAATGGAAAAGCAAGTTCACAAGCTTCATTTCAGAGCCTTTAGCTCTTTGCTCTTCCGTTCTCTAATTTCTGTTTCCACTGCTATTGCACAGTTTCTGGACCAAGAAGTCAGAGGTTTCATGCACCAGGGCACCCATCTGTCTTCTTCAGAAAACTCATCTGTGAAGTGGCTTTGTGTCCTTCTGTGATAGCAGCCACTGCTGAAACAGCACAGTATTGCAATGCAGAGGAGTGCTCACCAAAGAAGCCAAGTACTGATGGTCTCAAGGAAAACTAGCAGGTCTGTAGAGAAATTGGAAAATACAACATATGTCAAGAGGTTAATTGAGCTGAAGCTAATTTACACTGCATGAACTAGCAAAAGTTTTTGTGGTGCCAGGCAAGAGTGGAATTAACATGGGAATATCAATAAAACTGCATTAGAAGTACGTTAGATCAATACATCAGCAGGGGAAGAATAATCTCATAATGTCTAAGGGAACTGCCAGAACAGAAAGTCATGTAGGAGACCTGGGTTTGTCCAGAAGGTTGCAATTATGTCACTGGGAATGCTACAAAAGATATCCCTGACTCTGATGAAGGGAAGGTATTGCTGCTGCCTATTAGAGAATGCTTGTGGGGGAGTGGGTGGTGGAGTTGGGTTTACTTCTATTTCACACATGGCTGTGGTGCCAAGGATCCCAGGCTACCCTTGACCAGTCTCTGGCCACCTTTATTGCTAATAACCTGCAGCACAAGCTGCAGGTTATTAGCAATAAAAAATGGTAGTCTGATTCCCTGGAATGTATAGCTGGAAGATAATAGTACTGCACCTAAGGTAGTCTTGCCTATCAACAGAACTAATCAGCTACAGCAACAGTCTGAATGACATGATGATAAAGGTTCTGATTTTGGAGCTAGCATGGATGTGTGTCTGTACTCTACCTGCCATTACACAGCGCTTATGCTCAAACATCCCACACGCCCTAAACTCCAGTCATCACACTTGGACATGCAATAAACAAAATGTGTGCTGGATACCATATGGTACACTTTCTGACCTGTTTCCTGAAATCACTAGGTTCATCACATGCATTGGCTGTACTTCTGCGGTGTCATGGGGCTATATAGAATCTGTGGTAGGCACTGTTGACACATATTGTAAAAAAAAGTTCTGATGTTGACTCTGAAAATCTTCCTTCAAAAGAGACAGAAATGGGCAGACTACACAGGTACAAACATGGAACACACCATGACCATGTAAATATGGGACACAATCAATGACTACCAAGTGATTCAACACAATGTGTGATGTTAATACACCTAAATTGCAGGGTGTAGAGTGTGTTTAATCCTCAGGTGAATAGACTCACTTAGATGTGTATTATATTTTCACTGCTGCATAATCCCCTTGAGAAGATGACTTTATTACAAGGGCATCTGCATAAGACTTTGATGCACTTTAACTTGTGCCTATTGAGTCAGTAGCACTGACTTGCGCTCACTATTCTGAATGCACCTGGGTCCGAGAAAAGTCTGTAGTGCTGCAGCTCTCATCTTCACAAGTATCTAAAGACTCACTTGCCTTTGGTGTCATGGACCAGAGAGATGAGGGAAAGTTATAATCTCATACTGTGCTCCCATGAACAAGAGGTATGACTTTAGAGTTGCAAAGACAGTATTGTTGTTGTCACTGATACTGCCCTAGTCCTGTGTTGGGAAAGGAGCCCCAAGACTTGAGGACATTTGCTCTATTTCTGATTAGGTGTAACCATTGGTGGGGCACCCAAGAAGTGATGTATGCATCTTCATCTCTAATCCTCATCTCTATCAATTTCCTGGTCTCCTAGGTTCTGGTCTAGCTCTGTATTAGTTACTTAGTTCATACTTTGCATATTCAAAGAGTTTCAGCAGACTTTGTAATGACTCAGCACACTGATTATTGTTCATAATCAATTCTAGTGTAGATTCCCCATCAGGTGATCAATAACACTTTCCTGAAGATAACTCCATCAGAAGAGGATAGGTGCCTGCCTTTACAATATCTCAGCTCACACCATCTTTCTTAGCAGAAGCCAGCCATCAGTAGAATCATCACTGAATTCTGAACATCAGGAAGAAGGCAGGTACCTTGGCAGCAGCTTGCATTGGAGCCCACTAAAATCAGGACGATCCACCAGGATGTCTTAGAGTCTGTGGTCCTGGCGCAGCAAGTGACGAGTGGTTGGTACTCATTGAAAAGCAATCTCATAGGGATCTCTGTGCTCCAAAGTCTTTGCTTTATTGAGAGGAGGAGTGCTTGCCTGGTGAAGCACAAATAAGTTTTAAGAGCATGTGGAGCTACAATTGCTTTACTCCATGATATTGTTAGGGTACAACTGGGAAAGTCACGGATTGCTCCCTCAACATATACACTCACATCAAATTCCTTCTTGCTTTCCACATGGGTGTTGTCATTTCATTACTTTTTTCACTTCTTTTTGTTGGTTATATATGAGGGCTCTTTTGAAACTGCAAACTCTTCTGCTTGTTTGTTAGTTTATTTTTTCTATGGGGTGTTTCATTGTTTGACAGAGGGTTTTCTTTCTATTTTAGTAGGTGGAAAAAGTATTTACTGGGAGAATAACAGAGGGAAAAGCATGCAAGCATCAGGGAATGATTCTGAGGCAAGAGCAGAAAAAGAAAAACAAACACTGAGTGTAGCTAAAGGGAAGTGCAGCCATAACTCACAGTACAAGCAATGAGGAGATGAAAGGAATAGGAGATGACAATTTGCTGAGGGACAAAAGTGGTCTTCATTCACACAGATGTGTTTATTTGTAGCTCATAATTTTTAACAGATTTTTCAACTAATTTGAAATACTAAGCCCTGTATATTGTTTTTGTACATGGCAATTATTTTTTTCCTGCTTTCTGCTCTTGTTTTATCATTGATAAGTATTTCTGACTGGGACAATAACTTAAAGGAAAAAAGTAACAAATGGCCACATCTTAAAATGAACATGTGTTTTAGTTCACCCACTTATACCTCCCCTTATACTTCTGATAGGTTCTTGGTTTGCAACGCATCTGCCGCTGACAACTTTTAACTATTCTTGAAGTAGCCTTTGAGTTCTCCCCGTGTACGGTGGCAAGTGGCTCCTATTTCTGTATGTGTAACCGTTTTAGTCAGCCATCTTAGCTTGACTATGAAGGTGCCAACAGCAGTGGGGAGCTACTTCTGCACACCCTGGGCCTACTGTGATGCTTCAGATGGGACAAGGAGCTGGGGGATGGAGTGGTCAGGCTAGCTTGGGGTGGGGGGAAGAAGGGAAAGCTGGCACTGAGCAAAGATGGGACTGGAAAGGGGACAGGGAGCAGAGCCGGTAAAGGGAGGGATGGCCTCACAAGCTGAGGACACTGGGGAGGAGTGAGGCTTGCCAAGACATGGGGTGAAGGGAGGTTAGGAGCATTCTGGGAAATGGCACCAGCACAAGGAGACACCTGGGGAGCAGAAATTGGGATGTGATGAAAGGGAAAGTGGATTTGATGTGAGGGAGGGTGGGGGCAGACCAAGACTGGGGAAGAGAAAGAAGCCTTATCTTCTGCAGAAATTGGTAAGTACAGAGTGAGTTAGCCATTGAAGTACAGGAAATTAAGAGTTTATCTCAAAGTTGAAGTAACTGATTTCTGCTCTGAAAAATCAAATTCCACACTTTACAATTAGCAAAGATATCCTGTGTTGTGCAACCAAATTTGGCACTGGTGATCACTGATACTGTCTTTCTTATCGTGCTTTCTGGTGCTTCACTTGAGATTCTGGGCACTCCCAGCTGCAGAGGCTGTCAATGGACAACGCTAGTGGGTGTGTTTCATGCTGTAAGTTGCCAAATATGCCCAAATCATCACACCCTCATCACTTCAAACAAGGATAATGCTACCTTTTGACCTGAACCTTCCTATGCCTCAGCTGTGACATGGCAGTCAGACAGCCTCCACCCCTCACAGAGCTGCTGAGCAAAGTCACGCACAAATTTAGCAGGTTCCAAGGTGTGAAGCAGCCCATAGGGAGGTGGAAATCCCATGGGATGCACTATGAGGCCAGAAGCCCAGCCACAGAGCTGGGGCCAGTACAGCAGAGGATGCTGTGCTGTCTCAGACACAGTGCAAAGGAAGAGGGGTGTTATGGGGCTCACTGGGATGGCTGTACTGGGAAAAACAGCTTGGGAATCTTTGGACAGATATTTGAGATGGGTTTGAAGACTGTAGTGCTCAACTGTCAGAAAGCCAGATGAGGAAACACTCAGCTTTGTGTAAAGGGTTTGCATAGTGCACAGAAAAATAGGTTTCATTTGTGGCAAGCGGCATTTGAAACAGGAAATATTGAATATCTGCCCATGAGGGTAGTACAATCCACCGTGTATAGTCACTGCAACAGGCCCTGTGATAAGGAAAGAGTTGTGGGCAAGGTGATTTCAGACATGGTACATTCTTAATTACTTTATTTTTGAGCAGATAATCTGGCAACCTTATTAAGACTTTTCAGTGTGTTTTTCCCTGTAATGACTGGCATCTGGGAATTTTTTGTCCCACCTGACTGGGACAAAAGCAGAATATTTTCAGCCTCACTCAGCAGGACTCTTGAAAATTGTGAAACTGGAAAGACAGCACCTGTGCTGAGTGCAGTAAGGTATTTATCACCTTTGGGATGGACTGAGGTTGAAGGTAGCAGGATTGCTGAATTCCATGTTCAAGTGATTTTCCTAAAGCAATTCTTTAAGCTGTAAAGAGTGCTGGCAGAAAATGGAGTCCAAAGCTGATGTCTTCATTGACAGGACCAAAACTAATCTTAGGCATTGCCTTATCTCTCCAGATCCTTTTCTACTGTGTCCTTTGCTTCTTGATATTAGACATTTAGTCTCTTCAGAAAATTCCATCTGTCTCACAGTAGAGACCGAAAGGGACTAGTAGGCGGGAAACCTATGACATGCAAGAAAGGTAATATATTCTAATCAGAACACTGTAAATCAGGATAATTTCAGAACAAAAGTAGTTGGGTCAGAGAATTTGTGATCTTTTCCAACCATTTGGTCACTGTGCAGCATAGAATGGCCAGCTGAATAGTCTTTGTGGCATCTGTATGAATGGTTCCTATTAACAGCTGAAAAAGGAAAAGCAAAGGCCCTGCCAATGTGGCAGCAGTATAAATGTTGTTCAAAATACTCACTTATAGGCAAAGTCATGAAGAGCTGAAACCCATCATAAAAAAGTCATGTCAGAGGGAAAATTTGCCCTGTGTGCTCAGGCCACATACTGAAGTGATGGTATCACAATCAAAGACTAAACAAAATCCATCAGTGGGGTAAAGAAGTTGGTCAATGTGACCATGGTTTGTTGCAGACAGGGAGAGAAAAACCATTCCAAGAGAGAGGGTTTAAATTTCATCCAGTCATAAACTAAGAACAATCCAGCATTACTTTATTCATTTTTCATTTTGAGTCCTTTGCAGTTATAGTTTGTGAATAACAGGGAAAGCCAGGGATGCTACTGTGGCAGACAAAGTGGTTGAAACATGCTGCTCATCCTTCCAGCCTAGAGGAAACAAATATCACAGCACTTACTGAAGAAGCAACACAGTCATAATAATGAAGTACGTTTTTAAGGTAGTGATTGAAAATAACAGGTTCACAAGCAAAATAGGTGGGACCAGACACAGGCCCACAAACCCAGTAACAGTAACTAAGGTTATGTTCCTGGGAGAAAGAGTGTGACTAATAAAGGTGACATACAATTTTTTTTAAACATTAGCAAATTGTTGAAAGGCCTTTAAGTGGAGTAATACAGCACACTAGTGATCACATCTCTCACTTGTTGCCTGGCAAACTAGATTAAGCTTAATAGATATGAAAGGCTGCAAGCAGCTACATGAATTTCCTCTTACTGTTTTGCAAAGGGATTTTGACTTTTCAGTAACCTGTGTGCTTCAGCAGAGAATAAGCAAAACTCAGTTTTTATTCCAGTTTAGAAGGAAAGGAAAAAAGCCTGCAAAACCCAAAGGAATGTTTTCCATATTAGCTCCCTTTGCAATGCAGAAGCCCAGCGCTAGATCCTGAGCAGTTACCAAGAGTGATGGCTCCACTGGCTGCAGGACCTGACTGGGAGTTCTGCAGCATGGGCCTTTCTTTTCAAATCACTTTTGAAGCGCTAAATAAAAGCAGTAGCCATGCAAACCTTCTCCCTGCTGTTCTAAATGTTCCAGGTTTAGTATAAGCAGCGCAATGTACACATAGAAAGTAATGTATTTCTTTTAAAAAGTCTGCGGAAAAGCTGCTGGTGGCCCATGCAAGGTCTTGTGTCAGGAAGCTCCAACATCTCAGAAACTGGAGCACAGGGGAATGTTTTATTTTTGAAGGCCATATTTTTAGTGAGGCTGAGTCAGAGTGTGACTTGCTCATTTAAAAAAAAAACACAATCTGAGAGATGGAAAAGTGGAAAGTCGCTCTTGTATTAGTTGTTAACACATTTGACTCCCCTTCTACTGACATATGACCAACTAGACTGGCACTTGCATTTAAATAGTTCCTGGAAGTTGCACCCAGGAGCAGAAGCTGGCTTTCTGGAGACAAGGCCATTGGCGGTGTCCCACCATTCCTCAATAAATTCCCAGGGAAGCTCTGTGTTTGCTGACAGTAAATTTTTCCTCTGCAGATTCTTCAGGAAAGCTTCCCCTGTTTATACTGTCATTCAGAGGCATCAAGCTAGGAAGGCCTAGGCATCCCCTGTAAACTGACAGGACAATTTAAATTCCTTTCTTAGAGAAACGAAGAGTCTTTTCAACCTCAAACTCACGTATTTTATATTCAGCACATTGGCTTTCAACATATAAACAGCTATTCCACAGAGTCATATCAGAGAGAGACTTGACTGTTCTTGTGTTTTTCTTAGCTAATTTCTAATAAAATGTCTTAAAGTCACGGGCCACAGAATTTGTGATTAATGTCAACAAATAGTTTGTCTCAGTGCCACAAAGAAACCAAAATAAATTACCAAACAACTAAATTAACACTTTAGCTCTTAGCTAAATAAGTAAACACAATTCTTGATTAACAGAACTTTGACATCTCGTCTGAACTGCCATAACAACCACCAGCACCTGGATGATCTCTGTGCCCAGTTTCCATAGCGGGGGCCCACTCCATGACCTGGCTATGGAAAGTTTCCTGGTAGAAAAAAAAAAAAACATAATTGAGAAATAAACAAAGGCTTTCTCCCTCCTTTCTCTCCTCCGAAGGGAGAGGCGAGGGGAAGCTGGCGACAGGCTCGCTGCTGTCATGAGTGAGCATAATGTAAATACCTCGACAGGCAGAATCTGAGATTTTGACAGATGTAACATAGCTGCAAAGCAAGTAATAACTGAGTGTTAAACCCCCGTAGCGAGGGCGCAGCCCATCTCTGCTGGCTTTCTCCTTACCCTTTCTCCCCCACCCCTCCTTTGTAAGATCTTCTTTGTATTTTTTAAGCTCTTTCTTCCACCTTCTTTCCCCTTTCTTCCTTTTGTGCTTATTAACCCCCTTCTCCCCTCTTGGGATCTGGCAGTTTGGGCCCTGTGATTCTTCACGGTTCATTGGTTTTGCTTTGCTGGGCTTCATTCCTTCGAGTCAAACAAAGGTTGCAAGGAGGAGAGTGGAGGCTATAGAAAGGAGGTTACATCAGGCATGTTGTAGACAGCACTGAAATGCGTTTGTAACCTTGCCAGATGGATGGACAGCCCCTGCACAGCAGGGGCTCTCAAAAGCAGATTCAAAGTCATACATACCAGAGGGTGGGGAGGGGAGGGGGACGGAGAGGCAGGATGTCGAATTTCCATATATTTCCATGAGCTTACTGTCATTTCTGCCTAGCATGTCACCAGCAACACATTACAAGGCTCTCCTGCACTAGTCCTTCCTATTAAAAGCATACCCTGACCTAGATGCTTCATTTCCCACCCCCCTCCCCAAAACAAACACATGCTGTGGAAAGATCATAGGTGCCGCTGGGAGCCTTATGGAAGCATCAAACATCCCTCGTCATGGTTTGCTTGTTTGTGCTTGTAGCAGTTGCTGTTCTAAGCCATGCAAAACAATTAAGCAACCACAAACAGGGATATCCCAGGTACCCTTTGAGTGTATCGAGGATTTGATTCAACATCATCCAGGTGATGTTGAAGGTGTATTGTGTAAACTGGCAGACGCTCATCATGCTGGCAAGTCTTAGAGGTGTTAGTCGGTGTCGCTGGAATGCTCTGCAGCCTCAGCCCTGGCTGGAAACACACGGTGCCAAGCTCCATCCAGAGGGCAACAGGGAAGAGTCTTGGCTGAGGTGCTTAAATTTTAAACACACATGAGAAAGTGGCATCATTAAAAATAGCAAACAAGAGCGTTCAACACTGTTTATAAAAGGGGCTTATGGTGATGGCCAGTCCTTCACACTCCCCTTCTGCTGAAGCCCCACGGAAGAAGAATCCTCACAGTAGCTTGGTCCCAAATGTAGTCTATCTTGGGCATGGTGGGCAGCTCAAGCGCATTCCTCTATCCTGCCACCACCAAGCCACCACCATCAGCTCTACACTGTTGAATAATTGGAGGGATAGGTAGATCTGTGCAGGAAGCCTCAAGGATGGGAGTTTCAAAGCAGAGCTTACTCTAAACATGCATCTTTCTGTTTTTCAAAATGTGCTGTAGTGAATGAATCCCAAGTGGACAGCTGGAAGGCATTGGAGCCTGAACTGAAGACTGAGCAATGCCCTGCCTACCCCAGAAGCTGAGGCTTGTAAGGGATAGAAAGAAATCTCTTTTTTAGAAAGAAGCCTCTTGCCAAGTCCACAACATCAGTCTTCATGGAGAAGACAGGTCTCTGTCCCAAGAAGCTTTCTATCACCACAGTGACTAACAGCTCCATTGCTGAGATGGAAATTAGGGAACCAGTTTTTCTAATTCTCATCCCTCAGAACTCTGTAAGACATTCTAGATCACACCCATCAGTCTTGGACCCTAAAGGTTCTTTTGCTGATTAAGACTTACTAAGTTATGATGCCCAGAGGCAGATGGTTTAGCTGGTTCCTTGAAGCACTCCCTTCACTTGGAAAGGCTCAGCCAGTCTCTCAGCTCCCAAAAGCTGCCTTCATCTGAAGACATGCACCAGTAGAATCCAGCTTCACAACATTCATGCCCAAGCAAGGCAAGGCATTTTGGAGAAATTCATGGCTTAGACAGATTGTAACTAAGTATCAAAAAATTGACTGTATTATGTCATTTCTCTTTATTATCTGTATCTATTTATTATGTCATCCACTTTAAAATAAAGTTCTACTCCAGCTCCCTTAATTTAGCTATTTACAAAAGCTAAACTACTTTTGTGATAATTTTTCATGTTTTGTTTTTTTTTTCTTGTGCTGGTGACAGCCATAGGTAAGGCATGTGTGTGTGTTTTTAGTTTACCCAAAGTCAGACAGTTCTCTGTTTCAGAAGGAAATAAGTCATTTCATTTCTCCCTGTTCCACTGCCTACCTTCCTGCTCCTAGTACTGCTCCCTGCTCCAGCAGCCAGAATATTTCCACAGAATTTGCAGAATCCTCAAATACTAACAAGACGAGCCTGAAGACCAGAGGTTTGGTGGCTTGAGAGGTGTCAGATGGGCCTTAATCCTGTCTTGCTGTAGTGCATAGCACCGCAGCTTCCAGCATGCTCTGGTGCACATCAAGCTGCTTAGCTGTTTGACCACTTCAAGGAGCTAAAAATAGGACCTTCCCTTGGAAGCCAAGGCAGTGGCTGAGAGTGAGCAAGAACATAAAGGTTTGCCCTGAAGTGTCAGGATGAGATCAGTTTTGTTCTGATCATTGAGGCTTTCCACTGAGTTTCTAAAGGCATTTGTTCTCTCCATGGCACTCTGTAAAGCAAGGAGTATCAGGCCCTTCAAATGTCTTCAGATGCTGCTGAGATGTTTGTCACCGAACCTTAAAGATGTTGTTTAATCACTTTGCTCACAGTCAGGTTCCTCCTTTTGCTTATACAAATTTCTGCAGTCTGATATGTGTTTTCAGTCAAGATCAAGCTGTTTTCCAGCAAAAAAAGTCTTTATAAATCTGTAGTCATGTCTTAATTGAACGCAAGCTGGGCTCCTTTCCGAGTGCAACTTGTCGTGGTTTACAGGGTGTCCTTCTGTAGCTGTTGTTTTACCATTCACATTTGAAGGTGATTCTGAGCTTCTGTCACTCTGCGCCCACACTGACCCTTGGTAGGAAGCACTGGGACACAAGGACCACCACCATGTCATGCTTGGTCTGGTGTAATGCAGGAAATACATCAAGATGTTACACTATGTTAAGTTGCTGTCCGTGCAGAGCTACATCCAGTAACTGTGTGGCGCTGATAGATGGCTGGTGGTGAATACTTGATGGTCTACTAAGATAAGTTGCTGTCTAAGCATTGGTCCTACCCCATTAATTTATTCATTGGATTCATGCCAGTAATAAATAATGGTAACACTTCAGGGAATTACCATTTTTGAGATTTATCTCACAGCTCAGTGTTACTGGATTTTGCAAGTTAAATTATCAGCTCAGGGTCTCTCTTAACCTACTGTCACAAATGTCACATGCCTAAATCTTTTTTTCTCTCGCTACTTAAAGTAAGAAAATTCAACCAAAATAGCTACCCAAGGAAGATTAAGAATCTTTAGATTATAGTTTAAATAATATCCCCCCCCTTAATTTCTAAATAATAACAACTAAAGAAACCCTTCACCCTGCCCCAGTGAGTATCAAGTGTATAAATAAAACTGTCATATTACAAGAAATGCTGTCTAGGAAATGACAGTTCTTTCTAGCATGACTCACACTGTTCAGACTAAGCAAACATGGCTGGGACAGCTTAGGTACACCCCAGATATGAATATAGCCGTGTCAGCAGTCATCTAGAGCTTAGGGGCTGTGCACAGCCCACTTTCACTGAACACAGAAATAGTGTGCAGAACACTATTGGGTCAGTTACCTGCTATCACCCTGTTTGGGCAAGCAGGAATAAACAGGGGGAAAAAACCAATCAGAATACAAACCAGTTAGCTGTCAATGTGGTAACAGGAAATGACTGCTAACGGTAGCTAATTTCAGAGCTCACAGGTAGCATAATCTATTAGTTTACTTATGGCTGCTATCCAGCCATGTGCTATGTGTGGCTGGATGGAAAAAGATACAATAGGAAAAAAAAGAATCTACAAATTATACACTAAGTTTTGACCAACAAAAGGGACCGGGCAGAGCAGTCTGTGGTCAGGCTAGCTGCAGGGTGCCAGAGGAAAGCTGCCCAGCTCCCAGCCACTGCTGCCTCCCATCACTGCCACCACGCCACTCCGCTCGCCCAGGGGTGACAGCAGGCAGGAGCAACATCCCTTCTGCCCACCAGCCAAGCTGCACCCCGAAGTTGAGGATTTCCTCCCCACCACATCCCTAAGTTTCAGTGATTCCTGCTTGAAAAAAAAAATAATAATAATGGAGTCTACTAATTTTCTTTGGTAAAGATTTAAATCTCATGTTTAATTATGTGTAGAGGCAAACTGGTCACTGGAGATGGAAACTGAAGGGGTTACAAAGCTCCAGAGTTGGAAGACCTCAGCTCCTACAGAAATCACTGGGAATTAGGCACCTATTTTCCTCAGAGGTGAAGTACATCACTGCATCTCCAGCAGTTAAAAGAATTCCAAAACAGGATCAGGACCAGGAAGCTTAATTTCTCAACCCAGCCATATCCCCCATTATAAACTTCGTATTATATTTCATTCAATGGCTGCTCCACAAATACTCTCAGCAGCTGTTGCAGTGTCTTGGTTGGGATTCCTCTCACCTAACTTTAGCCTTCCCAAGTGAGGCCTCCAGGCTGAATTCGATCCCTTGGGCTCCCCCCACAGCCAATGGCTCCTCCAGATGGCAATTCAGAACTCCAAAAATTCAATAAGGGGAATTTCTGGGGCTCCATAGTTGACTTTATTTTAAGCAATCAAGTGTTTTATAAAGACCTGCTTTGAGAAAGCACCCTTCAACCCATTAAAAACCACTGTGTTCTGTTACATGGGGCATGAGGCAGATGGAATCCTAGATGCAAAATAAAACTGTGTTTTGTCTCAGAGGTTTCAATTGCTCCTGTAAATCATAAGCTGTGAACCAGCAGGGAGCTGGCAGAGGATGGCCCCAGAGAGCAGGATGCTGAGCTCCCAAGGACTCTCAGGGACCCCAGAACAAGCACTAATTAATGGTTTTAGGCCTCATTTCTATCTCTGATGGGTGGCAGGGTAGGATACTTTTCAGGTCACAAAAACCTGAAGGATCACCCTAACTAGAGCTGCAGTCTTCAGAGTAAAAAGGTCTTTCTCAGGCAGAGGGGAGAAAAGGAGGATCTAGGGAATGGCTCTTTGGAGATCGCTGCAGCTTCTCTGAACTACAGAAGTGGCTCTGGGGCAGCTATAGGAGCTGACACATCTTCCAGGGAGGCTGTAAAGAAACACAGACACTTCCCCGGGGAGCACTGGTGAAGTCCTTGGTGCTACTGCTTTGTCACATTAGCAGGCTAACGTGACAGCTCATCCCCCCCAGTAAAATACAGTCCTTCCCAAAACAGAGAGCTCCTTCAACTCTGGGTAAAAAACAGTCTCTAAGACACTCAGAATTTACTCCTTTGTTACTCAGAGGCACTAGGAAAAAAGGGATTAACACTTTTATTCGAGTGGTAAACTGAGCTGTTATCCTGGGCTGCTACTGTTGCCCTCTTTCTAGAAGGTTTGGGGGATTTTTTTTTCTTTTTTTTTTTAATTCTCTGTATTGCTGAGCATGGGGGTGAAGGCATTTCTGGTCATTCAGGCCACCTGAAGGAGGTCATTTCATTTGCCAGGGTGGCAGCCAAAGCTGTAATCAATCTCATGACTTGCAAGCACTGGAGCCTTCATCAGTGATGAGTGTTCATCAGCTGAGGGTAATGATGAAGTGTCTCTGCTTACAGAGCTTAGAGCAATGTGTTCAGCCCTGCTGAATAGTGAAGTGGGTTCTGATCATCTTTGGGTGGCTAACAGCAAAGTGCTATGAGTCTGTGTCTACAGAGAGAGTGCTATGAGTCTGTGTCTACAGAGAGTGACAGAAATGGCTCTGTAAACAGCTTTGCAGATCTCTGCTAAAAATTACTGGTGAGTGTTGATTTCTACCTGTTAAACTCTCATGCAGCAGCTTGGCTGCATTTAACAGAGCAAAATGTGGCAAGAAATGTCTGCAGAAAGTGTCTGTGCCCTTTTTAATTATATGTGGGGTTTTCTTTAGCTGCCTGATTAGTAGGGTTCTTTGAGAAGTATTGCTTTTGGAGGAGGTAGCTGTATCTTTGCGTGTCGTGGCTTTGGTGCTCAGATGTTTCAAGTTTTCCATACAGTTAAATCTGAGAGTAATTTTTTGACCCTGCTGAGGTCTGGGTATCCATCCCCCTTGCTGAGAGGGACTGGTCTCAGACATGCTGAAGTAGGTCTGTGAGAAGAGCTGTTCTTTGCTTTGGCCAGAGGTGACTTCTCTGAAAAGAGAACTGATTCTTTTGAACTGTTTTTTAATCTCAGCTTTTCAATCTCTTTCATGTGAAGAGCCTGTGTTCTCCTGGGATGTGGTATTTCCCTTTCCTCAAACCTTGGATCCCACAGCCTCTCCAGCTGGTATTGCTTCCAGAGCCCAGCTTTGTCCCTGTTGGCAAGGAGGGGTCTCCACCCATTTCTCAGAAAGCAGAAACTGTCCCCTTACCTGGGTGTCTGCCTGTGTAAATTGTGTGAGTCCCAGGGCCATATGTTGGAGGGGTATTTCCAGAAAGGCTTTAATTTGGTGAAGGGGAGGCATCAAGCTGCTGGTATGTGACCGCTGTCACAGCTGTGCTGTGCATATCTCGGCTTTGTGCTGTCGCTTCTCCTCTGCTGGTAATTGAATTGAAATCAAACATAACCGTATTGCTCTGATGCTCTGGCTGCTAAATAGCAGTATTGTGAATAAATCAGAGTTACTTCAGAGAATCGCTTTAATGTGGCAGAATTGCAGCAATCAGGGGATAAAGTTAGATTTAAGAGTGTCTGGTAAAGGAGCTGATTGGCATTCAGAGAAAAACTGCTTTTGTTCAGTCTTTCTGCAAGTGGGGGTAAGCATTGTCCAGAGGAATTAGCAGTGCTTGGAGGCCAGGGTAACCCTTTCTGCTCTAACCTTGAGTTTTACTCTCTAGCTTTATGGAGGCAATTTTGTTTCCTGACGTTTCTTCCTACTTTTACAAGTATTTTCTTCTCCATCTCTGCGTGCTGCGTGAGACTACTTGTTTCACTCTATAAAGGGCTATATGAACAATATAGTGATTCCCAATACCAAAGCAGCCAGGTTGAAGGACAGGGAATGGTTCAGCTCTATAGCTGAAATGGCAGGACAATGGTTGGAAGGACCCAGTGGGATTTCAAACAATCCCTTGAGATAAACTTATGTCTTGCCTTCTACGGTGATAAATGATGTCACAGTTCAGAATTGCTGCTATTCAGTGCTCCTTCTTGTTGATCTTGCTGTCATTCCCATAACACATCTTCACCATCTGCCACAGCCTTTAACAAGACCATGCTCTGTAAGCCTTGAACAAAAAGAATTGGCCTACTGAGATAAGGGATGGGTGGGCGGAGTGGGGGGGGGACACGACAACAGACCAATCTTAAAAATAAAAAAACATTTGAGAATGTTTCCTCTGGTTGGCTTGTGAAAGAAGCTTCTGTTACAGGCATGATAGGTTGGGGTGGGCAGGGGTGAGTGTTGGCTCTCCTGGCTTTCAGCAACAGCCTTTGGTGATGAAGCCTGAGTCTCAAGGGGCTGATTTACCAAGCTTTCTGGCTTCAAACTGCCACAGCCATACAAATGCTGAACATCTTCAACATTTCAGGGTTGATCAGAGAGCTACCTGACTTGGGTTTACAAGGTGTTCTAGGTATTTAAGAAACTAGTTTTTCAGGGAGGATGAGTGTCTGTGATTCAATCAAATTTTTCAGGCTTTGGAACTTCTGTAAACTTTTACCATAAATCTGTGGATCAATTTTATTTCTCTCTTAAGCACATGGGTTTGGTTTTTTATCTCCCCAGCTTGAAATTGGCTCAAACGTTTTCCTCTGCCAACTCGTGCTACATGAAAATAAGTCAAGACTCAGTTGTATTATTGTGGGCAGTCACATTTTAATGAGCTCTAGTAAACGGCCCTGTGAATAGATAATAAAAATACAATATGTTTGTCTAACCTCTTTTATGATGGCAGGTAAAAAAAAAAAAGACCCCCTCAACTTGCCCTTTTGAAAATGGTTTTGCTTAGCTAAGCATATGCAAATTAGGAATTTGCAGATTTTTATCAAGAATTATTCTGGTTTTACCTAGAAATGCCTTAAACTACTGTGAAGTCTCATTAGCATAGCAAGTAGAAAGCGAAGACTTCTGCTAGACATCCCCCATAAAAATCATTCAATATGACTTTATTTTTCTTTAACTGGAGAAATATCTGAAATAGCTTGATTTATACAATCACTGACAAATGTGGATGAACTAATATTTGGTTTAATTTTTGATGCAGTCTTAGTTGAGTTTATGTAAGTTGTGTAAAAGAACCTGTGTGTGTGTACAAGTTTATTTCAGTTTTGTGATGGAAAGGATAGGCTGCAGCTTGAGTTCTTATTGTGGTATGTTGGCACTAATCTGATTCAATCTAAATCAGGACAAATTAATCTACTGTTTCTAATCTGTAGGTCAAATCTATTGTTTCTTATAATTGCCTGTATGACAACTTCTGGGTAAAGGGCCTTTATGCTTCACAGGCACAGGCTTCAAAGACACTTAAGATAGAGTTATTTTTTTAAATATTTTTTTTTCTTAAACCAGGAACATCAAGTCATTTTGGGGATCTGGTTGTCCATAACACAAAGGCATTTCTTTCTCTGCCTGTGGAAGTTAACCTGTTTGTACTGGAGCATTATATGCTTTGAAGCATTCACAGTTGATCTCTTGTCCTTCAAGATATAAGGCAAAGGTGTAATGCAGAAGTGGCAATTGAGCATTCTATAGGACTAGGACCACCTGCAGAAGTCCTTGCTCCAGGATATTCCTGGCACCCACATCATGTGAGCAAAGGAAAATAGTGCTTAGGGAAGTAAAATTCTGCCTTATCAGATTTCTTGTACAACTGCTAACTGATATAACAAATAATTTCCAGCGCTCTTTTTCTAGGCCAGCAGTTTCAGAGTCTTTCCAAAATGTCTTGGTGGTTTGCCTTTGCTATTTCGAAAGCTCCTGCCTATCAATACAACAGTTTTCCTATGCAATGCTGTCAAACTGGTTTTGTCCTGCCTTCAGAGTTCACTTATTTCACCTTAGGAAGCCAGGCATGAGCTGGAAGTGTCTCTAAATTTGTGTGCTGTGAAACTCCCTCTCAAGTTTCGTCAGCAAGGTGAATACACTTGGACTGAAATAGAGTGGGCAAAACAGGCTGGGGCATTTTCTAACCCACCCAGGATAAATTATTCCCTCATGAGATACAAGGTACTTTGCATAAATCTGTTGATCTCCCATATTTTGTTACCCAGGACATGGTTTACAAACAATCTGGAATTGTCTTGTCAGCACCACAAAAGTCTCTTTGGGTTTAGTTTTGGCAGTTTCCATGGCTCTGAACTTCCATATTCCAGCTCAATAGCACGTGAGCAGCTCCAGGTGAGCTGCCATCCCACAACAGGTTGTCCAAATCTCCTGAAAATATTGTCAGTAACAGTTGAGAGAGACCCTTGTGATTATCAGGGTGCAGAAAGAGCAAGACTATAGTCTCTCTGACTTGGGGAGATCAAAAACTCAAGTCTCATTCTCCTGTACTCCAAGGAAGTGCAAAATAGTTTGTCTACTAGCTAGGGTGGGAAGTACAGATGATTTCTTAGTTGCTAGGGGTTTTGTTGTTTTGCTTTTCTTTCCTTTAAGAAGACTAGCGAAGCATAATTTCCTTTGGAGGGATAAAAAAGGAGGGTTTCTTTTCATAGGATAGGAAATCCCTTTCCTACCCAGATCTAATAGCAATATTCTGTTAGTTCATAGAGTATTTCAGGTAAACAGCCTCTCTGTGCAGTTGGGGAACTTCTAGGAAGAAAATATTTTCTCCTAAAAACATCTGTTCCTAGTGTTTTCTGGCTCCTGTTCAAGTCTAGAACTAGTCAAAGATGGTGGCTCATCTACATCCACCCCCTACTCTTGCAGGACCCAGAGGGAGGCAGAGGATGCACAGCACAGGAAGGGAAGGCTTTGTCGTTCATATTTGTGGTTAACCACGCTTGAAAGGTGGCTCAGCCTCAGTCTGAGCTGAACTGTGTCTTGGCCAATGGCTCTTATTCTGTCAACACCAATTCCCTCATCCAAGTTCATAAATGCACTTTATAGGAGCCCGTACCTATGTGCTCTTGTCAGTGGAGAGGAGAAAGCCATCAGCTCCCTTGAAGATGATAGGAACTTGGCTGCTCTCCCTGGGTGAGAGTTGCAAGTACCAGCAGGGCCAAAACTCTCCAGAAGGGCAATGAGTAACGGGGAGGAGCAGGAATGACTTGGCACATGGGAGTATGTTGAGCATGTTGCCTCTGTCCCAGCCTGCTCTGTAGCTTCTCAGCATGCTGTTTGGTGCTTGATGCTCCTGTGCCGCTGTGGGGACAGTCTACCACAGCACAGGCTGGACAGGGTGTGCTCTGGTCCTTGCCAGGTTGCTTCAGCCAGCTGGGAAATGGACTTGTGGGTGTTCACGGGTTCAGATTGGCTCAAGTAGGTGTTGGCATCCTGTGTCTCGGTGCTTAGCTGCGGAGATCTTCCTTATCAGAAAGTGCCAGTCGCTCACAGCATTGCCCCAAGGAAATGAGGTTTTGCTCTCAAATTTTTTTTTCTTCCACTTAGAGTTTAGCCCTGTGAGCTTTCCCCACGTAGCAATTCCTAGTCCACAGCAAAGATGAATATGGAACACAATAAACCTCATTAAAAAGAGGTGTCAGAGCATTTGCTGATCTAAGCTGAACTATTAGGTGACAGATTAAAAGCATTAAAGCTAGGCCAGTTTACATTTGTACTACTAGTGAAACTCCGAATGATCTGCTGCCTCTCTTATTCTGTGTTGTCACATGGGCACACCTTGTCAATGGTGATACTCCTGGTGGTGCATCTTTTGGTCTTGTTCTTTGTTTGCTTGTTGGTTCTAAATGGTCACCATATGATTCTCTGCACTCTTAAAAGCACAAATATTTGTACAGGGTTACCTCTTGGTCTGCTGGCACTGGCAAAGGAGGATGAAGCCTCTCTTTCTCTAGAAAAGTTTTCCATCTATGTCAATGATAAGAAAAGCGACAATGGGTGCAAGCTGGAGCACAGGAGGTTCCATGTGAACATAAGGAAGAACTTTTTCACTGTGAGAGTGAAAGAGCACTGGCATAGGTTGCCCAGAGAGGTTGTGGACTCTCCTTCTCTGGAGACATTCAAACCCACCTGGACATGTTCCCGTGCAACCTTATCTAGGTGATCCTGCTCTGGCAGGGGAGTTGGACTAGATGTTCTCCAGAGGTAACTTCCAACCTCTAACACTCTATGATTCTGTGATACACTGCTATGTGAAGTACTGGGCATGAATTCTCAGGTTGTTCTGGAGAAACAGCCAGGAAGGGCAAGTGCAGGGAGGAAGCATTTGGATAGCAGAGTTTAATTGTGTGTGCTAAAGGAACAGTGTGGCTATTGGGTTTGTTAGAGGAAAGCCCCTGATGGATATCCCAGACCCTTTGCTCAATGTTTGGACTTCCTGTTCAGGCGTCTTCATTTATTTCAGGATAAACTAAAAAGAAAAAGAAAAGCATAAGCCCTACTATGGTCCTGTAACCACAACCCTGAGCAAAATGTGGTGCTCCAGAGTGGTAGTTCCCAATGGCGAAAACTGAACCAGTGGCCAGAAGCAGAGGAAAGGGCATGTCCCATGGCACACACAGAGCTCACACCCCGAGGCTGATGGGGTGGGCCAAGCTCTGGGCCTACTCCCACCTGGAGGGACAGTACCACAACCAGAGATGTCTTAACAAGTGGGTTATTAAGGCTAGCTGGTATAATGACCAAGACCATCAGTTTGGTGTGAGGCCAGGTATCAGAGGCAGCCCATGAGTTTGGGCTCACAGCCTTGGTTTCCAGAGGGCTGCTGCATGCCACCATAGCCTTTCAGCAAGTGAGCACTCTGGTTTTAGCTGTTGTTCCTGTTCCCCTGTCCTTTAGTAGCTGTTTTCCTGCTTCATGATGCATTGTCACTAGGAAGTGTCTGGGGAACAGTGATGTGCAGAAGCGTCTCCTCTCCTGGAAAGGGAAATCTCATCCCTCTGGCACATAGTGCTGGATTAATTAATTCCTAGCCAGATCATGTTTTGCAGGGTATCCTTAGGTGTTCCTCTGAGATGATGATGAGGAAAACCAAACAGGTGCTACCAAAGGAAGAAGGGTCTTTGTGCAGCAAGGAGCTTTGAGAAGTAGGAATTTAAGGGATGAAAAGTCACCTCTGATTAACTTGCTCTAACTCATGTCAATCACTGGCAGTTCCGTGTTTATAGATCTTACAGGGAGATCCCTCCCCCTTTTTACATCAGGTTCATTTGAGCTTTGCACCTTGAGTGTAAAAAGATCTTCAAAGGTTGAAAACTTCTCTGAAGTTTGTGCTTTAAGCTACTTTTGTTGTTGTTGTTATTGTTGAAGGGGGAAAATAACCAAGCAGTCTTCATGCAATAGTGATCTTGATTCTTAGTGTGCAATTGCAAAACTGTTGTTTCTTTGTTACTCATGGCTGCTGCTCTACAGCAGCAAAACAGAGTAGTATATAAAATTGTAGAGTACACTGTACTTTTGTTTTGAAATCATGGAGAAGAATGTTCCAGAAAAGTGTTCTCCTGTAGGGACTTAGCTATCCATCATCCTTGGGAAGATACAGTGCTCTGGCTTTTGAAGAGATGTGGGTCCTCTGAAGTTTTGCACCTAGCTTTTCTTGTAAGTAGAGCCAGGTTCAATTTCTCATCTGGACAATGCATGAAAATTAACATATTGCTCTTGTCTTGACTTTGAAAGTCCATCTTGTATCCAGTTGTAAAAGCCTTTGAAAGCCTTCAGTTGCAGGTGCTGAGGTGACAGGCTGAAAGCGTGCCATGAACTCACGAGGAAAGGCAGCAGATGCTGAGCACGCGGTCCGTGTGCAGCCAAGGGGGTTGCAACGCACCAAGGGAAAGTAATTTGTTCCAGATGCTCTATCTGTGACTGAGCAATCAGAGAAAGGAGGAGAGGGCCATATTGCCTCTGACCCGTGTGCCACAAATGCCCATTTGTGTTCCCTCGCCAGCTGCATTTGCTCTGTATAGTTGGGATGGATGGGAGTTCTCACTGGAAACTTGCTACTAGTCTATGTGGTAAAGAATCAGGCATCCCCCGTGTCCTTTATGGTCTCTCCTCTCTATCTGTCCCTGATATCTGTAGCAGTAAAACAGACTACTTGATGTTTGAGAGCTGAATGTAGCAACTAAATAAGGGGGAAGCTTGCTGGAGTCCTTAAGCCTGTATAGCGAGCACGTACATTGCTAATCTTAGATGGGCTTTGGTGTCAACATTTCAAAAGAGCTCCAAAGGATGCCTTTACACTGTAACCACTATAAAAGAGAAAATATAGGAGATGACTTTTGAGATGGAACAAAAGCCTGTAATTGAAGTTCTTTTCCAGGTGTCAGATGCAAGTGCAACAATACCTGGAAATTCAATCTGAAGGTACTTGAAGTCAGATTAAAAGGTTGCAGGCACTTGCAGGATTTTCCCATCACTAATTCACTGCGTATCTTCTATGAAATAGTTCTTAAGGATGGAGGTGTTTTTTGTATGACACTAGATAGTCAAAAATAGGATCTTGCTTTCACAGTCAGAGGGGTGGCTCTTCCTAGGACTGCCAAACTTTCCTTTGCCCTTCAATCATTTTATTCCCCTCCTGAGTCCTGATCCAGGCTGTTGGTAAATTGAGCAAACACGGTTCAATTACGTAAGCACCTAGCCTGAAGGATGATCCAGATCTTCACAGGTCATAGCACCTGTAGGTCCTGCAGAAATTGGTGTGAAGAAACCAATAGAAGAAACATAGCTGTTGTCCATTCAAGGGATAGGATCTCTGGTGTTAATGAGCTGCAGCTGAGAAATCTTATCACTTGTTTATACTGTCTGTTGGGAAGAAGGAGGGAAAGTGTCTTTCCTATTATTTTCTGTCTGTGCTGTCCCATGAGTAAAAGATAAGCAGTCTTTACTCCAGTCCCCTCATCATGCTGTTATGTTTGGTAGCCTGAGGTGCAGAGAGTAAGGAACTACCATGTAGATCAAAGGAGGGTCTGTTCCTTCCACTTGAAGTACTATTGTCTGAGTGAGGTTTGGTCTGTGGCTTTCTGTATGTGCAGAATTTGGGAGATGGTAGCAGCCCAGGTGCACTCTCTGGTGCTTCTGGGTCCATAAATACTACCTGCTTCAATGTGCCGTTGGGTATAAGTGTTCAGTTCATCACCATGGGGAAAAATGACACTATTGTGGCTTAAATGGACTGTGTGGTTGTCCTGACATAGCTACCCAGAAAAGTGGTGTCCAACACCTGCTTTTTAAAAGAGCAAAGCCCTGACTCAAAGGGAAAACATGTTTCAGGTGTTGGAAGATGGTGAAGAGAGGTGAGTGGTGAACTGGGAAAGGACCAGCTCTCTCTTCAGAGACCAGAAGCATTTTCTGTTTGGTTTGCCCCATGCAGCTCGGAGTACTGGTAACTAATGAGCCAGCACTTGGATGTGGTCCTTCCTCACTGATAATGCAGCATCAGCTGCTTAGGACCTGGCTGTTCAGTTAAAAGGCAGGCAGACTGTTTGGTTTCTGTCCCAAGTGCACGTGTTCATGTCAGGAAGCAAAATCCAAACTCGTGATCATCAGCACAGCACGGGTTGTCTACGCACAAAGGGAGAGCCAGCAGTCCCTGAGCACACGGGCGGGGAGAGGGCAGCCCCGGACAGCCCCGAGCTGGGGACATTGCAGCTGCTGCTGGCTGGCCTGAAAGCAGTTGTGGAGTCAAGCAAGCACTGAATTTAATAGCACTTTAATGGCCAGTGAGGCTTGCTGGAGATACGATTAGCAAGTGAGAAGTGAAACTCTGACTCTGGACTGGGGAGGTCAGTAGAGACTGAAAAGGGATAAACTCTCCCCAGCTGGGAGACTGTCATGGCTAGTTGAAAAGACGACATTTCTGCCTGCAGAAAATGCTGCTTGTTTTTGGGGGAAGAGGGTGGGGGGTGGATGAGTGAAGTGAGTTTGTGCTAAAGACATGCTCTGCCTTGGATAAATTGGAAGGGAATAAGGCCGGTCGTTACTGGCTCCCTATGTCTATTTCAGGTGAAGCTCACTGGAAGTGAGGTGTTTATTAGCTGGAGGGGAAGGTGGGAACACTATCTGCAATTACATCAATTGAAGTACGGAGAAGAGCTTTAGAGCTGAGCAAATAATGCTTATGGCTTTCCTATTTCCAGCAAGTGCATGGCCTTTCTTCTGTACGTGCAGCTCTGCCTCCTCTCCTAAAATCCATCTGGGAAAATGAGTGAATCATTTCTCATCAGGCTACAAGAGTTTCCAAACTCCTCTCCAGGGTTCCTCCGACACTCTTCTGCACACATCTTAATTTCCTCTAACAGTCCTAATCCGCTTCCCATAGGTACCCATGGGAGCCTTGTTATCGACCTCAACTGGAAAAAGGATTGTTTCTCTCCCTCATTATAATTGCTATTAACTGGCATAGTTCTTGTCTGTCTCAACACAGGGGCCGTTAACATAACGGGCCAGAGAAAGCGAGCTCTGCCCGTGCCCCTTGAAGGTGTCCCCGCAGCGTGGGGATGGGGTGTGTTGGCTGTGTGGAGGGGTGTGACTCCAGCTCCCCATCTGCTCTGGGAGCAGAGGGACCTGGGGCTGTCAGTAAGGGCATCCTTCACCAACGTTTAAACCTGCCCACAAGCCTGGGAGAGTGATACAGGTGACGTGCTGGAAGCTTCCCCTGACTGCTCTGTAATTGCCTGCTCCTGAAGCAGCCTCTGAGGTGAACCAGTGCTCGGAGCTTGTTACCTGAGTGGCCTCCGTAGGCTTTCTGCAGAGCAGATGGGTAAAAGAGATGCTGAATTGCCCTTGGAGGTTGCCTTTCTCCCTTGCTTTCCCAGAGAAACTAGGCAGGGTGCTAGGGTGAGCTGCCAATCTGAGCAGTGTGCTCCTTCCTGCAGTGGCACAACAGAGCACAGTGAGGGCTCGGCTTCCTTCCCACCACTGAGAATACCTGGATTTCAGGCCAAGGCTGAAACAGTGGGACTGGAAACAGATTTGGCAGAAGAAATACAAGGGTAGCGGAGTCCCATGTGCTTGTTCTAGGAGCAAGTCATGAGTCCTACAAGGAAGATCCTGTGTTAGCTGGGGCACCTGAAAACCCCACAGGAGTTTCACTACCTAAACTAGATGCATGGAGGGCCAGAGGCAGGCATTGAACAGCTTTGGTCTTGGTCTGGCCACTGGAGGATGTTTCAGATGATGATGCCCACCAGAGAGATCCATTCCTTCTGGAAAAGCGGAAGTCCTCCCCCACTGCAGAAGAGGAAGGGGTGCTGATACTTCTGTGCCTGTGCTCTTCTGTTTGCGGTGCCCTGAGCCAACCCTTGTGCGACGCGTTTGAGGTGGGAGGGCAGGGAAAAGAGACAGTCCTGCCCTGTGCAGCCCGCTGGCATGGGCTGTCTACCACCACTTCTGTTAGGGTAGCAGTCCCAACTCCCAGGCCTTGACAGGTGTATCCACACATGGAACATTAGCCTGAGCGGAGCACGGTGTCTCTGCTAAGTCAGGGACAGCCCTGCAGTTACTGCCTGACTGGTGTTAGAGACCTCATTGCCTGACACCTGCCCTGAGTGTCTTCCTGTGGACATTGAGACTAAATGGGCTGTGGAGGAAAAGATAAGAAAAATAAGCTCTGGGCTGGGCAGGGTATAGTCTTCAAGTCCTCCTTTATCCAGTTTGACACTTTTGATCTGTCAGGACTGGTTGTGAGCTTTTGGAGAGGAAAGGAGGAGGAGGGGGGGATCAGAAAATGAGATTAGAGAAGTACTTGTATTTCTGCATATGCCAGTATGCAGAACTTCCTAAGAGCCATAAAGATCTGTAATTACATTTGTATGGATTATACTAATCCATGAATTTGTAACCCGTGGGACCTGGCCATGTTGTGCTAAGGAAACACAGATTTGCCAGACACTGCTTTGTGACATGCAGTATATCTTCTAGC
Source organism: Heliornis fulica (assembly GCA_013399135.1). Classification (NCBI taxonomy): domain Eukaryota; kingdom Metazoa; phylum Chordata; class Aves; order Gruiformes; family Heliornithidae; genus Heliornis; species Heliornis fulica. Next base: position 368,283 of record VXBZ01004862.1, on the reverse strand, counting down.
TCTGTACCTTACTCCAGTAGGACCTTTCCAGTAAGGTGCTACTGCCCTCTAACAGTTTGGGTCCTGGCTGATAATGATGTTTCTTCTGGGGAGTGAAGCCTCAATTGTATGTTTAGGAGGTAGGAAAACCTCAGCACTTTTAAACTCGCCTTAAGGGACAGCATAATCAGGGGTTTATTTAAATATAATTCAGGAATTTACTTATGTGTTCTTATTCTCTTATTGTGGTGCTGGTTATGTAAATGCAAGCAACCTTAAAATCACAGACCATGGTTTACACTACTTACCTTTGAGAATAAACTCACTCCAATTTCATCTGTTTGACTTCTCACGTTTTTCATGTCCTGGCTTGTTGCTGCAGTTGCAGGGTCCCAGCCCTCATGGGGGATGGCTCAGCTCAGGCTGCTCCCTGGCATTGCACCACTTGAATTCCAGCTCTTCCTCCCAGCTTGTGCGATTGCTCTGATATCCCTTTTAAATCTGTTTTATCTGACATCATTTGCTGATGCTTCTGCTGGGACAGAGGGAAAGCTATTTCATATGCTCACCCAAGCCTTTAAAAACCACAGAGACTGAGGAGCATGACTACTTAAATATTCACCTACAACCTGTACTCAAAGGAGATTGTGGCTAAGTTGGAACACCTTACACATTATTAAAATGGACTGAAAGATAGACTTAACATTATCAGCCTCAAGGGGCAAAGTAAGTGAAGTAACTGTACAGGCTAAAGCAACTGACCATTCCAATAATTGTTTGAGCATCATCAATACCTCCTGAAACTGAGGATGCTGGAGAGGCTTGTGATATGAACATCTAACACGTGTGGTATTGACTACTTCGTGCTTAGCTGGGGAACAGCAGTGAGATAACGTCAGCTCAGTATTAGTCTGGACTATGTTTTCTTTACAGAGTTTGCATTCTGATGTAGGCTGAAGCTAACCTGTGGGGCTCATGTTCCCGTGGGTTCTGCAACCAGAACTTGTTGGATTCTGGATCTATTCAATGTGTTTTCTCTAAAAAGTATGAAAACCAGGCAAGGCAGGTAAGTTGTGCTGCAGAGTAACCCACTCTGCAGCCTTTTTGAAAAGCAACGTGTTTGCAGGAATCCATGTTGGGGGAGGAACCACACAAAACACGTCTTCCAGCTACTGCTAACCTGATGTACCGCTCCCTGGCACATAAAGCACTTGAAAAATTGCTTCAGCATGTGATGCTACCATCTGCTATTAGGTAGAGGCATCTTCATAGTGGCTAATAACGGGATTTCTCTTGGGAAGTTTCATCTGTTCCTCTGGCAATGTGGATGGGCCCTCGGTACCCTCCCCAGGCTCCCCAACAGTCCATTTCCAGGCCAGGAGCCAGTCCTGAGCATGGCCAGCCTTTGTCCCAGGTGCTACCTGCTGTGAATTGCCATTTCAGTGGCACTGGGATGCAACACCTCTGGTAGGGGAGGGGTACTGTACTCATGTTGGCTCACAAGTCAGTCACCCAGCACAGGGGTGCAGACAGACAGACCTGACCTGCCTGGATCAACAGAGCCATTGTTGGTCCCATCTTAGGCTTAAGGAGGTTTAATGGCCTCCTGGCAGCCACGCCACCTAATTCAGAGAGTGTGGGTGGTGCATGTTAGAGCGGATACCAGTGTCTTGGTCCTGGCTTGCTACAAGATGGTCAACAGTCTCTACACAGACCAAGTTTAGAAGTACCTTCCCAAAATAAAACATTTCCCTCAGCATTTGCACTGGGCAGAAGATAGATAATACTGAGGAACAGACATAATCCACTGAATTAAGTACTGAAACTTCACAGAATTACAGAACATTAGGAGTTGGAAGGGATCCTGGAAGATCTAGTCCAACCCCCCTGCCTGAGCAGGATCACCTAGATTAGATCAAACAAGAATGTGTCCAGATTGGTCTTGAGTGTCTCCAGAGAAGGAGACTCCACAACCTCTCTGGGCAGCTTGTCCCAATGCTCTGTCACCCTCAAAGTGAAAAAGTTTTCCTTACATTCACATGGAACTTCCTATGCTCCAGCTTGGACCCATTGCCCCTTGTCTTATCACTTAACTTCATTAGGCATCTGCAAGCTGGAAATAGAGAGGAGGGCAATGTGGCCCTGAGGGTGGGGAGTGGTGAGGGGGAAGGTGAGGAGAAATATCATGTTCACAGACAGAATTTGATATTTAAAACTCAGTAGCATTTGCAGAGTAAACTGATCTCTGTGGCTCAAAATGGCATGTGAGATGCCATTTGGCTAGCTCTCCTGGAGATACACATCCTGCTCCCTGCTTCCCTTGGAGTGATGGAGCTGTTGTTCCTTGCCTGCTGACTGTTTGGCACCACCACTCACGACAGGGCTGCTGAGCCAAAACAGGCTCACAGGCTCTGTGACTCTTGCAGAGTTACTTTAAAACTGGTTAAGTGTCACCTGACACAGATATAGATGTGCCAGAGCTCTCATACAAAACACGTCTGATGTGTTAGAGTGGTCTGGCTCAATAGGATGTCTGGGATGCACCGGTGGAGTCACTTCTGAGTCAGAGAAGGGCTTTCCCTTGGCTCAGGCTCTCCTGATGCAGAGCACCTGGTCACCACATGCCCAGTGGCATTCAGCATCGCAGAGCAGGGCAAACAGGGCATGCTGCAGCATAGCATGGCCACCCAATGTGTACTTGGCCACTATCTGCAGCTTCTCGAGCAGCAGAGCCACAGAATTTGTGTTAAATAACAACACGTAGACCTACTCTTGCTGGCTAATTACAGTGTTGGCATCGGTTAATTCACCTGTGTCGTGATGAAAGTGAGGTCTGGTATATGCAAAGAGGAATGAACAGTACCAAAGGGCTGGGAGGTGGGGAGGAGGAAATGACCATGCAGATTAACTTGGGGAAGTTGTGCCCCCCAAAGAGGGAATTGCAGGGTCTGCCAGCCAGTCCTGACTATTGTGCCCTCATCTTGGTAATCACTGCCCTGATTCCTGCATGAAACATGGCCCAGATGTCAGAGCTGATGTTTGCTGATCTCTGCATTTGTTTGTCTTGGCATCAGTGGGGGATGACCCTTCCCTTTCCCTCCCCTCTCAGCATGAAGCTGATGAGCTAGTGGTGGGAATAGGAAACTCCTCATTCCTGCCCCTGAGTGGAGGTTTCTTTGCTGCCATGGAGTGGGCTGCTGCTTGGCAAGTCCATGTTGTTTTCTTTATCACCTGGGCTGGAGGGTATGCAGGGAGTGAGAAAGATGTCTCCAGTGTGGGGTGCAGAATGGAAATGAGCAGCAGGTGGAAGAAACCCTTGCAGCAGGAGCTCCATGTGCGGACCAGGCCAATGGTGGGTGCACCTTGTTTCTCTGGATTAGCTCAACACTTGGGCGCAGGTTTAACTCTTGGCCAGTGAGCCAGGGTGAATGAGGCACTTTGGCTGTTTCCTGCTGGGCTTGCAAGACTGAAGACCTTGAGGGACAGAGGTTACTGTCCCTGTTTTGGCATAAAGTGCAAACTGGTCCACACAAGACAGTCTGACATAAACAATGTTGCTGCTAACTACAGGATCCAGGTGTGAGGCGATAGTGGTTGAACTCCTTACCTCACCTCCTCTTCTCACCAAGAAGGCTGTGGTTTGGCATTTTTGGCCTTTTGGGGGGTTTTGTTGGTTTGGGTTTTTTTTAATTAATAATCCACCTAGTGCAAGCAATGGGAAGTAAGCCACCTTCTGCAATGCCTTGCTGGTGACATAGTGATGCTGGTGACTGATGCTGTGGACCAGTGTGGACAGGCATTACATATGAATATGCCACAACCTCTGTCACAACTAGGGCTCCTGAGAAGACAAGTCTATACCCCTTTGCAGCTGTGGATATTTATTGGAGACACAGGTAGAATTGTTGTTCCCAAAGTATTGCTATCATTGCTGACATGATTTATTCCCCTCTGTGGCTGCAGAGGGGCCCAAGAAACAGGCAGTGCTGAAGGGCTTTGCCTTGTGCATCCTGCCTTAGTGGATGAAAAGTTTCAGGCTTGTGGGTAACCTGTAGAAACTCAGCTGTGTCTGGCCTGGGTCTCTTTATTGCAAGAAGAGCAAGTTCCTATAGTCCTCTGAAACCTTCTGTCCCTCATGCAGAGAAGCCAGACTTGTACTTTACTTCCGCAATGCTTAACTTCTGGTGCAAGGTTTTGGTGACAATGTTGTCATTCCTGTTGTTTTATGAGCAAGGAGTCTTATACCTGTTTTGTAGAATGATAGAATAGTTTGGTTTGGAAGGGGCCTCAAAGCCCATCTAGTTCCTACCCCCTCCACTACAACATCAGTTGCCCTTCCTTTATCCATCAATGCTGTAGCATTGTTGTAGAAAGCCACCAAACCTTTTAGGCACAAACCTTAGTGAAGCCATGTGGGTTGTCACCAACCACCTCCTTATTTTCCATATACTTAAGCATAGTTTCCCTGAGGATCTGCTTCATGATCTTGTTGGGCACAGAGGTGAGACTGACTGGCCTATAGGTCCAGGTCTTGCTTTCCCCCTCTCTAAAAATGGGGATTATGTTTCCTCTTTTCTGGCCATTCTGTCATTCTCTCCTGCTTTTGGCTTCTGCAACTTGGGTGACTAGAGTACTTGCTGGTGAAGGTTGAGGAGAAAGGAAAAAAAAAAAAGGCGTTGAGTACCTCAGCCTTCTCCATATCCCAGTAACCAGGTCTGCCCTTTCCTTCTGGAGAGGACCCACATTTTTCCTAGTCTTTCTTTTATCACCAATGTACCTATAGAGGCTTTTATTGCTGCCCTTGACATCCCTGTATAGATGTAATTCTATCAGGTTAGATAATTGTTTGATTATCTATTGATTATTAAGTTAATTTCTTAATCCCTGGCTGCTCAGACAGTTTCTCTGTATTCCACCCAGGTTACCTGTCCTTGCTTTCTCCTTCTGTAGTCATCCTCTTTGTGNCTTGGCATCAGTGGGGGATGACCCTTCCCTTTCCCTCCCCTCTCAGCATGAAGCTGATGAGCTAGTGGTGGGAATAGGAAACTCCTCATTCCTGCCCCTGAGTGGAGGTTTCTTTGCTGCCATGGAGTGGGCTGCTGCTTGGCAAGTCCATGTTGTTTTCTTTATCACCTGGGCTGGAGGGTATGCAGGGAGTGAGAAAGATGTCTCCAGTGTGGGGTGCAGAATGGAAATGAGCAGCAGGTGGAAGAAACCCTTGCAGCAGGAGCTCCATGTGCGGACCAGGCCAATGGTGGGTGCACCTTGTTTCTCTGGATTAGCTCAACACTTGGGCGCAGGTTTAACTCTTGGCCAGTGAGCCAGGGTGAATGAGGCACTTTGGCTGTTTCCTGCTGGGCTTGCAAGACTGAAGACCTTGAGGGACAGAGGTTACTGTCCCTGTTTTGGCATAAAGTGCAAACTGGTCCACACAAGACAGTCTGACATAAACAATGTTGCTGCTAACTACAGGATCCAGGTGTGAGGCGATAGTGGTTGAACTCCTTACCTCACCTCCTCTTCTCACCAAGAAGGCTGTGGTTTGGCATTTTTGGCCTTTTGGGGGGTTTTGTTGGTTTGGGTTTTTTTTAATTAATAATCCACCTAGTGCAAGCAATGGGAAGTAAGCCACCTTCTGCAATGCCTTGCTGGTGACATAGTGATGCTGGTGACTGATGCTGTGGACCAGTGTGGACAGGCATTACATATGAATATGCCACAACCTCTGTCACAACTAGGGCTCCTGAGAAGACAAGTCTATACCCCTTTGCAGCTGTGGATATTTATTGGAGACACAGGTAGAATTGTTGTTCCCAAAGTATTGCTATCATTGCTGACATGATTTATTCCCCTCTGTGGCTGCAGAGGGGCCCAAGAAACAGGCAGTGCTGAAGGGCTTTGCCTTGTGCATCCTGCCTTAGTGGATGAAAAGTTTCAGGCTTGTGGGTAACCTGTAGAAACTCAGCTGTGTCTGGCCTGGGTCTCTTTATTGCAAGAAGAGCAAGTTCCTATAGTCCTCTGAAACCTTCTGTCCCTCATGCAGAGAAGCCAGACTTGTACTTTACTTCCGCAATGCTTAACTTCTGGTGCAAGGTTTTGGTGACAATGTTGTCATTCCTGTTGTTTTATGAGCAAGGAGTCTTATACCTGTTTTGTAGAATGATAGAATAGTTTGGTTTGGAAGGGGCCTCAAAGCCCATCTAGTTCCTACCCCCTCCACTACAACATCAGTTGCCCTTCCTTTATCCATCAATGCTGTAGCATTGTTGTAGAAAGCCACCAAACCTTTTAGGCACAAACCTTAGTGAAGCCATGTGGGTTGTCACCAACCACCTCCTTATTTTCCATATACTTAAGCATAGTTTCCCTGAGGATCTGCTTCATGATCTTGTTGGGCACAGAGGTGAGACTGACTGGCCTATAGGTCCAGGTCTTGCTTTCCCCCTCTCTAAAAATGGGGATTATGTTTCCTCTTTTCTGGCCATTCTGTCATTCTCTCCTGCTTTTGGCTTCTGCAACTTGGGTGACTAGAGTACTTGCTGGTGAAGGTTGAGGAGAAAGGAAAAAAAAAAAAGGCGTTGAGTACCTCAGCCTTCTCCATATCCCAGTAACCAGGTCTGCCCTTTCCTTCTGGAGAGGACCCACATTTTTCCTAGTCTTTCTTTTATCACCAATGTACCTATAGAGGCTTTTATTGCTGCCCTTGACATCCCTGTATAGATGTAATTCTATCAGGTTAGATAATTGTTTGATTATCTATTGATTATTAAGTTAATTTCTTAATCCCTGGCTGCTCAGACAGTTTCTCTGTATTCCACCCAGGTTACCTGTCCTTGCTTTCTCCTTCTGTAGTCATCCTCTTTGTGTTTGAGTTTTTCCAGGAGCTCCTTGATCATCCATGCAGGCCTCTGGGCATCTTTTGCCTGGTGACTTCTTTGCTGGGATGCGTCACTCCTGAGCTTGGAGGCAGAGATCCTTGAATACTAACGAGATTCAAAGGGGAGAGGCAGAGGAGGAACTCTAGCAGGGTTCAGATGCTATAGGGATGCAGTTGCAAATGTCAGACCTTTCTATTTTGTTGTCACCTTAGGTCAAGCTTTCATTAAGCAGCTCAGGCTTTACTCTGAAAAGGGCAGTAAATTGGTTCTTGTACTTAAATCTTGTGTTTGGGGCAGTATGGCTTGTGAAGACGTGGTACAGAAATGAAATGCACTTACTGGCTGCCATCACAAGCATCCTGTGTGAATATCCCTCTAATCACAGGTTTCCCTAACATCTGAAGAGCAGAATCTGGGAGCTGTCTCAGTGGCACGCCTCTTGCCTCTGTTTTTCTCCTGGTACCATTTGGTGACTCTCCTTGGAGGACTCTACACGATCCTGCAAGCTGTAGTGTTCCCTCCAGCAAAACCTCTTAAAGGATTACTTTGACTTGTGATTAAAAGTGGCAGGGAACACTTGGCAGCTCTGAGACTTCCAATGAAGTGCTGTGATTCGCTTTCTGGGCTGCCTTTTTTCCGATTTTTTATTTCTTTTTCTTTTCTCTTCCTTATAGTTGGAAACTGTCAGACTGCTTACCAGGCCTGGGAGGAGAGGTGGGCTTCAGCTCAAGACTGTAAGAGGGTGGGGTGGGAATGTGTGTGTATTGAGGTGTAGGTGAAGCTTTCCCTTTGACAGCCATTGGTATCAATTCTCCTACTGTGTTCCCTGCTACAGAGGTTGGATATCTGCAAGGGGAAACCCTGACGAAAAGGGCAGGGTCTCCAGCAGGCATCAGTCTGTGGGAAGACCAACTGAAAATCAGTGTTAGGTTCTTGGGGGAAGAGAAGTGGGGATACCTGTTGGACTCGCCCATGGGAGTAGTGCCTGCTGATGTTCGGTTCAGGTCCCTCCCAGCTCGAGATCTGCTCCAGAGTGGTGATGTTCCTCCATGTGAGCTGCAGTAAAACTTGCTGAGTCCTCCTTTTAACAAATAAATAATGTGGGGGAAGCTGTTGTACCTCTCAGTGAGCCAACGCTGGCACCAGAACCTCTTGGCCATTGGCTGGGGATGGAGAGCTGCCATTTGACACTGTACTTGAGGGTCCTGCTAGGACAGCTGAGGGTAAGAAGTAGGCTGCATTCGGTGACATACATGAGACACTGTCAAGACCATGGTTGAATTCTCATCACCAAGTCATAAGGAAGGCTTGACCTCTAACAGGTGGTAATTTTTGCAGTTTGTGCTGTCACACAGAGTCTGTCTTTTCTGCAGCATGTGCTCCATGGAGGATGTCTTGGGAGCATCATTCCTCTTCATCAACCCAAGGGTTACGCAAATTCTTGTCTAACTAAAGATGATGATGCTTTTTCTTTTACCTCAAACCTCCTTGAAGCTCTGTAAGCATTTTCAAAATCAAACTGATGCCCCAAGTCAGAAGAGATGTAGATTCAAAGAAAAGGGCCTGAGACCTGGTTGCCAAGAGCAGAGGCACATGGATTTCATTCTAGCAGTAGTAAGCAAGGCTGACTAGAAAGTTCAGCATAGACAGCCTCTCCATCCAGCAGTCACATAATTTATTTTTTTTTATGCTAAGAACATGGATAAAACTTACTAGAGGTAGCACTGAGTTGCACTACTGAATATTTGAGATAGGTTGGAGATGTCTATTAAGTGTGAAAGGTTCCCATCTCCTAAAGTTCCTCACATCCCATACCTGAGACACGCAGTATCCACGCAGGACTGATGTATTGACCTCAGCAGTCTGGGACAGCTCCATGCAGAAAGCCTGTGATCTCACAGCTGAGATTTGGCAGGGCCAGAGGGAGAACCATGCTGTCCTTTACTCTTGAATTTGTCTTTGTTGCATCTCCATGCAGACAAGTATCCTTCGCCCTTTCCAAGATGGGAAGGAAGGTGTGTGAATGTATTGCTGTAGCTGATTAATCCCTGTGAGAGCCTGAGCTTGGTACCTCAGCCCTGCATGGTGCTGACAGGAGCACACAGCCCTCCCCCCCCAGGGTGTGCCCCTGTCTGCCCAAAATAGACCTTCTGCCTCCCACTCCAGCCAGTGTAACCAAACCTTCTTGCCTGGCTGCTAGTGGTATGTTGGCAGGTTTGCAGTGGTAGGGAGAATAGTAGATGCTGTAGGCATGGAGTTAGAGACAAATGGCTCTGCTCTGTGCCTGGCTGGCCTCAGCCTCTGAAGGGGTAGAAGTGTGTGAGACTCAGTGGAAAACAGCTTCCTCTGAGCTGACCTCTGGGGATCCTTAATCCCTGAGCAGCTTGCCAGCCTCTCCTGAGCACCAGGATCTCAGCAGGCTTCCACCCAAAGGAGTCAGGGTGAAGCATCTGGGCTCCATTTGTGCCCTTGGACCAAGTGTGCATGCAGAGATGTCTGAGTGCCCGCATGCTGAGTGCAGGGGTGAGGACTGCCACAGCCACTCATGATTCAGAGCTGAGGTGTCAGCCCACAGCAGAGGCAGGGTGCTGTGCAGGGAGATCAGAGAAGGAGCTGAAATGAAAAGATGACTAGTGAAAGAGAAAAATAGTGGAATTCCAATAAGAGGTTTGCTCCTTTCTCACAAGTCTGTGCATCACACAGGATGTGCATAAGCCACACGTTAAAGGTGCTAAAGGGATGAACGTGGAGCACGTGTGTCTGCCCAAGCCTTTACCCCAGGTGACTGGAGAGAAGGGTAAGTGTGTGTCCTGGGAGCTTTGAGCACAGGACATCAGCTGGCTTTGCTTAGGTTGTCTATGCACAGGAGTGGGGATTACTTTCTGTACTGATTCAACTCATGGAGCCTAAATATCACCTCCCATAATGGTTACTGGACCATTTATTAACAGATTTGAAGTCAAAACTTGAAGCTTACCAATATCATTTGCGAAAGATACACAAGATCTGTTTCCAGTTTATAGGGAAAGTGAATAAAGAAAATCCCTGAGTGATTATTCCCCTGGCCTCAATATATCTTCTGGGAAGAACTTTCTAAAGCCCGAGAACTAAGGCTGTAGAAGAGGAGACATTATTAACCAACTCTGGTGATTTATTTACCTTTTCAATTGCTGCTTCATTTTATTTTTTTCCACTACAGAAGACCTTCTTTATTTTAATAGGGTTATTAAGCATTGACATCCAAGTAGACCCCACCAAACTGTGTTTCCAATTCAGGACAATAAGCCACACACAGAGTGGGAAGCAGGAAATCCAGCTGGTGGTGCCTCGCTGTTCCCATGCCAGGCCCAGGGAGTGTTACCATGCTGAAGAGGCGCTGGGTGTTGCTGCCTCCTGTTCAGGATGCTTGGGAGAAGTCTCAAGGAGAGTTGGGGGTTTGGTACAGCTGGGGCACTTGATGGGAAGACAAAGAAGAAATGTTTGCCCATCAGGATTAATGGGGAGAGACTGGCGCCGCTTGCTACAGCTCATTATAGAAAATCAGTAATGACAGATCCTGTATGGCTGTGAGAGGCAGGGTGCTCTCTTCACCTTTTCCTTCTCGTTTAATGAAAACAAGCAGCAAGAGGCTGATCAAATGCCAGCACCATGAGCCAAGACAAGCAGTGCCTGGTGCCTACGGTGCTGGTTAGGTCTCTTCGGGTTTTCTTCTTTTGCAGAAGATGTTGGGCAGTGGTGTGAGCAGCTGTACTGTGTCTTAGGCTGGAGCACAGTGTGAGTGCTGTGGTACTGCCTCTGCTCCCCAGTCAGCAGGTTTGGTGACAGCACTGCCCCATGCTGCCCCATGAAACGTGTCCCCTAGCCCTGTTGAACCTGCCTGCCCCTGGGAGGGATGAAATTTGAGGCAAAATTCAAGGCTGCTGCCGAGTCGGGCTCTGAACCATTTTGTAACAGCTTTAGCCTTGGCATCTCAGGGAAGATTTACAATAAACCCTCCCTTAACGTCTGGTTTCACTTGCCCTTGTGAACTCAGGTCAAGATCAGAGAGTAGGTAAATAGGCTTTTCTAACTTGTGGACGCCCAGCTGACTTGTCCTCCAAGTCCATCTCTGCAGCTAAACAAGTGTTTATCAAAGCATTTCTTTTTTTTTCCAGTGCCTCTTTTTTAAAGCAATTAAGGGAAATGCCTGCTTTTAAAGCTAAGTACCATGATTATTCCCCTGTGTCACGCGTATCACACCGCCTGTATGAACCTGCGTTGTGGTGTTTTCGGAGTCAAAGGCATACAGGCAGGGCTTTCTGGCATACAGGAGGGCTTTCTTCACAATTTCTTGGGAGGGGGGAGGAAATTAAAACTCCCCAAATCCCAAGCCTCGAGTGACTTGCTCCAATGGTCAGTTACTCTGTGCTAGGAATGTGTTGTTTGTTGCTGTGGAGGATTCTGCTAGATGAAAGAGCCAGCAGGCGTTGGAAATCTTTCCCTGTGTAAATACTAAAGGATGTGCACAGGTCACTTTCCGGGTCTTTTGTTGGCTAAGTTATTAGCACTGAGTTTTGCTGGTCTTCTGTTGTTGTAAGGAAGTGAATTTTCCCTGGTTTCCAATCATTCTTACATCTCTTTTCCTGAAACCTTGTCTACTTCAACTTTGTGGCAGCACTCAGTGTGCCAGGGCTGTAGGTGGGTGACAATGCCATGTTCCTGCTCTTCAACGTTGCCCATCTAAGAGGGGAAAATGGCCTGGTCAACCAGTCGGCTGCTGGGCCGGGAACTCCTGTTACTAAAAATAAAGGGTGATACAAGCTCACCAGATAGCAGGGAAGAACAAATATACCTCGCTGATTGCCGTTACTATATTTAAGCCAATTAAAGAATACTGGTTCTTTTAAATTTTGAGTCACGGAAGATGCAAATAGTAGGAAAAGAAAATGTTAGTGCTTCTGGAAAAGCACAGGAAGAGTAAGATGTATGTGTCCCCAAGGAGGAGAAGCCCTGGTATCTCTAGCCTGATCCCTGTGTCACTGACACTCATGGGAGAGACTCAGGGCAAAGCTAGCGATTTTCCCTGTGGAAGGGGGAGAGAAATACCAAGCCGTGAGCTGTATGGTTGGGGGGTAAATCCTGCACTCAAGGCCTGGCTTGGCTCAGCTAACCTCTCTGTGTGACTGAGTGCTGCCTGCAGAGCTATGGCAAGCTCCTGGGACTTGCGCTGCTGCCCCTCCGACAAGGACACATGAGACTGTCTGCAAAGCTCTGCATTTTGGGAGTGAACCGATACAGCCCCCCAGAGGGGCTTCCTTTGGCGTTTCACAGTCTCACTGTCAGAAAAGTAGTAAATTTTAGGTGGTTTTTCCTCCCTTTGTAAATGGGACTGTTACTGTGGAAAGCTTTCTTAACTTCCCATTTCTCCAGTGAGATCTATCGTGTGTCCCCTAGCTGTGACTCTGATTATTCTAATATATTCTCTCTCTCACTACTTAGTATTCCAGTATGGCTGCTTATTATTATAATAAACTATTTGTTCAACTTTGTAGGCAACAGTAAGAACAAATAGCCTGGTGATGTATTGACTTCGCATGTGCCTTTGACAATGCCCCAACACCCCCTTCCCTAACATTTGTCTGGAAGAGCAGAAGGGGAGGCGAGAATGACTGACTGCCATGCATGTGAAGAGCTTGGATGGTTCCTTACTCACTCAGCCCCAGATGCTCTTTTCCCAGGAATAGTGTTCAAGCCCTCATGAGAAATGCTTTACTGTGGCTGCTGGCATGGCTGCTTTTCAGGTTCACAAAGATTTTCCTATATTCTTGGGTCCTTTTTTTCTTTTTTTTTCTTTTTTTTTTTCTAATATCTCTCCAGAAATGTCTATTATCCCCCTTAACAGGGCAGAAAAATATCCACATGTGCATAATATGTGAGAGCTTCTTTGTAGCATATGTTAATCTCTGAGACTAAAAAATCTCTTGGTCCCAGTCTCATTTTTAATAGGATAGTGAGCTAAGAGGATACATGAGGATTATTCTAATCTCGGCCCGGAGCTCTCTCCAGCACTTCTGCCTGTCTGGGACCCATTACTGAGCTGCTCCACTAGTGCTCTGGAAAAGATGTGCTTATCTTGATTTAACAAGTAATGAGTGCAAAATTTTGAGCTGTCACACTTTGAAAGAAGAGATTAACTAATTGATTGTGAATCAATTGGGCTGGAGTTAAACCCCCTTTGGGGTGCTGTCCTCTCCTTGCTTTCTTCTTTGGTTCTTTGAGAATATGTTTGTACATTGGGGGTGGGTGGGGAGGGAAGGGGTGTGTTAGACACAACCCTCCAAAGCACACATGATGGACTGCTCAAGGGGGGCTGCTCCCTCGTCTTGCAGCTCTCTGTTGCTGTGGCAGAGGTTTTGGCAAGCAAAGCCTATGTGCTTCTCTTCACATTCCCCAAGCTCTTGAGGGATGGGGCCTTAGGGAGACTGCAGGCAGGAAAAGGGCTTAGCTCTGGTTGGATTTGTGTTGGCAGGTCACAGGAGACCAGTCTGCCTCAAGGTTCTAGCAAGCATGTGTGGCAGTGCTCCTTAGGACCCCACAGTCTCTCTCCTCGTTTTATTGTGGCAGTGAAGGTGGGTGCATTACTTTGACCTCAGATGTTGCTATGTGTCATATGCCCATTCCCTTGACACTTCAGGGCAGAGGAACAGAGGCAGGCAGGCAGGAGTCTGTCACAGTGAGACTGGCTGAGCCAAGACAGGTCTTGAGTGCAGGATATACCCCATTGCTTAGTATTTCTTTCTCTTTCCCACTGAAAGTAGCTACAGCTTGTCATGAGGCTCTAGACTTGAATGCGTCTTTAGCCTGCTTCCAGAAGGCACCACAGAATTTCCCAAGCAGAGGAATCTCTGCTGTCAACAGCACAGCAATAGTCACACACATGTTGTCTCGTTTCCTCGCCTCCCCATTCCATACCCCTCCAGATGAAATGTCTAAAGCCTTGTACGCTGCACAGAATACAAGCAGACGTGGGGTTAGTTAAAAACATACTCTGCTTTATTTGAAAGTTTGCTATCCACAGATAAAAGGAAGCAGACACATTGCATAGGGTACCTTTTTATTTATTTATTTTTAGTATGCTTATTACTCTGCATGTCTGAGAGGCGGATTGAGTACTGGCTCTAACTTCCCACAACAAACAGTGAAGTTAATGGAATAATAAATTAAAGTAGTAGTAACAGTCCATGTTATGTATAAAGTAAATCCTAGCAGATACAAACATGACAAGAATGATGACTGATTCTGTTTCCTCTCTCCTCAGGAGCTCAGTGGCTTGTTAGAGTGGTTGCACGAGCCGAGTTTTCACTGAAGCGCAGCAGTGGGCTGAAGCTCTGAAAGGCTTTTGCAGCCGTGAGCTTTCATTCCCGTTCACCTCAACTCCTGCGGGGTTCCAGGCGTGCTTCTGGCTGGCTCTGTGTGCCCAGGCAGCCTGGCTCCCAGGGGAGCTGGTCCCACGCATGGGCTGAATGGAGGTTTTGAGCAGGGACTGTCCAGCAAAGCTTGAAGAAAGAAACGTGTCAGAGCAGCAGCAGCGCAGCCAGAGATCTCCGCTGTGAGTGGGGATGGAGTCCGAGGAGCAGAGTCAATGTAAGGTAAGATCAAGAGTCTACTGCAACACAGATGCTGGCCCACATATTATATATACAGTGAGAAAAGTCAGCCATGTTCTGAATTATGGGCTTGTAATTCCACCCTGAGGATCTGAAGACTACAGAAATCACCTGAGCTCTGCTCTGCTGGTTTGACAGCCATACGCTCCTGGATGCAATTAAAATCCTGTTGTATGCCTCAGCTGCCTGGAACTTCCCCCCCCCCCACCTTTATACTTAATACTGAGGTAGAAGTTTCAGCTACTATTAAAACACATACAGAAAATGAACACAATCTTAGTGGACAAGTAGCCCAGTGACCTTTGACATTTTCAAAGACTTTTTCATAATGTGGCTATAAACTGAGTAGCAATAGTAGCAGAAAAAAGTCATTCTAATGCTGTCAGCAAAATAGTGTTAAATTTTAATTATGGTACTGAGTTGCAAGACATTTTTACTTCATCTATTGTTTTTTTAAAGATAGATTGTTGTTTTTAAATTCACCCTCTACAACAAATGGTAGATGCAGATTTTTTTTTGCGTGTATGACAGCAGAGGTGTGTTGCTGTCCAAGTACAAGTACAGGATGAACTCCTAAAAGCATTAACTGTTTTGAACAATGACCTAAACATAGGTCGTTTATATTAATTGGCTTCAGTTGAACGTTGTTTTTATTTTCTATAAAAATACACACTTAAGTGTGTGCATATATACATTTGCATATACATGTCCATTACAAAAAAAAAACCCCAAAACCCCTGCATTCATTCTGAAGTTTATGAGGAAGATCAAAGTAATAGAATAGTAGTAATAAACTTTATAAGAAGGCTTAAACAACTTATTGTTCATAGAATACTTAAATATAAGGAACGTAAATCACAACCATTTGGGGTTTTTTTTTCTGTGCTTCACAACCCCTATAATACTAAAGCAAGTTTATATTGATACTTAAATGAGAAGTGTTAGACTACTCCTATAGAGGCTGCTCTTGAGTACAGTGGAGGTAACTAACAGCACTGACTAAATGAGGTCCAAATTTCAGTTGAAAGAATTTGGTTAGCTTGAATTTCACCCTATTGATTTAATTATTGTCAGGAATGTGAAAATACATTCAGTGCAAGAAAGCTGTTAAAGTCAAAGAGAAAAAAGAGAAGTTATTATTCTTACATCTATTTCTCAAGAAATACGAGATAGGCTTCAACGCTACATTTTTAAATGGGGGTGGGGGTGGAATCCACAAATAAGGAAGACAGATACTGTTTACCAGTCTTCAAGGAGAAGGAACATTTCACCGACATTAAAGGCAGCTTTGCAGACTCACTTGAAATGTATCAATTTGTAATCTACACATTTACAGGGGCTGCTCTGCTCTGAAAGCTGTTTCCCAATCTGTGCCAAAACATGTGAGGCTGTGTGGAATACTTCTGATGATAGACCTCCAGGCTCTGTTTCTCCATAATTGATTTAGTTATTAGTTATGCAGGGAGAGAAGAGATCCCTGAGGCTTGGTAAAACAGTATTCAGTTACTAAAAGCAGCCCTTTGTGAATTAATGTCATCCTACCAGCTCTTTCTGCTCATTATTCCTTCAGGTCTTGTTTTCCTGGACACCAGCTGTCACAGAGGAAGTCTCCAGCCTTTTCTTCTCCTGCTTCCCTGGCTGGCTGAAGCTGTACCAGCACGGTCTGGAGTGTCTCCTTCACCACCTGGATCTCCCTCTGCAGAGACTGTGCAAGCTTTATTAAGGAATAAATCTATAGGTGATTGGCAGTCCCCTTTCTCCTTCCAAATTATTAAATAAATTCTTGTTCTGCTGCTCACGACAGATGGCCATGGCTATCTAATTGTAGCTTCAAATTCTTCCAAATTGTTTGGATTAAATATTAATACATTTCTCACACTTGCTTTCAAAAAAAAAAAAAAAAAGAGAAATCCAGGCAAACCGAAGTTCTTAAGCAGCATTATTTAGCACTTGAAAAAAGGGAGGGGATGGAGAATATTGCTTGGATACCACTCTCATGGGAAGGAAGGAGATGAGGAACTTGTACCAGGGAGGCAGCAGCACCAGCCCCAAGTTCCCTGATGGATGGAGGGTGGAATTTTGAGAGAGACAGGCCTGAGTAGGTCAGACCCCTGGTAAAGGCATCAGGAGCACTCTGAGACGTAAGCTGCATGACCACAGGTTGTGTGGCATCAGCCAGCTATGCAAGGCAGGGTGGGAATCGAGGCAAGTAGCACAATTAGCTTACAGCAGAGGAAGTGCTTCTGCTCTACTTACCTCCAGGAGGCTTTAATCTTAGCTGAATTATCAGTATAATTATAGCACAGAAGACACAAATAAGAAGCAATACAAGGCTTCACAGCGAATGCTTTGAAGGAGCTGAAAAGCAGATCATCATCAGCAAGATCACGCTGTTGTGCATTGAAAGGAAAAAGGCCCCTCAAAAGCACTTGATAATTCAGCAAGAATACCTCACAGCCTGAAAGGAGAGCTTTCCACACTTTACTTTCTGGTGTCTCATTCAGGTTTCCTGCAAGTCACTTGGGAAGAAAGTGATAGCGAATGTCTCTGACTCTCAGAAGACCTTCTGCTTCCGTCTTTCCAGCATGACAACAAGAAGTGGTCAGTTGATGGCAACAGGAACACAAGGACACTGAAGGTAGGACACGTGTGGAGACAGTGGCAACTGAGGCAGGCACAAGCTTTTAAGCAGCTGGGCTTCCTAGGCAGTAGAGCTTTTTGTTCTGATTAGTCTTTCCTGGGAATAAGCACGTCTTGTGCTATCAATATGTCAGCTTTTCTGTTGATAAACAGAATCTTATGTCAGTAAGATGACACTCTGATGAATCGAGTGCAAGGACTGGGCGTAGCTCAGTGAGACAACCAATCTTACCTTCTCTTCCACAGGTTGCAAAGCAAGCACAAGGAAATTCAGAGACTGACGAAGCTCTAAACCAATGACCAAGTCCTCGGTCAAAGCCCTGGGACTTTCCTCACCAAGGCATCCTGACAGGTGAGGGAGAAGGGCAAGGAACCCAAAAGGCAAACCCAAGTGGGTCAAGGAGAGAGAATAAGTTTGGTTTTAGCAGTAAGTAAGTCATCAAATGATCTTCAAGAGAGCCAGAAGCTCACTTCAAGGGAAATGAAACAGGCTGACACTGAAACACCCCAATTTCAAAACTACAAGGCAGAGGAAGGGTAACGCACAAGAACAAACTGTGTTCTTTACAGAGCTCATCCATTATGAGATGTTGTTTCACTTGACTGCGATGTCAATGCAACATCAAGGGGAAAAAAACCAAACCCTCCCTCAGGTTACATGACTCCAAAAGTGAGCTGTAACTTCTGAAAAACTGCAACTAAAGAGGACCATAGGAAAGCCTGACACATCACAGGTATTTCAGGTAGTCACAGTCATGCCTTTGAAAAACCTTTTGATTCTGTTATCGGTTCCTTGAAATTTCATCTTTATGTATCTACACACATTTACTACATTCACCAGGAGTACTCAGGCATACTGCTAATTTCTAGACAGCTCTATTAATCTGAAGGAATTCTGGCTCTGATTACACGTAACTGTAGCACAAACAAAATTTCTCCTATCCTAGGATCCCAAAGCACTGTACAAGGGCAAATTAATTATGCTTTGATTCATGTCTGAAGTAAACATTATTATCCTCCTGTAAGGAGTTCTGGGCTATCCACCACTCTGCAATTTAATCACGATGTTCTGCTGAAAAACTAACTGGTAAGAAAGAAATGTTTCTGTTTATAAACACCATGAAGCATCTAAAATTTAATTACTTCTGATGTGCAGTCCTTGCCTACATGATGTTATTTGCAATAACCCAAGTGATTTCAAAATTCTTTCCAGGTAAAGAGAAAAGCAAAATTGAAACATTTCACTGCCAGTGGATCAGAAATCCTGAAGGATGGAGGAAACTGAAGGTGACTGAGGAAAAACTCTTAACCAAAAGGAAGATGGAGCTACAGGAAGGATCACTGCATAGTTTACTTACAGGAAGTTTAAATAACTTCATCAATAACACCAGAACCAGCTGGAGACTCGTAAGTGTCAAATGAGCTTTTATGGCTAGACAAAATATATGGTACAAGGCTGAGCACAGAATCTCTATGTATAGAGGTTATGTTTGGATAAACAGCTTCACCCATTTTAAAAATCAAAAGAACCCTCAGTTTTGTATGGGTTCACATGCAAATGTGCCCTTCATACTTAAATCCTCTATCCAGTGCTGCAAGTAGTGAGCCAGAATCAAAGTCAGGAGTTAAATGAAGTTTCAACTAGGTCCATTTTCTAATCCCAGTGTGGGATACTGCCAGGATCTCTCCAATGTCATAGAATCATTAGGGTTAGAAGCGACTCCCAGAGGTCATCTAGTCCAACCCCCCTGCAAGAAGCAGGGCCACCCCCCAACTAGATCAGGTTAGCCTCATCCAACCTGGCCTTGAACTTCTCCAGGGATGGGGCATCCACCACCTTCCTGGGCAACCTGTTCCAGTGCTCCACCACTCTTACAGTAAAGAATTTTTTCCTAATATCCAATCTAAATCTCCCTCCCTCTATTTTAAAACCATTACCCCTTGTCCTGTCACAACAGGCCCTACTGAACAGCCTCTCCCCATCTTTCTTGTAGGCCTCCTTGAGGTACTGGCAGACCACTCTAAGGTCTCCCCGGAGCCTCCTCTTCTCCAGGCTCAACAGCCCCAACTCTCTCAGCCTGTCCTCATAGGAAAGGTGCTCCAGCCCCTTTATCATCTTTGTGGCCCTCCTCTGGACCCTCTCCAACTGTCTCAGTCAGTTGAAGCCCTTGGGAACAACCTTGCACAAGGACAATCTATATTGCACAGTGATGTTACAGCTTTAATGGTGTCTTGGTTGCAAACACCTTTGCTGACTTCCCCTCTCTCTCTCTCTCTCTCTCTCTCTCTCTCTTAAAAAATACTTGAGCATCATGACAGATTTCATGATTTACAAGGAGATAAAAAGTCACTCTAATTACTGTGAAGTTACTTAATTTAGGAGAAAAAATGGGCTCACCTGTATGTCTTCTGTTCTCTTAGTATGGATTATGAGGGAAAAGAGATGAAAGTCTGAGATAACAAACCAGTTTCCTTCCTACAAGAAAAGTTAGAAACCAAGAGTGTATTGTAGGACAAAAGGCTTGGAAGGAGAGCCAATGACTAATACAGGGCTGATGTAAGGGAAAGCATAGGAAATTTTGGAGCATAACAGCAGTTTTTGGACATTTGAAGAGAAAATTAAGACTTAAAGAACAGAAATAATCAGAAAGGATGTTTTGGTGGATTTTTTGTTTGGTGGGGTTTCTCTGACTTTTTTTAATTTAAACTTGGTTAACTATTCTACTTGTTCCTAATAGCTGAACATTGCTGTGGCTGGAGACAGAAGCTTGGGTAGATGTCCCATAACATAGCCACACATTTCTCCTGACTTCAGACACCAGTACACACAGCAGGGGCAACCAGGTAGAACGCAGCTCTGTAGAGAAGGGCCTTGAGGTCATGGTGGACAGCAAGCTGATCACAAGCCAGTAACACATCTTGTCGCAAAGGTGGCCAACAGCCTCCAGAGGTGGATTAAGAAAAGCACTGCCAGCAGGCGAAGGGAGCTGATCCTTCCACTCCACTCAGCAATGGTGAGGTCCCATTTGGAGAGTAGGGTCCAGTTCTGGACCCCACAGCACAAAAAAGATATGGATTTACTGGAATAAGTCCAGCACAGGGCTGGTTTAATGGACTGGAGTAGTTGCCACATGGAAAGATGTTGAGACAACTGAGACTGTTCAATCTGGAAAACAGAAAGCTCAGGGAAATCTTACCTATGGTGTACATATGTGTTGGGTAGGAATGAAGATGAGGGAGCCAGACTTTTGTCACTAGTGTCCAATGACAGAACAAGAAGCAACAGGAAAAAATTCTAAAATAGGAAATTTAATCCAAATACAGAAAACCTTTTTATTTTCTCACAGAAAAACTATGAGGGTGATCAAAGACTGGAGTATGTTTCACGAAGAGGTTGTGGAGTCTCCATCCTTGGAGATATTAAGAAAATCTGACTGGACATGGTCCTAGGCAATGTGGTCTAGGTGATTCTGCTTTAGCAGGGAGTTGGACTAGATGATCTGGGACAAAATACACGGTACAAGGCTGAGCACAGAATCTCTATGTACAGAGACTTCTAACAGAGACTTCGTGACTTCTAACTAAACAGTTCTGTGACTGTGTGTACTACACACCAAAGGACCAGCAAAGAGGCAAGACAATTCAATGTTTATTTTGAATGAACTGGGTTTTGGCCTTTCAGAAGCACACTCTTGGGAGCAAAGGAAAGACACCTGAGTAAGTCCCTACTGCTCCTATATGAGGACTGTGTGTACTTACAGAAAGTCAGCACAATGGCTTTTGGAAGTCCAACCCTTCTCCTTACAAAATACAGGAGTCCTTGCAGTAGCGATACCCGAATCCGCTTTTCATTCTCCTCCTTCCCTTCCTGTTTTTGTCCTTCACAGCCATAAATATGTTTCTACAAATGAGCCCCCGTGCAAAAAAAAAAAAAAAAAACCAAAAAACCACAAAAACCAAACATCACCCCCCCTTAAAAATATTCTATAAAAACCCCAACAGAATAACTGCAACACTTTGAAAAATGGATCACTTCAGTGATCTGGATCTCAGATCTTCAAAACACTTGTTCCAGCACAAAATGGAAGACAAAGAAGCTGTAGCACATAGATGGAAATACACTGACCTACTTCCACCACAGCAGGAACGAGAAAGGTTGTAACCACTTTCTCTCAATGTGACACACAACAGGAACATCTCACCCTCCTGGCATTCAAATTCTGGCATCCCAAAATTTCTTACAAGCTCACTCTAGGTGAGGTTCTTCAGTGAGGTACTGTCCGGGCTCAATGCTACACTCTTTGTCAAAAATGTATGTTGATGTAAAGCAAGGCTTTTATGAGTGCCTGTGAAGGGTTAGCCTGCAATGCCTAGAGAACACTTATGCACCAGATTCTATTTTCAAAATAACTCTTTAAAGTGTCCATTTTAGAGGAGGAATGGAGATTGCTTTTACAATAATAGTCCAGCCAGGTTTTCTTCAACAAAAGCATTTTCAGCATGATGAACTATTACATGCATTCAAATTGTCTATCAAAATGTAACTGCTAATTAGGAACAAAAATGACTGTGAAATTGCAATATAGGCTCCATTTAATTTTACTGGGAATTCCAGGCATTTACTGTCAGGAAAGTAACACCTCTCATCAGCTCTGCAGACACCAGAATGAATCACCTCTCTTCCTTTGGTTTTTCCAATTAATGCTGTGGACTGTTTTCATACACTCACCAATGGGTAACTCTAATTGAATGCTTGTGGGTTGGTTTGGTTATACTACACAATCTAGTAAATATGACATAGTGCTATAGAGGAGCACTCCTTCCTCACCACCTCTCCCACCCCACTATTGTTCGATGCTTTTTATACAAAAATACAGTTTAATATTTGCTGTGAAAGGCTTCAATAATAAATGAGAATCCTAAGTGGGTCTGGGAATATACTCAGGACCAAGAAATATCATTGGATTTCCCCTTTGTTCAGGTTGTGCTGGCAATTACAACAAGCAGCACGGTTGATTTAAGTGTTCTATGCCATCAAAATGTAGAATGAAAAACAATGACATCTGGGATTCTCTTCTAATACAAACTTAATTATTAATCAAAGCTATGACACACACTAAACATTGGCAAATGGCTCGAGAGCATCAGGAATTTATTTTTCTCTGTGGAGTCTTTAAAAGTCTTCTAATAATCAGACAACAGGACTAATTTACAACGGTGCAGCCCCCAGTCAGATCTCTGACCTAATAGTTTGTAACATTCATGTGTAAGGCACGTTTTTGGAGGATGAGAATCGCCAGCAAACAAGAGTTTGAAACATTTATCCTGCTTTCACTACAATTCTAGATCTTTCATCTCCTTCTCTCTCAGTTCTACAGATTTTTAATGAATTGTCCAGTATTCAGGATAAGAAATTGTTTTATTTAAAACCAAATAAACTACAATGCAAGCAACAGAATTAACGATTAATAGGTGGATCTTTTACTGACTCTAATTACCGGCACCAATCTCGGTGCTAGTTCCTGAAATACAGACAATTTACCAATGAGTGAAAGTTTATTTTATAGGCACTGAGCAGTTTTTATTAAAAAAAAAAAAAAATCCAAACCCAACCAAACCCATTCCACAGGTCTGTAGCACTGTGGTAGCTATTTTTCTCATTCCCTTTTGAAGGATAGCACAGTGATTACATGTACCAGATGGTAAAGTTTTATGCACATTGATCTGGACTACCTCTGAAATAGCAACTGAATCTTAACGAGGGGTGGCTGAATTGCTGAACTGCTTCCCTTTATGTCCCTATGTTTTAAACATGGTTTCTTATTTTGTGACTGATGGTCTTGTTAGGAGGGCCAGGATATCACACATTGTGCACTTCTGTATTTAGATAATGTGAACTGAATTTCACTGACAGAGAAAAATCAGATCTGTACCAGACAACTGTGGCTTAGACTGAGACTAATTTACAATTTTTCTCAAACTTTCAATGACTAGATTTTATTTACCAACTAACTATTGCAGTTTCAACAGCTACAAAGAAATATGCGCAGCCAATAGAAAATGCAAATACTACTATTTTACGTACTGGTACTTTATTTCTTCCAGGAATCAAAAAAAAAAGCAGTTCTTCACCTCATTTCACTTTACTTAATAAACTGTAATTATGATCACACCTGATTGGTTTGAGTATGAATTTAAGTCTAGTGCAAAGAACCTGTAACTCCAACCCTCAGTGTTGTTCTATTACAGTCAATGAGAAAAACTAATCTGAGAGTATACAGAAGGGAGGAAGGAATTTGATGCCCTGTGCACATATAAGGCACACACACACAGAGGTCTCAGAAGAATGCTGACAAACAGCATCTGGGAAGCATAACTGCAACCGAGCATGTGTGCTGTAAATACAATTAAAAGAATATTGCAAACTGGCCTGTGGTAAACACAAGAAAATAATCTTTCTGTACACTGAAACTCTTAGAAAAGAAAGATTTGAAGCAGTAACAAATTAGTGACTGTATTTCTCCCCTCTGAGGCAACCCTCCCATCACATTCCCACCTTAAAGAAGCCAAGTCTCTAGAACAAGAATTTTGCAATCAACTGGCAATAGGTGCCCCATCACCTAAAAAAAGCAGTATTTCCACACACTCTGTTTACTATCTTTTCTCTAAATCATCTCTTGCTGGACTGCCTGCCTCAGCTTAGGAGGAACAAAATGCTTCCTAGCACTGCCATCACCTCAACTCACCTTTAGGTGTTTGTAAAGGCTCTTCTGCTAATCTCTCCAACCTGCATTTATTTGTCTTTCTTCATTATCCTGGGGCCTGTCATCTCTTCTCCACTCAAACCTTACTACTAGGTGTTCTCACCTTCCTCAGACTCACTGGTCCTTATTCTCTTTTCCTTACTTGAAAGGGCAAAATCTCCTTTGTGGTAAGTTTTTCTATAAAAGTTGCAAATGAAACAGTACTCTGTGCTGTTAAATTCTGAAAAATGTCCACAGATGTAGGTCCAACAAATGCCTCAAAGATTAAGTAATCTTCAATCAGATACTGAATGACAGATGAAGCACAGAAAGAGATAAGGATGCTTTGGAAGACAAGATCTCATCTGGTTACTTGCACTGGAGTGTTATAGGCAGATTAAATTGCATAGGATGCCACATGATGCATCTGCTGCCCTTTTTTTTTTTTTTTAAAAAAAAAGAATAAAACCCCAAATGACACATGACAATATGCACAGTCTGAGTCAGTGATGTAGCATTTAACCAACCTCCGTTGGGAAATTCAGGTGGTCTGGATGCTTGTATCCATGTGGCTTTTGGTGCACAAGGTATTTACTTCTATGAGTATTACAAACAAAAGGATTTTATCAGTGGAATAAAGGCTTTTCAGTGCCTAAACTCAAGTTACAGAGGACTAAATACTGTTTAAATCAATTAAAGCTGGATCAGCCCACGGTGAAAATGCACTGTAGGAAAACTTGCTGCTACAACAAAAACACCCACTTCAGCAAGACAATCAATTCTCCCCTTCTTAATGTATTTCATCTACAGCCAAAACTAGTACTCCATATGAATCTGAATGGCAAGTATTTCACACACATACTTACACAGATTGATACATATCTATAGCTGTACCAAAAAGGATATGAATGACTCCTTCATCAACCCTGCAGATGGAAGTTTGCAGTTGATCTTCCAGATGCACCAATTTCTCGCTTATTGCTTCACATTTTTCTCCCAACTCTGCGGAAAATATGAAGAAC
Source organism: Heliornis fulica (assembly GCA_013399135.1). Classification (NCBI taxonomy): domain Eukaryota; kingdom Metazoa; phylum Chordata; class Aves; order Gruiformes; family Heliornithidae; genus Heliornis; species Heliornis fulica. The sequence goes on along the minus strand of VXBZ01004862.1, from coordinate 343,375 downwards.
TCCTAGAGGAAGTTGAAAAGAAAACGTGTTTGCTGTGTACTGCACTTTTATGTATCAAATCTGCATGACATTAAGGGGAAACTAAAATATTAGCAAGGGGATATGATACTTTGTAGTCTTAAGACATAGCCCAAAAGCAAATTCCCATTAGAGGGAGAAAAAGTTACTATAATTTGGTGAGTTATAGGAAATGGAATGAGCTTACAGTCTCAGTCTATTTCCCATCAGAAAACTAGTCATGATCTCACTTTCAGCAGAGGATTAAAGGGGTGTGAAGGGCTCTCCTTCTTCCCTGTTGTCTCACCACAGCAGGGGAGGGAAATATCACACTGACTACACCATTTAGGTTCCTAAATTTCAAGTTGTTCATGTAAATGTTTTACACTTTTAGGTCATTTAAATATTTCAAGAAGCATCACTTTTGACATCTTATAAACACAAACATACTTATTTTTTGAGGGAAAAGAATACTTAGAATACTTAGGGACTTTGCTCAACTGATCTGAGAAAACGCATCAAAGTCTTCAAGACGACAAGATGAAACTACACTTTTTTTACTGTGTAATCATGAAACAAGACTGAATTTTCAAAAGTAATGGTTCTCTAGTTACAACTTCTACAGACAAATTCTTGTTCTATTTTAAACCAGTTGCAAAGTTCTTCCTGTGTGTTTGTTTGCTTTCATATTTTCTATTGACTATCACTTTGAGAAATGATCCAAATAAGTAGCAAATCTGAGGCAGGGGGATGAACTAATTCCATGCAGCACTGAGACAAGCTTCTCCTCCCCTTCCCAAGACATCATGTTGCTGTCTACAGCGAATGACAGGAGTTATCTGTAAGGAAAAGAGATTATGATGCTGATATAAACCTCTGCTGGAGCCATGCTGAAAACACTGGAGTTGTCCATCAGCTGGAATACAGACAAGTGGAGTTTCTCTATACCTAAGCATACGTGCTCATCTGTACCACCAGCTGCACATGTGGCCACGCACAATTTTCAGATAGTTTTTCTCCTTTAGAAAAGTGCTTGGAGTCCTTCACACTGATCTGTTGCTATAATAGCAGCCATCAGTGGTTGTTTAAGAGAAATCAAGCCTTCAATCAAAGGACTTCCAAAGAAATCATGCTAATACTTGTTGAAACGCTGCCCGTTGTGACACAATCCAATTTTCGGTAAACACATTTACCAGCCCTCATTTCTGTGCTACCTTTGTGCTTTGCCTCACACAGTGCAGACACAGTGTCAAATGTCAGAAGAGCTCTGCTTGCTGGCATGTCCTCTGCTGCAGCACAGAGCTTTGACCTTTCTGACTTCCTAGGTCTTCTGCCAGGCATGGCTACCCAGCAGACTGCAGGGGTTTGCAACCAGCTGCAGCTCGAACCCCGGATGAGTGATCTAGAGAGAACTTCTACTGCAAATACCCACAGCTTAGAGACAGTGAAGCACAACTTAAGAACCAGCTGGCTGAGTCCTTGCTCCATGCAAGGACCTGAGCAGCCATCTTCAGTGACAACCAAACAGCAGAATCCACAGCAGCACTCCACAGAATTTATAGACCCTGTGTTTTAAAAATGAGAACAGAGAAGGAGAAGGCACACATTCTCCCTACAGCCACTAGGAATGTCCTTTTCTCAAGACCAGGGACAGAAATCTTCCATCCAGCTGCTAAATCATTATTCAGTACAACAGCAAGGTTCCATATGCTGTTGGGGAGTGGGATAACCCAGGCAATTTATATCAATAGAAAGTTTTTAGGGATTCATTCTGTGACATGCATGCAAAAAGGGGTAACAGTTGACTGAAATAACTCAAGTCTCAGGCTAGAAGAGTCAGTAAATTGTAAAAACCCAGTATGCACGTCAAAAATTATGACCGGCTACGAGATTCTACCCCACTGAATTCCAGGCATGTCTTCATTTCTGCACTGGTCTCACACTAAACATCCTTAGAAATAAGAGACTATTGTTTTTAACTCATTGGCCTTAATTCCTTTGTCATCTGAATATATCGATTCCAACTTAAAGTAAAATGTTCCTTTTATCTCATGTGAAAAAATATAGTGTATTTTTCATACATAATGAATTGTCTAAAAATGTAATAAAAATCCTATTTAATTTGAAAATTAAGATAGATAATAAATTAACAACGAACCCTAGGAAAATATGCTTAATCCTTAATCCAGAAATGTTAAGGCAATATGGGAAACCAGAGAAATTTGAGTAAGTAAATATCAGATCACACTTATTTATGACTTTAAGCACTTGAAACCCCTCTGATCATAACTGGTTTTTATGGTGGCATTGCAGTGTAACTGAAATATCTCTATAAAGCTAAGAGCTGTATTTTAGTCAGCATAAACACTTAACAACTATTTCACAGCTTAATTTCTCTTTAATATAGCAGAAGTAGTGTCCAGATAAACTATTTTTGCACCTACATGACACAGCTGCCTTTTTAGTTGAAATGAGAAGATCCTCCATGGTTTAGCCAGACACTGTCTCTCAGAAACACACTTGGAGACGTCATGTGAAAAATGTAGGAGAGTCATCATATAAATTCTGTTTTTCCATAACATGTATATATGGCCTTGTTTATTTTGGCTTGGAAAAATGTGGTCACGCAGAGAAATCTAGTTTAGCATCAAGAGGAGTTATAAATGAGATGGAAAAAATGTACACTTCTCTCAAAAAATAACTATAATTTTGCAACCAATTCCACAGCTTCTACCTCCAGGCCTTTTTTTTCAAAAAAGTTTGATAACCCAGAGAAGGAGATAGGAAAGATTTCTCTTAGTGCCTTTCATGCCTAGCAACGTCACTGGTAACATTTTTATTTGACATATGTCTATGTAGGCAGGGAAACCGCTGTCAGTTCCACACAAACTATTCAGAACATCTCTCGGTTGGAAAGTGGCACTTTACACTGATCAACGATATCTCTGAGAGGAGAGTGGACTCTGCCTCCAGCCCAACATATTAATAAAATACAATTCATCCAAGCTTGTAGGTTATGTCAATGCTACAAGCTACTGCCAGTCTTAAGACTCCTTTGGTTATTTCTGCAGTAACAGCACTTCTAGGAAGAGATTGCAGGAGCCAGGAAAGAGCTGAGATGTAATATTGCTTTATGGATTTTCCTGTGAGCAGGGGATGTAGCTGGCTGGGATTTATCACACACACACACACACACACACACCCCGCCCCCTGCAAATCCTTAAGCAGGTGAAAACAGCACAAAGGTGGGTGTGATTTGTTTTTCAAGGTGAAATTATTCGGCCTTCTCACGCAAAGTAGAAATTCTCATTCTCTCCCAGAGATGTGAGAGTCTGATGCAAGAAACAGGAAGAACAGAGAACATTCCAGCTGATGCACAGCTGATGCATCAGCATATTGAATTAAGTAAAGGGAGGGGGGTGTCTACTTTTGTGTTTCTGCATTTTACCCTTTTACAAGTAATTTTAGTCACCTATGAGCAGCAGCATTACTTCAGGAGAATGTTTGATCAGCTTTTGCAGTGCAAACACCTTCCATGCACTCTTGGGTCTGGTTCAGCAATTTTATACAGAAGAATCAGTACTGTAGAAGCTGGATTAATCTACCTCCATTAAGAATTAGAGTCTCTATCAGAGTCTTTGGTGGTTGTACTGAGAAGCAGAATTCCCAGATATATCCTTTAAAATTCACTCTTCCTACAGGGGAACTTTTGTAAAAAGGCACTGCCTTACTTCCAACAAGCTGTATCATAACCCCAATGAGAGAAAAGCTTTAGAAAGCCTTCAGCAGAACATCAAAGCCAGATTTCTTCCACTTGTACTAAATCCTCTCTCTCCTATACAAGTTAAAATAATTTCAAATAACATAACTAATGACTAGTAAAAGTTGCCCATGCAGACAGGTACTTCACGTTAGGGTACAAGGCTTAGAACAGCAACTTCGTGATGGCAGAAGTACTGCATCTTTACCCTCACCCCTTGCAGAAGGTAAAGGGAATTGTGAGCACTTGAAACTCCAGAACGTCAGGCCAGGGCATCTCTGAAATAATTTCTAGAAATAAAATGCAACCATCCATATGCTTGTCCTGTTTGAGCAGATGCTTCAGTCACGTACAGGCTGAGTGCGTGTTACCTCTGATAATGAGCTACACAGCCACAGTGTCCAAAGTGCAGGTGGAAGAAGCAGTTGTCCTTGCTCTGCATCCCAGATTTCCTGCCCTGTGTGCACCATCCTGGGCAGCTGTTGTAGATGAAGGTGGCAAAGTGGCCGCTAAGAACAGGCCTCATCTCCTACTCGGTAAATACTCCACTCCTTTCTTTCTTTTCTTCAGCCTGCTCGCATCTTCTAGAGTGAGATGCCCAGACCATGCCGCAGTCCTCTGAAGGCTTTGACATTCTCAGCTAAGCACAGTAATTATTTCTGTCTTATAACTGACATTCCCATTAATGTGGCCGCAAATGACATTTGCCCTTTCTTGCAACAGGATGAAGGCAATGAATCCCACTCTATTTGTAGTCCCCTATAACCCTAGATTCTGCTTCAGCAGTACTGTCATCCTACCTGGTATTTACCATCTGTATACATAAATCCAACTTTTTTTTTCTTCCTCAAAGGTAATTTGCACCTGTCTTAACTCATCCCATCTTATTGATTTCAGGCTATTCTTTCAATCTATGAGGAGCATTTGGAATTCTAATCCTAATTGAAATTATGTTGACTGGCACATAAACTCCTAGCCTACCTCCTTTTTAAAGGCAAATACCAAGTCTGCCTTTTTCTGATTCTCTGGGGCTTCAAGCTTCCTCCAGGAGTTTTCAAAGAAGCCTGTTAATGGTTTGAATATTGTTTTTCTTGGCTCCTATGCACTCAGGAGAAATATCAGCAGTCTAGCCTGCCTCAAGTACATCTCACTTGCCTTAGGATCCTCTACCATGTTCCTTGCTTGCTAACTTGTAGTGAATACTGAGAGCACAACATATATGGGCACAGCTTATCATTTTTAGAAATAATTAAAGCAAAGAAATTAAGGAAGAAAAAAACCCAAATCTGCCCTCTGATTTCATTGTTTTCTTATTCCTCTTTCTTGTTAGAAGATGTACATGTTTTCTTTCATCTATCCCTTACAGCTGATCTCTGAACAAACTCACCCCTTTGCACGTCTCTTGTTCACTGTAGCTTAGTGTGTTCCTGGTCTTGCTGGTTCACTCTTACACTGTGCTGTATCCTTCCAGGCTCATCCTTGGGAAGACGTTTGTCCTTTCCTTTTCAAAATTCTCTTGTGCCACCAAGAGTTTCTGACATAGATACGTAGTCTGTTACTATGTTTGCTCTTTCCTGCACCAAGCATGACATTTTCTGGAGGGTATCAAAGATCATCTGCTGATTCCTCCTCCTACAGATTTTGTCCCACAGAAACTCACACGTTGCTTCCCTGATTTTGTTTTAGTTAGCTTTTATCAGAAGGAGGAACAAGGTTGTTTCCCAACTACTTTTTCCCTTGTCACCTTCCACTTACAGGCTGCTAAGCTTGTTCCATCAGCCAGTTTACAAACATTTAGGTGACTACAGCACTACAACGTGTTCCTTGGTTTCTCATATGCAACAATTCAAGCACAAAGCTTTCCGGACAGCTGTTTGGCAACTGTAGCTTACCTCTTCCCCACCATCAGATGCTTTCCTCACATTCCCTTTGTTTGCACTAACCCCCATTCCTCCTCCACAGGGATACAACATGACATGGGACTGCTAAATGACTCATCAAACTCTCAGCCCGACGTGGGCAATTTTTCCCCTCGTGTATCTTCCACTATGTCTATGGAGGAGTGCCGTTGGAAAAGCATCTATGCAGAAACAGAGCTTTCCATTGCCTTCCAGAACCCTGCTGTGGTCTGGGTGACAGCAGTCTTCCCATTCTCATCTCTAGTAGGCTGAAGAGTTCAGACTTCTTAAAATGAGCGTGCACTGGGACGATTCCAGCTCCTGCTGTGGGAGGATGAGGCGACTTACTGAATTACCAATAAAAATTCACAACAGGCCAGGACTTGGAAAAGAAACAAAAGCACCAAACTGCTTCCTACTGTTCACACCCTGCTGCGCTAGGAGTCAGCATAGCTGGGTATCACTTATAGGTGGTTCCCAGCATTGTTCACTCTCATCTTTGCTCCTGAGTCACTAAGATACAACAGTCTGGAATGACTAACAGGGTGCTCTCCTGCAGGCAGTGGGAAGACCAACGAGAGCGGATTGGGGAACAGAGCATCAAAGGAACATATAGACAAAGTCTTGACATGCTAGAGGTTGCTGACAGTTTCAGAGAGCTTTTATAGAGTTGTCTATAAGTCAACATCAATCCAGCTGTGGCAGTGTGGCAGAGCCTGACTTTCAGCAGATTTATATTTCCTTTACTTACATCACTGCTCTTTATTCTCTTTATCCACTTTTCTTCCTCAAAGCTTCAAGAGGGCAAAGCTCCTCTGCTTGTGAGGACTAAGATATTAAGCTCTTAGTGAGTACTTCTACAGCGGCAGACCTCTATACCTGTGAGCTCTGGCACAGTGGTAAACCAGGCACACTCATCACACTTACACACTCAGGGCATCTCTCCTGCTAAGCATGAGAACTGCCGTCAGGGGCTGGGCTGTCACACAGCTTTTCAGTGCAGATCACTGCTGGACACAAGCAGGCAGATGAACTCTCCTCTCTTGTGTTCCAGACCATCACTACGAAGACACCCTCAGTGTTTTGCCCTACAGTAATAAGGCTTTTTACTACCTTCATCCCGCAGGAATACCTGCCCCTGTTTTAGGGGATCTGTGGACACAAGCACCTGCACAGTTTTGCTTTAATTCACAAAGTTCACTAAGAAAGGCTATTTGCATTTTCTGCAAAGTTCACCTTCACTCTCAAGGCTTCCTGTTATTATTTATGCTGAGCCAAGCAGTCTGTCCTAGGCACGTTCTCATGTCACTATCTCCTCGTACACAAGGTCAACAATCTGCATCTGATTTCGCAGCTATATTAGTCTTTCCTGGAGCATTTCAGATTGTCCACACTCTTTGGATTCACTGGTGGGAATCCAAAGAAATGCCTCATCTGAGTGGTTATCCCAAACGGCATTTTTTTATTTATTTATTCAATATTTGCTTGGCTGAGCACTTGTCATTTGTACTTGAGAGGTGGCATGTAAGTTGTTATGGAAGGTGAACTTACCTGTGTAAATAATTTCCTGGTTGGACACAATGCTTGGATACGAAATTCCCCTAATGCGGACGTTGCAACCAAAGGCACGCTGATATAAAAATAGACCAGATTGAATCGGTACAGCTCTGGGAACCTGTATAATCCTACCTACCTATATATTACCTAAAATCTTAGTTTCTGAGCAGACAGATTTTTGTACATAAGTACATCTTTCTCATCACGTACTCTCACAGGAAATGCATCTCATGTTACTCAACTGTCCCAGACTTGCTTAAATAACTATCCCACAGTTTTTATTTATGAAAATAGTATAAAAAGACAAATACTATTTTTTTTATTCAGATGAAATTCCTATTACCCTGTATATTGCTTCTGTATGCTTTTATAATTCCAAAGTAAATTGAAAGGTATTTTTACAGTGCACAAAGTAAAAAGTTAAGAATCGTGATTTTTTTCTATTCCTAAGCATCATTACAGTACTACAGTGAGGTTGGATAACTATTATCAGTCCTACTTTTCCCCAACACATATTGTCGTTGGTACATATTAAAAGCACTAACACAGGACTTAACTATAATCTCCCTGAAATACACACCAATTTTGCCATTATCTTCAATGGGAAAAAAAGAACAGGTTCACTCTGATTGGACCTATGTTGCTTTTCTTAGATGCTTGTAGACTCAGCAATTTTTATCCAAAGGTAATACTACAAAACTAAGTGTCATTAGTTCTAATTGAGACACAGAGGCATCTGTAAAGTATCACTGCTTTATACTGTCTAAAACCACTTACCTCAGACAGATGACCCTCTGCTCCAAATGAAATGTCTTCAATAACCTGTTGGAGATAAATTATTAAGTATACAGTATATATATATATACACATAAACAGTGAGATTTCAGTGGAACTTATAGCACATTAAAAAGTTATGTAAGCTGAACAGTTAGATAACTTTGCTTCACACATATGAAACATTTCAATTTCGCTTATAATGGAGCAGTGGCAGCCACCCAATATTTAAAGCTAAATTTGAATACATTTTATTAGAGCCTGCCTTTGGCTTCACAGTTAAAACGCACAAGGAATACTGCTTCTATAACTGAAGGTCGAACTATAGATTGAAATAGACTCTGCTATGAAGCTCTTATGGACCTATAAACCATTCAAGAGTCTACAGAATTTTTTTCTGTCACAAATCCTGTAAGTCATTTTGGGCAGGAGAAATGAGAGACCTCGCTAATGTTCTGTATTGGGAACACGTGCTAAGTATAATCAGCTCCTTTTACAAAACTTGCCTTATCTGAAAAGTCTGTAAGAGATTGCCAACATTGCATTCACTGGCTGAGGAGCAAAGAATTTGATGTTAATATTATTGCAAATTCATTAATACTTATCACACATAACAGTATTAATAATCTTTAAAGAAACTGAAATAGAGATATTGTATTGGTACAGCAATACCAATATCAAAGGCACATGCGTATATATATATATATATATATATATAATGTAAAGTACAAAATCATTACTCCAACATAAGACTGTTACTGGGCATTATTTTTAGTATTCTATCTGAAAAGTGGTTGCTTAAACTTCTTTTACCTGCAATACCAATTTTATGACTATACTTTGACTGCACAACAAACTTAAGCATTAAGTGTACTGAGGTGCTACAATTTCTAGCTAGATGATCTTTCGGGGTGCCTTCCAACTTCTAAACATTCTGTGGTTTTTACCCATAGATACTGCTCAGTAGTATCACAGGCAGCTAAGGGGCAGCATCACAGGCAGCTAAGGAGCAGCTTACTGCACAGCAACGTGTGTGACTGCACAGCGATGACCTGATCGCTGCGTACAAGCCAGCTGCCTGTTGTCCCAGGAATCCTTTCCAGCTTGCATTAAAACATGAAACACTCAAATGCTGACATTTTAAATGAAGATTAAATTTAAAGTTTCTAAATGATTTTCAAAGCTCTACAAATACAACATTTAATGAAAACTCAGATGAATGCACAGTTTATTTAGCTTTCTGAAGGCTTTGTCCTTTACATATTGCACATTTAACTCCTGGACCACAGGCTCTCTCAATGCAACCTCTTAATGAATTACAGCCTGCTGACAGAGCTTTCTTGGTGCTTGGTATTGCTAAATTCTGAAAAATGTTGTGTTGTATCCTGTGATGGCTTCTTCTTTAATGACAGACACCACATTAAATATTAATAGCTTATTTTTCATGATTGTCGATTTAGTATCACTTAGAACACTCATGACCTTTAAAAGGTGAATCAAAAATATTTGACAATATATCTTTGCAATATAGACTATCATCCCAAGACCAGAATGACCTACAAAAGACACTGAAATATGTCAAAACTGCAGTATGCAGAGGTGAGGAAAACACAACAGCCCTTACTCTTACCCCTGCTCTCTGCTTCGTTCACAGTGAAATCATAAGAAATGATGTACAAAGAACTCTGATGGGATGAGTACCAAGAAGGCTGACTTACAAAATGTAATGCTACTGAATTTTGGGGTTTACCTTGTCACTTTAATCACCTGAATTTTCTTGAAATCTAGTAGGTGTTTCTTTCCTTCATAGTGATTAAGAGGGAGCACTGCAGAGCACGCCAGATAGCAGAAGAAGAAGAAAAAAGGATAGGTCAGGAACATAAGCCTGCAGGTTCATCAAGATGCTTGGTGTTAGGGAGGTCCCAGCACACACATACACACACCTCCATCAGTTATCATTGGTGTTTCTGGTGTTATAAAAAGGTTTCGCTTACACAGACATTACCAACACGCAACAAATAAAGCAAGACCATCATAAGGAGTAGAACAAGCAGGCGTTAACATCTGAAGAGAAATGAAGTGTTACTGCATATTTTAGAAACCACCCAGATATATATCTAACTAATAATGATCATAGCAACTTCCTTCTCACTCATGTCACCTGGGTAAAATAATCCGTGGTCAGTTTAAAAGTATGGAATATTTCTGGAACAAAAACTAGAACCCATCTTTGATTCCTCAGAGACTGGGGAGAAAATTAAGCCAAATTAGTCACAAAAAGATGAGCTGGAACTGCACCCTAGTCACCCTAATGTCATCGAGATAGCTATCAACTGGAGAGTACACACATGAAAATTCAAGAATCTCACTCAAATACATTAGACAACAAGCCTTGATGTGATTGAGGCTAGTAACATTGTCCATATCTTTGCTTCATCTTTTTCTTAAAAAAATATAATCTAATGAATTATCTGTATTTGAGGGGAGTGTATCTTCATTGTTAAGTAACTTGCAGTGTTCTGCAGGATGATTTCTGCTGGCCTCACTTTGATTTGTTTTTACCAAAAAATGAGTAGTGATGTTTTAACAAGCTGTGCTACCATAGCATGTGACTATCCGTGTTAACAAAGGAAAGCTGATTTGCTGGATTATTTTGGGATGCCACAGTCTACCACATAAACCAAGAAAAAAAAAATCTGTACTGTCTTAGAAAACACACTTATGAAGACTATAAAGTAACCGTTGACAGTTAATAAACCTGTGCTCACATGTGACAGTCATATATCTGAACTTTCAAAGAATTTATACCTTACATATTTTATACCAGAACATGTCATATGTTATGATCTAATGAGGATATGTAATTAAAAATTTAAAAAGGCCCCTCTGTGAAGCAGTATCTGAGGCTCTATGTGAAGAGTTCTTTCCATTCATCTATTTTGCTTTTCTTGTTGTTGTGTTTCTTATTTGTTTCTTCATTTCCTAATGAAAACTACACACAGTAAGATACAATTGTATGCAAAAAAAAACCCCTGTATTTAGTGTATACATCAGCAAAACCAATGTCCACTCCACAACAATACTCAGACAGCTATGACATGATAAATAACTGGAGAGCTTTGTTTATAGCATTTTACCATAAAGTAAATCAATCACCTGGGAATGAAATGTACTTTCCAAGGCATATATGCACACGTATGCTATTATTACCCTTTGCTATGCTGTTTTGAAGCAAATAATTCAGTAACCTCTAAATACAAAGAACACCACTCTTTCCCTTTGCTTCAGCAACCAAAAGCTCTCTCTAGAAACAGAGGTGACACAGTTGAAGACAATAGTCCTTCTAGAAACTTGACAACCATATCTAACTACTCCCCTCACAGTATTTCAGCAAACACATGGTCTTCTATAAGCTGCCTCACTTGCTGGTAAATGGCTACAAAAAGGTTCAGTACTAAATGACAACAGTAATTTTTTCCATTAAAGTCATATGAATGGCAAAAATGGCTAAATTTAGAGCCTAAAAACCACACCACTGTTTTATTTTCTCCACAGACATTTTTAAGTTCCCCCCCAATATCGTGTGACAGAGCACTTAAATGCTACAGAAGTGGTTTGTCTTTTGACTAAGCCCTTTAACAAATCAAGACACATTCTCTCTTGCACTTCAACATGTTAACAACTGGCAGTTCACATGACCAATGGTAATCCCAGGGCCAGGACACGATCTCTGTGCTGGAGGGGGCTTTTTTATGGTTGCAATGGTTGCAGTCATCACTGATGTCTAACTTTTGCCGCAATGGTCAAAGTTGCAGGCAGCAGTGAGGCAGATGAAGGCTAGCCGAGTAAGTTGTGATGAAACACAGGGGTGTTGCTCAATTCTTTCTACAATATGGAAGACAAAATAACATTCTTATACCAACCAAAGGGCTGCTTTATTTTCCTTTAAAGTTTGTCAGTCTTGGGAGCGCTGTGGGAAGAGCTGCAGGAATACCTCCAAGCGCCATCACTGATGGGTGTTTCCACATTTATGTTTACACATCGGTTTCTGAATGGATTTTGGCACATTCTCAAAATGGATTTTATTCAGGACACGAAGATAAACTGGATCCCAGGCAAAGGGATTTATACCAAATATCTTAAGCACCTAGATGAGGAGCTTAAATTAGGAGGATAATGCCTCTAGGTTCCCTCTACAGTTGATAGAAAGAGAGAGAAAATAATCAAAAAGAAAGTTCAAAAGGAGATTAATGGAAGCACTGCAAATATGTGTTCCGCTTCCATTAATCAAATGGGCAAATTGTCCCTCTGAGTCCTGCACCTCTCTCCAGAAACAGAAGTCACCTCACTTCACTTGCCTAGCTGTCATCTAGGATAGCAATGCTGATTTCCCAGGAAACAATTTGGACTAGCAGGGGTGAAATAGGTGATCAGCTACAACACAAATCTCAAGAAGCTGAAGAAACAGTCACAAAACCCCAAACCCTCCAGAGCTTCTCAGCTGCACATTTGAAAAGGGAGACGCAGTTTTCCCTAACCAAAATAACCGCTCATATGACTTCAGAGGACTCATCAGGTAAAGGATGGAGAAAACAGGAGTCAGGGGTGGGGGGGAAGCAGTGTGTGGAAAAAACCCAAAACAAAACAAGAAAGCTACAGCTGAGCATTTCAGATATAAATGCTCCCTATGTGGAGTCAGTCCATAACTATTTTCCCCTAGGAAAAGGCTGCAAGTACTATTGAATCCTGATTTAAAACTGGACTTCAACTAACAAAAGGAGATTTTACAGTAAGGCAAGGGCCTGTTCCACTGAGTCTCTGCCAGTATAAATGCAAAATTAGGCATCAGTTTTGGATGTAACACACAGTTCAATGGCTCTTAACCATGTGCAATTAAGCACCCTTTTTGTCAATTAATTTCCAAGGTAACAAAACTGACAACTCCTGTTGGAGTGATTTTTTCTCACAGTGGTGCTGCTGGGTGATGAAGATTTTTAATGGCTTGTTTACCTTGGCAATGCAGTTAAAAAGATTATTTGGTATCTGTATATTTTTAAGCAAGAATGGCATTCCAGAGCAGAAAAGAAAAACCTAAAAGAAATTTGTGAAACCCTTTAAGCCTCTGATTTTTTTCCCCTCTTTTTAATACTTACTGGATGCTGGAAGCCTACCAGCATCTAAGCTAGGAAGCCTTTGACCATTTCACTAGGGGAGGGAAACTCAAACTCTCCCACGTCAGATAACATAGATCCAAGATAGCAAGTCAGCAGAACTAAGTCAGAGTGAAACCCATCCGTGAGATGAGGAACAGCTGATAATTTGAGCTAACTACTTAATCATTTTCCCTTTAGACCCTTATGTACATTCTGTATTCGCTGCCTGAATAATCCCCACATTTTAATAAGACTGATGGTGAAAGGAAAAAGGGTTGAAAGGCTTCTGAGAAGTTAATAAGCTATTTTATTCATGTCCCAGATTAGAGGCCAGATGTTAAGTTCATACTTAACCTGCCCTGCTGACCCATCACCCAGATCCAACTCCTCCCCTCAAAAGAAAAACTAAGAGTATTGCTCAAAATGTCACTGCAGAATATTTCAGTTACCTCTTTTAGCTCACTGTGTTTGGGGCAGGGAACAGCGTCCCACTCCATGTCCTTTGGAAAGTGACTTTCTTTTCCTTTTTCAGAATCCGATGGGCCATCAGCAGTCATCTCCATCTCATCCATTTGGTTCTCCTCTTCCTCAAAAACACAGCAACTGGATTCTTTCAGTTGAAACCCTCGGATCAACAGCTGACAGGCCTCCAAGTCAGCTTCCCACACTCTCTGAAGCAACTGGCTCCCACAGCTGAAATAAAAGCCAAAAGAAAATAAAACTGCAGTTCAGGGAGAATAGCTGCTATTTCAAGTAACTAGAAGTAACTTGGGGTGAATGCTTATTAGATAGGAAAAAACAACAGCAGCTCAAATACTTCCACAAAGATAACACAAGCTATTTCAAACTGAAATTTTAAAATTAAAAATTAAAAATACAGCCCTATTATAAAGCCAATATCATAAAAAAGCCTTAGTGCTAAGAGGTTGCATCTGACTGTCTGGTGTACACTGACTGCATGTGACTTTCTCCTGATCATCCTAAAAACAGTCACGTGGTTTTCCTGAATTTGATGGAGAAGACCACATATGAACAATCACACAATTTAATACATTAAGTCAGCTCTAGTTTTTTTTTGAAAGTATGCACACTAAATGTCTTGTTACATTGAAATGTCCTTGCTTTAATTCTAGTGAATCAGATTATATTAACCTGTAATACTCTTCTGCAATCTTGCACCTCTGAATATTGTCCAGATCACTCACTAATCACAGGATCACAGAATGTTAGGAGATGGAAGGGACCTCGAATACGCTTTGGTTCTTTTCTACTTTGTAATCCCACTAGTGAAGGACACACAACTCCTTGAGAGAGTCCAGTGCAAGACAACTAAGATAATTAAGGGAGTGGAACATCTTCCTTATGAGGACAGGCTGAGGGAGCTGGGTCTCTTCAGTTTGGAGAAGAGGAGACTGAGGGGTGACCTCATTAATGTTTATAAATATATAAAGAGTGAGTGTCAGGAGGATGGATCCAGGCTCTTCTCAGTGATGGCCCATGATAGAACAAGGGGAAATGGTTCCAAACTGGAACATAGAAAGTTCCATCTGAATATAAGGAGGAACGTTTTCACTATGAGGGTTACTGAGCACTGGAACAGGCTGCCCAGAGAGGTTGTGGAGTCTCCTTCTTTGGAGACATTCAAGACCAATCTGGCATGTTCCTGTATGATCTACTCTAGATGATCCTGCTTGGACAGGGGGGGGTGGACTTAGTGATCTTTCGAGGTCTCTTCCAGCTCCTAATATTCTGTGATTCTATGAAAAACCAAAAGCATTAGGAAATTCAAAATACCAAACTCATTCATACTTTGAACCCATCGATCATCTCTCATAGATGTCCATGTATGTTACAAACGCTGCTCCTGAGATCACACTGCTCGTAAGAGATGCAGTCATATCTCCATTTAATACATGTCTCTAAGGAAACAAATTACCAGGTTGCCTGCTAAAACACAGCAGATCAGTGGCAGAGCCTGGGCTGGAACTCAGAAGTACAAATTCCCAGGGCAATACACACTTACAGACAGATTTGAATGTTAATATCTAATAACAGAAATATTTTTTTCACAGCGCTTCTGAAATGATGTAATTTTCTATATAACTGTAAGCAAGTATAAATGACTAAAAGAAATAAAATAACTATTTGATTTCAACTTTTCTGTATATATTAAATACCATCTTATCTTTTATTCTAAACAAAGCATAGAGGAGCTACCCTGCTCACAACAAATTTGCTGATCTAAGAAAGGTACATTTTTAACTCTACAAACTCTAAAAGATGCCAAGCTTTAAAATTCAGACAGCAACATTTTGAAACTGAGAGCAGAATTAAGCTCCAGCAGCTGAGTTATTTGATCTGTGCTTAGGATCAGTATATATGCTTATTGAAGGCAGAATGCAGCATGAGGTCCACAAATTGGTCTCCCCCAAGGAGTTCGGAGTACCACTAATTAGAAAGGGAAAAAAATCCTCGCTGGATTACACTTCTGTCTTCCACCCAGGTAGCATTTCACTTACCAAGCCAGAAAAATAAAATAACCCCCACTGGGTCTCTACCTGTCAGTCACATCATCATGGTTACAAAGTCAAAACATTTCCCTACAGACATACATAAGCCCATTTCATTGCTTTTTTGAAAAAATTTGTTTGCAACTATATATGCCTTATTATTAAAGGCTCAGAAAATACACTGGGGACCCAAATCGTAATTTCCAGTTGATAGCTTGTTTTGGCTATTCAATTTAATGAAGAGCTCTATTGACAAAACTAGGGCAGAGATAGTGATGCACATCGTATTCACAGCGGAGAAGATGAATAGCATATACAGAAGTACAGTGTAACAGTGTCTGGGCTGCTGTTAATTCAGCTGTGACTCAGCTCATCAGCTGATGTGCTTTTGATTGCACCCAAGTTTTACAACCATTTTAGTAATCAGCAATTACTCAACAAAACGCTAATAGCTTGCTTTTATTTTTTAGGATATCTTTCATTTATTGCTGTATCTGTAAAACTCAGGTACATCTTAGATTAAGATACCAAATTGTTACACTGAACTTCTCAACTGAAATCAGTGAAAGCATGTATGCTTGAATATTTTGAACATGCATAAGCCAAAGGACCCTGCGTCTTTTAGTATGTATTTTGAAATTCAGTGCTTAAACATTTTTAAAAGTCACACTTTTTAAATGAAACTGCTGCAAATGCCTGAAACAGAAACACACACTACATAATTATAAAAATGTTATCGTCACCAGCATGCAGAAGTCTTTAGGTTTTACATCAGGTGTAAATTCAAGATCAAATGAATTTCAGAGTTTGGTTTATTCATATTCAATCCACGCTAAAAGTGCATTTGCAGTCTTCATGAAGCCAAAAGTATGTGTATGCCTGTACTAAGCACAGAGAGTTTTTTCAGGTATGCAACTATTCAAAATGAGGGATCAAGATTCAATCACATTTTATATTATTCCTATATTTATAAACACTTTATGATGCATCAACCTTCAGCTGTTATACACCTGCCTGTACATTACTGTTGAAGTAGTTCATGTGGAAAATTCAATGGGTGTGCCAGGGACAATTTTCTGGAATCCACAACAAATCACAACTATTTATATCATAGAACAACAGACTGGTTTGGGTTGGAAGGAAACTCCAAGCCCATCTAGTCCCACACCCCTGTCATGGGCAGGGACACCTTCCACTAGCGCAGGCTGCCCAAAGCCCCATCCAGCCTGGCCTTGAACACTGCCAAGGAGGGGGCAGCCACAGCTGCTCTGGGTGGCCTGTGCCAGGGCCTCGCTGCCCTCACAGACAAGAATTTCTTTCTAATGTCTAATCTAAATCTGCCTTTCTTCACCTTAAGGCCCTTACCTCATCCTGTCACTCTCTGTCCTTGTAAACAGCCCCTCCCCAGCTTTCCTGTAGGCCTCTTCAGGTACTGGGAGGCTGCTCTAAGGTCTCCCCAGAGCCTTCTCTTCTCCAGGCTGAACAATGCAAAGTCTTTCAGCCTGTCTTCACAGGAGAGGTGCTCCAGCCCTCTGATCTTCTTTGTGGCCCTCCTCTGGATGAGCTCCAACAGCTCCCTATGTGTCTTGTACCGGGGACCCTGGAGCTGCATGCAGTACTCCAGGTGGGGTCTCACAAGAGAGATGTAGAGGTGCAGAATCCCCTTCCTCGACCTGATGGTCACACTGGGTTTTGAGGCAGCTGACGACACAGTTTACTTTCCAGACTGCAAGCATCTATTGCCAGCTTGTGTTGAGATTTTCATCAGTCAATGTCCCCAAGTCCTTTTCCTCAGCACTGCTCTCAATACATTCTATGCCCAGCCTGTAGCTGTGCTTAGAGTACTGACCCAGCAACAACAAAGCATACCTTTCCTCACCTACTGACTGTGAACGTCCAAGTGCACAGTGCTCATGAGGCCTACGTGCCAGGCCTTGTACAATGATGCAGACTGCAATGATGGCATTTTTTTCAAAACGACTTTTGAGTTGAAAATAAGCAACAAGAGCTAAGACATAGATGAGGATATTGAAAGAAACACTCAGACAACAGTGGGCTGAAAATGACACATTAGTTACAGTACAACAGTTTAATTAGTTACATTAGTATCTAATTAGTCTAATCACTGTCAAGCACACTGAGGTAACACAGCAAATGAGCATTTTAAGGACTTGCAGGAAGCCAATGAAACAGGTCTGTGGATAGCTAATATCTCCATCCCTCCATAAAGGATTCATGTAAGAAAGGCAAAAGATACTAGTATAAAACCAAGGCAAGTGATAGATACCAATGTGGTTTAGCATCTATAGATCAAAATCAGCGTTTTGATATACTAAAAAAAAAAAACAACCACTGAGTAGCTGGTCAGAGATTGTGAAAAGGCTTGACATTGAAGGTTAGCAGTTATGTTTGATGTGACAGAACAGAGGGAACCAGTAGAGAAAAGCAAACAAAGTCAAATGATCAGAAGCACAGAATTTAACAAAAAAAAAAAAAGAAAAAGAAACACCAAACAACAGTCCTTGTAGTGGCACCAGCACTTTGAATGGATGAGGCTAGAGCAAGACTGCTTTTGTCAAGTCACAGCCAGGGAAACGGATGTTTAAGCTAGAGAGGTGCAAGACTCAACCAGAGTAATATTTTAGCTGGATGAATACCTGGGACAGGTCTTATCTCAAGGATACTTTGCAGAAAGATCTACAAGAGCAGGCCTAAGTTGACTTGAAGAATGGCTGAAATATCCACAGCAACAGAAAAGGACACAGCAGGGAGAATTCTGGATTAGGTCATGTTGATGAAGATGAAAGAGCTGTCAGAGAAACAGAGCTGTTTATGGACAGGGGGAAATGAATGTGGAACAGAAAGGTTTATCCTTGAGTTCTCTTCATAAAGAGGCATTTGTAATTGCAATTTGCAATTGTAATTGCAATTAAAAATGCCTTTTCCAAGTTCTCAAGTAGTTTTCTAGGAAACAACTCTGGACATCAGGGGTACCAGGGTTCACCCATAATGTTGGGTGAACTTCATGTCATGGCAAGAGTCATATTCAGCAACAATTCTCTCCCTCTTCCTTGAAGTCCAAAGAACATTGCTCCTCTGCCTTTTCACAGGATTCCCAGAGATATCAACAGGGGCTCTCTATGTAGCTCTCAGCACAATATTCCAAAACTATTTATAGCGCTAAACTGGAACTATGAGAACACGACTTTCCTATTGAGGACTCTACATACATACATACAAGAGGCACATTCAGTTCCTCAACATTATAGCCTGAATTGAAACACCCTCATGTAAAAATAGACAAAGACATTTACATTAAATGTCATTTAAAAAAAAAAAAACACCACCAACAGAGTCCCCAAAAATCTTCTCAAAAGTCAATTGGAATCAACACAGGGAGAGACTACTTGTAAATCTCATCATCTGTACTTTTTATGAATGCTCCTTGGTGAGTGAATTGTTAAAAGTGGTTTACAACACCCCGAGGTCAACACTGTGTGTTGATAGATGATGTCACTTATTTTAAGAAAAATCTCTGTAAGAAGCCTCATCTTGAAAGCCAAGAGAGACTGGAGCCAAAAGGCTACATATCAAGATATCTATTTCAAAACTGCATAAAAAACCCCTAACTTATGAGGGGGACTTTAACCACTGAGAAATACTTTAGACAGCTCCTTTGTAATAGGTGAGCCACACTAAGGCACAGATTCAGGAAAGTATGTACTTACCTTTTCCCAGTACCTGACAGACGCTAACACTGCATTCACTGATCCTAAAGGCATTTTTCTCTGTCAAGAAGGCAAACTAAATGAAACAAAAATAGCCTGGCAGACATAATGGGCTTTTCATTACAACAATTAAAATGACTGGAAAGTTCTGAGGCTTGCAGAAAATGGCAATGCAAATTAAAAGACTGCTCTGGATCCCCCTTCTTTGTTGATCTATTGTACAAACTATGGAAAAAAATCTTTACATTTTGGTCACTCGTTTCTATTTCTATTTTGCACTACAGGGAAGGAACTATCTCTTCTTACTCTACATTTAGTTATGTCTTTGTTGCCTTTTCTTAAGGCAACAGCCATGCAGTGGACAAAGGAGGAGAGTACCAGAAACTACAGAGAAATAACACTTAGAGGAAGGCAAACATCCATACTGCTTTGTTGTTAGCAGAAATCCACTCCTCTGTTTTGGTTTATTATATTAACTCATAGTCGTGCATTAATAGCCCTTCTATTTAACAAGTATTTACTACTTTAGGAATACACTTTGCTTTGTTCCTTCATTAAAAAAAAAAAAAGGTTTCCAACCTAATCTGTTCTTGATCTTTAACCTTAGATGTTATATTTTAAGATGCCTACAACCAATCTGTTGAACAAACCAAGAATTACAATGTTCCTATCAGTGGGTCAAACGAGGCTCTAAGGAGAGGGAGGCACATAAATAGCTCTCAGCTGACAAACATAAGAGAAAGAAGAAAGATGTTGAAAAAGGAGACAAAGAAAATCCGGACTCTGTCAAATGGTTAAACTTTTTTTTTTCCCCTTGACCTGTACATTACAAAGTCACTTTTTCTAAACATCTGAAATCAAAATATTTTGGGGCTTTTTGTTTGGGTTTTGAGGTTTTGTGTTTTTTTTGGAAGACTCTCTAATCCTATTAACCTCATCAAACAACCTTAATTTCACAATTCAATTTCTTGCAATGTGTCTCCTCTCCAATTTTCAGGAGCCAAAAATCTCATTAATTGACTTCATACAATTCCAGTGGTGTGACTGTCCCCCTGTGCATGAGATGTTCTTCCTAATCTCTTATTTCAAAGCTCATTGACAACACTTGCTTGCTGTTTAGCTCTACTATTGCACTTCTCCATGTAAAACAAAGACTCATTCCCACAGAAGGTCAGGAGACTCCATGCTCCCATCAGATGACAACCTGTTGTAATACTTACCTTGGACACTAGCTACAACCCCTAGGCAAATCTGACTGGCACAAGCAATTTGCTTACATGACTTTTTTTTCCTCTGGGCTGATTTTTTTCTCTGGGATGACTTTTCTAATATCTAAACCCTATGAGCCACAGACACGTTCTCTACACAACAGTACAGAAAGGGACAGAATTGAGGACAAAGGTGAGCAGAGCCCCCACATCAGCCCAGCCCTCCATGTGAAAGCTTTGTCACCCTCCTCAACTTAGGGATGATGTCGAGTCAGGTGTCCCATGTCTCTGTTAACTCATCTAACCTCTACAATATTGCTAGGGCACACCCACCACTTTCCTTGAAGTTATGTTGGGGTTGTGAGCAAAAAGAAGAGCAGTAGTTCAATTCCCTACACACCCACATCTGCCAAATTTCACATGTGTCGTAGTAGAGAACCACAAACAGGAGCTGATCCCTGCTCATCTGAGATATTTAGCAATATATTTTGGACAACTTACAGAAGAGAACTGAAGCATAACAAAACCACTTTGGAAGGAAAAATGACATGCTGGAACACAACTACTCAAATGCTGCACAAGGTCCTTCAGAGTGCTGCTGCTTGCTGCAGAGACATTGAGGCTTTCACATCCTTGTCTGAACTTTCACTCCCAGAACAGTGTATATCTGCAGGTATGGCCACAGTGAGAACCTCCACAGGTCTTTATACTCCTTTCAGGTGGAAACATATGCTGCACTATAGAATTAACTAGCTGAGAACATCTAAACTACACCTTATGTTTATATGTAATACGTTCTATCTGTAAACAAATTTAATTGGATTGTTTTACCATAGAATGTGAAGACGGATGGATGGATGGATGTGAAGTTGTACATATATGAAAGAAATAATCCTTTTTAAACTGTATAAATACTTTCCTTTTAACGTAATGGCAGTGACACTGAGGCAAAATCAACATATCATGTAACTATTATATATTTCATAGTGCCTACAAACTGAGGGACAGAGTTTTCAAATGCACACACTGAATTGTCAAAGCAGGGTATAAAAAGGGTAAAGCTATGAGTGTAGGCAGCTTCCAGCTGGTCCAGGTAGGTGATTGTCCCATTCTACACTGTGCTGGTGCAGCCTCACCTTGAGTACTGTGTGCAGCTTTAGGAGACAAAGAGGGACACTAATTCCACAGATTTTGATTCAATGAAGCATTATGTTTTACAGCAGTAACTGCATGTTAACAAAGGGATGAGCCAGACATAATTTGTACCCTCTCCCACAAATTCCAATTTCCATCCACACACAGGGACAAAACCTAAATTATGTGTATAATATGTCAAGATACTTGTCACATGAAGATTCATTACATTCTCACATTAATATTATTAATCAGTTTGGAGTATTCTATACATATGCATAATGGGGTTATACCACCAATTCTATAAATTGTCTAATTAAGAAATACGGATTAATAGATTCTATTATGATGGATGGACTCTAAGATTCCTAAGGAATTTTCCCATCCCTTTCAAGCGCTATTAACATGGACTGGCCTCATAAAACATTTCTTTAAAAATTCCTTCCTATTAAGACATTCCAAATTTTTCATAGAAAGAGGGTAACAACTACAAATATGAAATATTATTAATGTAAAAATACATGGTCCCTCACAATGATCTCAGTAAACAGAAAACCTTAAGTATCTCAGAACATTCTCTGCCAAATGGTTAAAATTAAATTAGGTCTGTCAGCTACACTCATCAAACACAAAGTCTTCCACTCAGAAGAAACATTACATATTACATCCAGGATACTGAATGATCTAACCTGAAATCTCAAAACAATCTGCTAGGAATCATGACATCTTTCTCTTGCCTCATATTAGCATCTGAAGGACAGAACTACCACCTTATGTTTTATGTGAAATGTACATATTTTATACCTGCTTTTTCTTTCTTGAAAGGCCTGTTCAAAACACAGAGGAAGAGCAATTTTTCTAGTGCTTAAAACCAGTAATGGGTATTTGATCAGTATTATTAAAAAACAAGATACCACACAATATTTTTGTCATTTTCTCTTCAATCCTCCAGTCATTTATTTTACCCGGCACAAAACTTTAATCACTGCCTGTCATCTTTCTATCAATATTCAATGTCACTGTGTTACACTTAAATTATCTCCACTGGAAACACAAAATGACAGACTGTTGCAGCTGATGGTTTTCACTTTGATTCTTAATGCAAGGTGGATGCAGGAATGGGACCGACACATCAAATGCAGGAAATTAAGTAATTTAGAAGGGAAGAAGGAAGGCACCTTGTAGTAAGGATTTACTATTCAATTTTGTCCCTACATTTACTGCACAGTTTATTTTTTACTATATTACCTAATCCATAATGTAAAAATTTATTATCTGCTTTCGGGGCTATTTATTTCTCTTTAAAAAAAGGAATAGAGTAATGGTCCTCTGCCCCTATCTTCCCTGAAACATCTATTATAAATAATCTATTGTAAGAGTAAAAAACTTAACTTTGATAGATGAGGGACTGAGCTACCAGGGAATTCTTCTTATTAAGCAGTCCACATAAAGCCAGCTCCTCAGCCCTAGTTTATCGTTCAGCTCATTCACAATCTGATAAAGCACCTTCAAGTTTGGTACGGACACTGATAACTCAGTCTGCGCCCTGCTCGCCTTGGGCTCCCACATGAACGTGAACTAGGCCCTGGTTCTGAAAGCACACACCTCAGGGCCCACACATTCAATCTAAGCTCTGCTCAAACGGTTGAGCTGCCGCACAGGCACTTTCATGAGATTGAACCCCACAAAGGACTCAACTTCTAATAACTTCCACTGAAATTGAAGCAATTAAGCAGCTTTCAAAGTCACAACCAATTCTAACCCAAGAAAGCTCGTTTCCAAAGGTGTGCCACAGGCAGAAAGTGCAGCGTTTGCACTGAAGCCGCATTCTCAGCTGCCAAAAATCTGCACTGCTGCAACAACAGTAACAGTGATTTATACCAAGAGAACACATTCTTACTCCAAAGCAATTGCAATAACGAGTCTGATCTCTTAGTGTTTATTACAGTCTCTGACCACAAGTGTTAGGAAACATATAGAAGGAATTTATAATTCTCCTACCATTTAGTATTCACTCCTGTTCTCCAGTAAAGAATTCAACAGTTTATAATATATTCCCCTCTTCAAACACATAACAAATTTAGACTTTCAGCATCAAGTGAATTTGGGAATGTGACTCATCCTGTGTGCTACTGACTGAGCAGGAATCAAGCATACCTAACAATTAACAACAGGACAAAGAAATGCCCTTTTAGAAGAGATACAATGGACAGAAATTATATATTGTCATCATGTGGAAATGTGCCTTGAAATTCAACCTTCGTAACCAGAAAGACACACCTGGAAAAATAAGAGTGTTAGCCAAATACTGATGTCAATAGCCACATTCTTACAGAGTTCCTTTAAAACGTCCGAGGGCACAGTATGACACACTATGGCTATAGGGTCAAATGTGGTCAGGAGTCAAATCCTGTTCTGGCTCAAAAAGAGCAAGAAAGGGCAGGGTCTACAGATCCTCTGTGGCTGGAGCCTGGAAGCTGCAACAAACCATGTGAGCAATGAGAGCATGCTGCCAGCTTCCTGGGGCAGCATGTCTTCCAAAACTGGCACAGAATGCTCCCAGCAATGAGCACAAAGTAGTGAACTCCTCCAGGTGCTAGCATGAAGGACTCTCCCTGTTGCGTGGAAGATACAGCTATCCTATACCTTCATACCTAGGCTACACAGGCGATGACACTTTATTTTTTTTCCCATTTAATTATCATGATGCTTGTATCTAATTGGCCAATGAGGACTTTGCACAAAGGACTGCACAGAGGACAGGAAAATTTAGCAGCACTGCTGGAGAGCAGACAGATGACATCACACATCCATCCACTGATGGCAATCCTGCTCAAGAGATGACAAAGCTTCTGAGAAATGCACAAACTGGTTTTAAGCCTGGTCTTTAGGGACACACATGAAACCAGCAGCAATAGGAAAACACACATCCACATCTAAATAATTTTCTTGCCAAGTTCAGAAGGTGTCTAGTCTTTCTCACTACGTATGTTCACCCACATACAGCGACCAAAGAGAACTGGCAAGAGAACAAGCCTTAATGCCACGGACACAGTGGTCACAAACAGCTTTGCACACCCCACTTCCCTCTCCCATAGTATCTTCACAACAGAGAGAGAGATTTTCATAAAATCAGCTTACAGAGAAGACAACAGCAGGGCAGACGGAGCAAGGCACAAGTGATGCTGATGTGTAAAGAGAAGCTCTTCAAAGAGTCTTCAGCCATGATGCACTCATCTTTTCACCAGAAGAAACAAAAGACTGCAAAGAATCTTCCATGAAATTACTGGAAATAGTCTCCTGCTTCAGTGAATATTTTTTAATAAATTTTTCCAACTCAGTCCCTAGTTTTTGGAGACCCTCTCACCTGATACAATGCTCTTACTAAACATTTGCAAATAACACTAGCACTTCCTGTTGCAGATTTTGTCCATTATCTGGACGCAATAATGAAATCACTGTCCCTTAGTATCCAAAGCATCTACACACTCAGCACTCAGCATCTACAGCACACAGCAAACGCATCCTCATGTTGACGGTCTCAAACCTTATCCTCAAAAACATCTCTGAAAATCCTAGGATGAGATCAATGGTTGAATGCTCTGAAGTACAATGGAGGTATGAGATAGAATTATTGTACTCAAAGCACTTTTGCATAGGAAACAGAAAACTATTACAAGCAAATCAGAAAAGCTCATGGGATCAAAGTGCCTTCCCTTCATTAATGCAAACATACATTTGCAAAGGTGTCTACAAGAAAAATTGTATAGGCTTCCAGGTCAAAAAGCCTACTTTCAGAGATGCAGAAACCAGTATGACTGAGGTCAGTCGAATTAGATGTTCAGCATTCACAAAATGGGACCCTCTCCAGATGTACAAGTATCGCTGATTACCAAACAAAAAAATCAGTAACTCAACCAAATAGAAAGGCATGAGAAGTCGTGGAAAAGCACAAATGATTGGGAAAAAAAAAAAAAAAGCATGCATTTTGCTCCAAAATAGGAAAATCAGCATACCTAAGCAGGAAAGTGATGTAGAATTAGTTATTTCTTGATGAGGCAAGAATTTTCAGCAGAGAGGAATACCATGACATGAACAAGTTTCAGCAAAATGTTGAACTCTAGCTTTGCAGGCATGACTGACCAGCACCAGAACAATGCAGCGTCAGGGAAAAGCACACAGAATAAGGAAAGATCTTAACAAAATACACAACTAGTAACCAGCTGTAGAGGCTGTAAATGTCCAGCACGTTTGCTTTTTAAGCAAGAGCAATACTTTCTGTTTGCAGAAGGGAAGACCCAGCCTTGCCCCATAATGATTTCTGCTATGCTAAGTATAAAATGGATGGAAGACAAAGAGCCTGGAGGGAAGAGGGGGGAGGTGGTCAAGCTTTCCCATGAATAAGCAGCAAAATCCCCTGTCACCTTGTCTTTGCCAATGCTGCACACTGACTACTGAAGTCAATGCAGTAACTGTGAAAAAGCCCTAGCCTGGATGAAACCTGAATAAATATGGACAGTGAGTTACTAAAGGCTGGATGGCCATGTGCTTTGCTTTTTCTAAAACTTTAAATAGAGACACTGGAAACTAGTCCTAAATCTGATTTTTTTTTTCTCTAAAAAGATTTAGTTTCAATATAGAAATCAAATCTAAAACCAACAGTTTTTCTGTTTCCTACTTCTCATAAAGCAGTACAGCCAGGTACCATAGTTCCCCTACCTCCCAATTAAAATGGAGAAAAGAAATCACTATCTGTGACCCAGCATCCCTTAACAGGTAAAATAAAAAATTAAAAAAAAAAAAAAAGAAGAGACAATTGGTTCACTTGTGCTCTCGTATCCTTCTTTACTTCTGCCTCATATAGAAGCCAAACAGTCATCAAAAAAGTGTTCAGGGCATAACACATACCAAAAATACATTGCTGAAATACTAACTGCCTACTAGGACTTAAGTGGAGAAATAAATTTTGCATTAAGTCCCTTTCATCCAGACAACTGCTGAACTCAAAAGCCTCCCCATCGCATACCCCCTTTCTGCAAAAATCTCTCTCCACACCTTCAGCCAACAACTCCTGATGGTTCCTCAGGAGTTAAAGTCCTTCTCCACTTCCATCAAGCATTTGTAGACTCAAGATCCCTGCTACTGCCACAAACAAACATGGTGGGTTCCACCAATACAGTGATGTCTTGTGGAGGACACCGACAGAAGCAGTAAGGTTTATTTATTTATTTGAATTTCTTACTCAGTGGAAGCAGTAGATTGTGTTCTTTTCCCTCCTCCATTTCTACTGCTCATGCAATGTGCATTTCACCTACAGATGGGTATAAATAGTTCTGCCCATGGTGAAAGACAGAAGGTACAGGTTAGGAACCAAGAGTTGTGTACTGGCATGGGACATGACTGTCTGTCAAAGGTTCTCCACTAGCATATGGCATTGGATCACCCTGAAGATGAAATTCTGTAGAGACATGATTATGAGCTTGAATCTGCTGCAGTTCCAAAGAGATTATTTGATTCCACCCCCTGTGGGCATTAGCTTCACTTTCCACATCTAGAAACAAAAGGAATAGCGAAGATTCCCCCTTTCTTCCAGAGGAGCTAACATAGGATAATCCATTTCCATGAAGCAAGGCCACTAAATTTCTTGTGATATTATCTTACTTTGATTTGCTAAGAACTTACACAATACTATATTCTGTCAGGACACTGTGGACGTTTTCATATTGCAAGAGATTGTGAGAACAGGAAGAACCTTTAACGAGAACCTGCACTGGGGTCATGCAGTCTAAAATATCTTGAAAAATAATTTGCTGTGCTTTAAGGTGAGAGGAAATGAGACAAGTGGAAGGAAGGGAGACAGAAACCACAATAAAGGAAAGACCAAGAGGAGAATCAGAAAACCCCCTCTCTAAGAATGATTACTTCAAGACACAGGAATTAAAGACTAGCAGCAAGCAAGAAAGCACACAAACATTTAAAGCAGATGCAAAAAGCAGAAATAGAGTACAGAAGGATATATAAGTTTTTCTTCTTTGTTAATTGGATTCACCATTGTGAAAATCAACTTTCCAAAACTATTGAAAACAGTGGTTACATCTCCCAAATAAGGCTTCTATTCGTATTTTGGGCAAGTGAACAAATCTCACCACAACAGTATTAAAACACAAGATCAGTAGGACAGTAATAAAGCTTAAATGCTCTTTCTAAGTAGTGAGTGGGATCAACTCTGCATACACAGAGTTGATCCCACTGGCTTTGCCAATTTTTCCCTCTCCTATAGAAATTTATTTTAAAATCCTATTTTGGTCCCAAGTTCCTATGTTCTTGTTACCAGCTACACAACCAAAGTGATAATCCTTCAATTCATGATATAATAACCTTTCCACAGCTGAGTTAAGCACTATGACGTAAGTTGCTGTTTTCAGGCTGGAAAAGAGTATCAGGAAACACATGAGCCTTTAAGAAACAACAGTCCTGTTCTCATGACAGTGTCTCTCATGTAGACAAAAGAATGAGATAGCAGCAGCAAAGCAAAAGTCCTGTTCACAACAAGGAACATCAATTCTGCATGGTAAAGTCTTTGATCCCTAAGTGGGTTTGGTGACACTGCGATGTTTCTTCAACATTACTGAGCCCAGACAGGTTTTTTTCTTGGCAGTGGTGATTGAAAGCTTTTTGGGAACCCATCAACGTGGTAAAACTACACAATATGTTTAAAAGATGCTTTTTTACTGTAAAGAACAGCAAACCACAGTTGCAAACAGAATACATACAGATGTCACAGAAATGAGCAAGAATTTTCCCAGTTTTGTAAATCTGGCAAGTTATTTTCCATATTTACTTTCAGCAGCATCAAATTCTAACTGTGTTCCCAACTGCTTGAGTTTCAGATGGTCACACAGGGCCTAGTCCTGCAGCCCTTTGTTGCAAGGACAGGCCACACAAGAGATTGTTGCACTGACATCCAAGGGTGCTTTTCAAGGAGATACAGATCACTCATAAGCAACAGCTTGAAGCCACAGGGAAACACACATTTTGGGAAACCACCCTTATCGAATTAATATTGTTTTAAATTTTAAAATGAATAATAAATTCCACACAGATCAGAGCAGAAGTCACAGCCAGGTGAGAAAGGGACCTGTGCATCCTCAAGGACAGTCAGCCCTTCTGATGAGTTCTAAGACCAGCTTTAAGACCAGCCCTGCAGCACACTGTGCTGCTGAGAGCCTTCATACCCAGCTCTGCTCCTGAATCCATTTCTGAAACATAGCATGCTATAAAGGAAACCCGAGACACGACAAGAGTGTTTTAAGACTGTTCATGTGATATGGTGACAGTTAATCCTGACTTGTCCTGTGGCACAGACCTCCCAGGTCATTGGAGAGCTCTGTGGAGACTACACCTTCAAGAACATTACATTTCATCATGATGAAATACTTTCTGCATGAGAAAACCACAAATTTTCAATGCAGAATGCATGCCTGCATTAGCAGCCCAAGCAACTGGGTTGCAGCCACATTTGCTCAGAACAAGTAACATTTGATTTAAAAAAAAAAAAAACCAAAACAACGATCGCAGATGTATGAGATCAGGTAAAACACACCTCAGGCTCAATTTCTGCTTTTTCATTTGTCCTGAACACACATAATCCCCTTCACACTTCAGAGAACAAAGAGCCATGCAGATGAGCACACACATCACAGTAAGAACTCCACTGCAGGTCCTGCACTGCACATCCATGAGTTGAGAAAAAGCCACAGTTAACATAAAAACAAACACTGCTGAACAGAAAATGAATGACAAACAGTGACAGAGAATCAATTAAAGAAGAAAGGCTTTGAATACATTTGCAAAGTTACCAGGTGCTGCATCATTCAACAATGGCAAGGCACAGCCATGGCAGTATTAGCATCTTACTAGCAGGCATATTTATTTGTTTCCCCATTCTTGCAGAACAACACAGAAAATAGCTCCATAAAACACCTCTATGTAATTGTCACCAGTTATTCTTGAACAATATTGTTCCCCCAAAAAAATAATTTCATGATTGCTATCTGGGAATTAGAAAAAGCAACTAAAAAGCTCTGGGTTTGTGATGAATGGAAGTCACAGCATAATCTTTTGAGGCCTGGAGAACAGTACAATCACATTAAATTCCCTCAGCTCAAGAAATGTCATCTTTACATCAGCTGGTACAAAAAAAATTGTTTCCAGCCTGAGGCAGTTACGATAAGGGATTTAGAAGCCATCACCATGTGGACCATGAGATATAAAGGAATGCATCACTGCATATAAAGTGTCTGCTGCTCACAATTTCAGAGCTAATGTTCTCACAGCTGTGTACGACTTAGACCAGCTGGGAAGAAGAAAAGGACTAAATGAGTCACTAGAAGGATCTCATATTTTGTCTAACCTGCATTTAACTCTCCTGCAGCAAAACTGGTGGTAAGCAAAATAAGATCAGATCATTATCCAGCAAGGGATGGGGCTGTGTGCTCTCTTGGAAGCGCAGCAGAAAACACATAGCCTCAGGGGCAGGTAGGCAGAGATGGCATTTCAGCCCTATCTGCGTGCTCCTAAGATAATACCAGGAGCTGAAACAGTGGGTCACAGGTTACACGAAATTACCACTGCCATCTGGAATCCCCAAGCATGCCTGTGCTGCTGCATGTACAAGAGAGAATAGCCTCTAGAAAGCCTTACTCAGCAGTCCTCCTCTAGCAGACACAGTCACATGCAGGGGCCAGGATGAAATCTTCTCTTACAGAAGGTAAGGGTCTGTAGCCAGCCACAGAGGGGGCTTTGTCATTAAAGTGCTCAATATTTGAAAGCTTGGATGGAGGCTTGGGTCCCCAGGCTGCTCTCCAACAGCAACAGCCGGGCTTCAGACAGGGCTCCGGGTGGGTGCATGAGGCTAAAATGCTCCAGTTGGACACAGGGATCTCACCTCGCTGCACAACATCATCACAGTCAAGAGAAATTTAATTAGCGATGAAGGCAGCTTCTTCTGGGGTTTCTGCTGCCTCAGGGTTTGATTCTCCAATTCTCTCCCAGGTCTGAGTGCATGCAGAAGGATGAACAAGGGTTTCATGATGTTTGGTTCATCCTGATGTTTTATTTGCTCTCTGCCTCTTCCCCCTCTCCAGCCCTATTTTCACTTGTGAGATGTTATGACTGAATATCTTATTTACCATTAATTGCTCAGTCTGTGGTTCAGGCATAACTTTCACGTTAACATGCAATGCAGCTCGGGAAATATTTGGCATGCTAAAAAATCCTCCAGTTCTTAGGGCAAATGTCAAACCACGCACAGCATACAAAAAAGAAATCTTCAGATGACACTCCCTCCTCATAATTCTGCCACATTTACTCCATCTGCTTAAGAGTGCAATCTTTCACAGATTATCAGGTTCTAATAAGTTTCACAAGGACAACGTATTCCGAATATGTTTCTATGGGTATCTAGCAGATGGATGCTTGAAAAAGCATTGTTATTTCAACCTGAATCTCCTGAAGCTGACTTAATTAACTTAAGTTTAAGCACCATTAATTCAGTTTTCTTTCATATGAATTTTAAAAAGTATTAAAAGAGATATTTTATTATTAAATAAAATGGCTTATTTCCCTCTACTACTGCAAGAACAGCACTGCAGTGTCTCCAATGGTAAAGCTGTGCTGAAAGAACCAAAGGTTTTTGCTGCATGTTTCAGTGATGTAACTGAATTCCTGGTTTTGCACAACACTTTATAAGATAACTGTATTTGCTGCAGAACATTTACTAGCTTCCACAAAGGCAATGGTCTGAAAGATGATTTTTTTTTAATTTTGAACTTTTCCCGTGTTGCACACATTTGTTTTTGTTTCTCCAGCTACCAAATACAATTCTCACACAGATCAATCTTTCTATGCGTGCTCATTCTCACAACCCCCTCTGCAATGGAAGGAAAACAGACTGAAGCTAGGACAGAAATTTAATGAGATACAGGGCGCATGTAAAATGTGATGGACACACAATTACTCATGTCACATGACTTTCATAGCTAGTCAGATCTTGCAAATAACTCAGAAGATGATGAATTTTCATGCAGAAATAGACATCAAAGATTTCAACCCATTTAAACAGCAGGTGATTTTTTTTTTTTAATTTCTATCTTCAAAACCAAGTGAACATTTACAATCCCCAAGTTTAAACTTGGACTCCCACATCTAAGTAGCTAAACAAATACAACTTGGTACTCTCTCTCCATCTCCACTGACTTCAAAGGTGTTTATTGGTACTCACACATGTTGAAAAATCTGGCCACTTTATTTAAGTATTGATTTGGGAGGCAGCATTTAAGCATGACATCCCAACACAAATCTTCCACTCTTATGGCTCTGTACCACTCTTCCCTGGGCTCATGACACTCAAGCATGTACATGACTTAAGCTCATCTATAGCAGAACTTGGTAGTTCCTGAAGGATTTGATTGTTGAAACTAAGCCCCAGCAGAGCCTTCACGCAGAGTGGAAAGAAATGAGACAAACAAATACACTTTTTGTGGAAGAACGAGGGTTTCATAAGAAGATGGTCATCTGACTTTCGATCAGTCAGACCAGACAACTATAGTAAACTTCTCCTGTACGATCCCTCTTAATGGCTGAAGTGATGATCTGAAGTTACTCAAGCAAAACTTCTTGCACTTTAGATATTCATACAGACAGATGTCTTCACTGAACACAGTTTTGTTACCCTAACTCTGACCATATCTGCACATCTGTTACTTACTAACAAAAGGTAACCAATTTGCCAGTTCTACAATGACAATGGTATTTGCACTCTCAAAAGAGCAGTTTAGTGATTTAATGTATAAACTCTAGGGGTGGCCTGATTGGTGACTGGAAAAGAAACAGCCTGCAGGATTGTTAAGCACCTTATTTAATTCTTTTATTGAAGGATACTGTCCTCAAGAACTGTCAATCAGAATACAAGCTGTATTTTAAAAGGAAAAAAAAAATGTTAAGTAATGTATACATTTAATGGGTGGTTAGCCTTCTTCTGGGTGAAATTGATACAAAACATGTTTCCTTCTTTGTCATTTTCCCTTTTCTTTCTGTAGGTTCAAGGCTCTTAAAAGAGTACTGTTCTTAATCAAACTGAGTAACAGTCTAGTAAACTCCTTGAGAACAGATGCATTTTCTAGGTTGACAAAGTACCACATTTGCTTGAAAAAAACAAACCACCACCAAGAAAAAAAAAAACACTTCAGTGAATATGCCAGGTTCCCTTCCCCTCCAACAAAAAGGATAAAAGTAAACAAAGAAATAACACAAGGAATATAATCCAGACTTCTCTTAAGAAAATAAACAAGGTGGGGGGGGAGGTAATTTATAAAACTGATAGTCTTTTAATATTAATCTTCATTAAAGTTGCTTTAGTCTAAGTTTTCTTCATTAAATCTCTTCTATTATAGAACTAGTCAAAAATTATATTTCTAACAGTTCTACCTTATTTTGAAGCTACATCTTAAATTGAAGGGGTTTGAATCTAGGTTGCTTCTATCTGAAACATTACCTAACAATGGTATGTTTCATCTGAAGAAAAGCTTCAGAAGCTTATTTGAATTCATGCTGCACAGGCTCGATCCTGTACTGGTATCAAAGGTATCCCAAAAAGTGCATCCATGAGTCAGGTGAAAATTTCACCTCTGTCCACAATACAAACTTTAAAATTCCCTTAGAGAACGTTTCTTTAGGTTTTGATATAAAAGGAGTAATCTGAGTATTTATGTGAAGGCCTGAAAAAAGAGAAACCATCTCTTAAGCTAATTCTTTAAGAGGAAACTTTTAAAAAAAGCATCTTGGGATCTTAGTTATTGTTTTCTAATTACTCAAGCTGCAGGTAGAGTTAATTATTTCAAGTCCAAAGAAAACCAAGTATCTTTAATCACTTTACTAGCATTAAAATACAAAAATACTTTAAAGATGTAGTACATTAAGGCCTTCTTTCTGGCAAAACCACTAGAGATTTTGTCTTCCCACCAATATTAAAAGAAATTCTTAGCCCTGAGTTACTTGGGATATACTATTTTTAGAATAATGCCATGTGTAGATATTGCAAAACTGTCACTGGTTCAGGATTGAATCTTTGCTATCTGGAGGCTTGGCTAGCCCTGCGGTGAGTTTTCTGGAGGAGATTTTTTTTGTTGGGTTTATTTGGTGAGTTTTCGGGGAATTGTTTTTTAAATCCTTAAGGGAGGAAGGGAGATTTTAGAAGCTTGGCAGCACCAAAGCAGTCTGTTAGAGAAGAATCTGGCATGTTCTGAAGTGTGTGTTAAATGCACCAGTACAGCTCTAGTGATATATTTGGACCTCATGCTTTTGTGTCCTCAGCAGAGGCTGGGAAGAACACGTCTCATCAGCAAAACTCTGAAGCCTGAAGCTTGGTTGCAATAGAGAACCTAAACCGAGACAGGCTGAGGTCTGCATAGCACTGTGGAAGGCAACGCTTGCATACACCAGCAACCTGATGCATTGCAATGCTGGACAACTCTTGAATCTGCTATGGACAGTTTGAAACCACCGACCACTGTTCATAAAAAATGCTTCCAAACCATACAGCAGTGCCAAAAGGAGGGTTTAACTTTAAATCCTTCCCCTGAGATGATACTCCTCGCAGAAGCGGGATGAATACCGGCAGTTCAGCATGGAAGTTTCTTCCAGAAATAGCAGGAAGGTGGGGGGAAAGCATGCTGCAAGCTCATTAACAAAACACAAAGTACACTTCAATGTACAATACTGATGTAGAAAAGTCCAGGTAGACAACCCAAAAATTATATAAATAGGCACTAATTAAAACAAGCTGCAATTGCAGCAGTCTATCCAGTAACTTCTCAGAAGGAAAAGAAAAATGATTCTCCAAGTTAAATCCATACATCCTAGATGCATTGACACATCATGACGTCATTAGATATCATATTTTGTGTTTTCATAGAGTGTATGGTTCTCAAAAGACAATCCACAGTAAGTTCTTAAGCCTTGCATTATGGATTGGAGTATATGGAGTGTGTTATTCAGAGGGGCGTTAGACAGCAAACAGACACAGCTTGATCTTCAAGGACTGTGTCCATCATTTTTCACTCAGCTCTCTAAGTTGCTTTTAAATTTAAAAGTTATGCAAACTAAACACTACTGTATTTAAAAGAATGAGTGAGCAAACCTAAATACCTAGAGCCCTCTCTTTATCAATACAACAAAGATAATGAGGACAAGTTTATTAATTAAGCCTCCTCAGAAATGGAAAGGGACATGGTGTTAACTTAGTGGGTTGCATTTTATTAAGACACAAATTCCAATTACTTCCTATGAAATCTTTTTTCAAATATACCTGTGCATGGTAAAGTCTGCTACAGAAGAAAATTCCATTACAACAGCAGAGCAACATTTACTATTTTTGGTATTATTCTAATGCAAGTTCCAAAATACTCACTTTTATGCATGTCAATTCTCCACTAACAAACATCGTTAAGCTTTCAAAGGTTTCCATGATATCATCCTTACCTATGCAGTTTATCCTCCAGCATCCTCATGTACTTTTCAGCATTTTCTTTTACACTGGTCACTGCAAAACAAAAGTCAAAGTTAGATAATGGTATAACTGTACAGCTTTGTTTAGTTTGGGGAGGGGGGGGGTGATTACTTTTTTTTTATCAACTCATTTGTTACCCACATATTTTCCATACGTCCGTTAGAAATGCGAATTCCCTTAATATTTTCCACATTCAAATTACAGTGTGGGTGTCTTCTCTTTTTTCTTTCTTGTCTATCGCATTAGGTTAATATATCTAGTGATTAGTGCATTAACTTCTTGGTCACGCTAGAAAAGCATTGAGACCAACCAAAGGCACAGTCTGTAGCATTTTCCTCTTGACAAAATTACCCCAAACCTCCAATTCTAGTAGAACTGTAAATAATCTGGCCACTTTTACCTCCTTGTAAATTAATTAAATATGCATTTTATATGAAGATGCATTCTACAGAGCAGCACTGTTTTCATGGGTAGAGTTTACTACGTGGATCACATACCCTGCATATTTACCCATCCATGTCCACCAATCCTCCCTAAAATACCACACTTCCAAGCACACCTTACACTTTTCAAGTGCTTCACCTATTTCTTACTTTCCCTTGTTGCTTTTCTTTGTGTTTTTTCCTCTGCACAGTAGAACATCACACATCAAAGCCTA
This sequence comes from Heliornis fulica, assembly GCA_013399135.1. NCBI lineage: Eukaryota > Metazoa > Chordata > Aves > Gruiformes > Heliornithidae > Heliornis > Heliornis fulica. Next base: position 307,431 of record VXBZ01004862.1, on the reverse strand, counting down.
ACCTTAAAACTCAGCTCTCGACAAGCCAGCTGTGCTAAAGTTGCGTTCACACATGCACATGTGCATGCACACACACACATGCACACACAGAGAGGAGTTCACCAACTGAAACCACTCAGGTAATGCCATTAGCAGCAAGCATCTGGGGCAGCATAACGATGACTGTTTGCAGACGGTGGTGTTCACCTGGTCACACAGAAGGGTCACATCACTGAAGCAGCTTGCATCCCAACAGCAAATATATTTTGCAAAGTTTGTTTATTTTTGGGCTTTGTTCTTTTTGGTTTTGTTTACTTTCAGAGACAATTTGTTAGATTAGGAAACAAAAAACCCAACACAAAAAAAACTAAACCCAAATCCAAACCAAAAAAACTACACTCAAAGAGAAAACCCATCACAGCCCTAGCACTCTGAAAAGCACAACTTTGTCCCCAACATCTTTACCTCAGGCTCACTGTCAGAACAGGTGCTGCAGCACAGCATCTGGCAGATTATATTGTACAAAGACAACATTATTTGTTTATGTGTTCACAGACCCTTCTCATCATTAGAGGAGCACTGGTGAACATTAGGCAAAAGGTTATCCAAGGATTTTAGCAATGACAAGGGAGACTAAATAAGTTTCATTAGCTTCTAGCAGTTTTATAACTACAGGACTTAGTAGAAGTTCCTGGGTTCCCTACCATGCTTTTATTCCTACCCTTCCTGCGAACTGCAGAGAACCTGCAACATGGTAGTCTTCCTTTAATGACACACTACAGCTTTTTCCAAACTCCCTAACTGTCAATCCCCAACGTGCTGACCTGAGGTCCGGCGCGTGCTTTGATAGCAGATAGCTTAAAGGTGTATGGCTGCCGTACTTACCCTTCTCTTGCCATTGTCGTAATATCCTTCAACGAGAGCTGTGACAACTCATGGGCTTATTCTTTCCAATAATAAAGTCAGCAGATATTATTAATTTTTGGAGAGGGATGAGAAGAGGTGGAGAATCTGTTTCACACTCAGTTTGTTTCTAACCGATATAGTGACTTCTTATGTTACATGAAAGATAAACCTTGCTTTCAATTTCTCCTGCTGTGCTTGTCACTTTTTAATTGGGTATGATCTGATAGAGTAATTCGCACTTTCACAGTTCAGTCCTGCCCCTACATGCAATTTTACGATGCCCTTGAAGCACGCAGCTTAATATATCAGCATTATTCAATGACAAAAAGTAATGGACAAGAATACACTACTAGTCAGAAGTAGGTCAGTAAAAAGCTAACACTCATTTGGGAATCACCTCACATCACTAAACCCTACCCTCTCCTGTCAAATGTTTTAACTACATTAAAAGAAATGCAAACTTTGCTGCTGAAAAGAGAAAGCTACCCAGACTAGCTTTGTCTCCTTGCTGCCTTCTGCATGTAATTGGAAGAGCTGTGACCTGGAGATTTTGCTGGAAGGAAAATACTGCTTAAAAAAAAATCTGATGGAGGTTACTTCCCTTATAACAAACTGCAAGCAGCACCGCAACTTTCAGCCTTTTAGATCAGCCATTTGAAATACAACAAAGAAATCTTCTAATTTGTTGCTTGTCTTCTAATTTAATGAACCTATTCACCATCACTTCAAAGCAGAAAAAAAATGCAAATGTAAAGCTCTGCCTGCCTTCAATCTAGCTAAGAAAGTACTAGATGACAGGAAAAGAAATTAATTTATGAGATTCTTTTCTGCATAAACATGCCAAATGGTTTATTTTTACATTTAAGCGAATGGGATTGCTTTTTTCATCAGTTCTCTAGTGGTTTACATGTTTAGCTCATATTGGCCTTTAGGGAAGTTATTAAAATAAAAAAGTAAAAATACTCACGGAAGATCAGACACCAGAGCATTTGCTAAGATTAAAAATAGATATTTCTTGTGAAGCCTTAATTGAAGAAAAGTGATTCAGCATTTCTTTCTCTTATCATGTATTTTTCTTCCTGCTTACAGAAGCAAACAAAGTCTAGTCTTGGAATCAGTTCTGGTAAAACAGAGCTGAGGGGCAGGTCCTGTGGTGGCCTTCTAGTTGTTACAGTGCATAAATCTTTTTCAATAATTAACCTACATAGAGTTGTTTTAAAATAACATCACGTGTTGTTTCTCATATGAAAGCAACCCCACTGGGATAATACTATTTCTCTTACTTACAAATATTATCTGAGTCTGCACATGGAGGTATATCATCATTTTTATCCTTCTGGTTTTGTCCTCACAAATTGAGCTTACAAGCCCTTTGGACCACGAAAAATGCTTTGCATTTTATAATCAATATATTCAGAAAAATTCTAAAACCGAGCATCTGACTGGAGACACCTTGACCCTAGATGTCTATATGGAAGCTCTGGGTGCAGATGCTTGGCACATCAGGAGAATAAAAATTGGTGCCTCAAAAAACTAGTAACCAGTAACACAGCAGCTTTTAAATGCCAGCATACAGTTCTGTAGTCTTTACCAGACTAGTGATCTACATCTTGAGTCACAGAGATACAAAGCCCAAAATTATTTCCTTGCCTTTCATTCAAAAAAGCATTACTACCTTTTAAATCTCCCTTTCTTTCTCTCTTTTTTTTTTTGGTGGGAGTGAATAGCGGCACACATTCTGACACAAAATTAAAGGTTGGGACAATGGCTGCTAGAAGATCTGGACCTGGCATGAAAAGAACTGCTGGACATTACCTGTCTGCACAACAAACCTGATGCCTGTACAAGCCTCTCTGATCCACAAGCAATACATTCCTTCTCAAATACTTTAATTAGTCAGGCAGAGCAAAACTCCCAGTGGCTTCAATGAGATTTTGCCCAACTTAAGGATGTATGATGAGATTTTGCTCTTAATAATAATATAAAAATAGAAGTAACTGCATGGACGTGCACTGATCCACCTGGGGTAAACTCCAAGGGCAGGGCAAGGTGTGAACAAGGTTGACAGATTGCTTGGTCTGTCACTATTCTTTTTAGATGTAGAAATTATTATTAACACTAAAAGAAAAGCGAAAGCAGAACATGAATAGTTGAAAATATCTGATCTTTTCTGTCATGGAAGATGTGCTGCACTAATGTGTGAAGTTGTGGTCTGAAAAACTGCAGAACGGCTTCGATATATTTAAAGGTTAACTTGAAAAGCCAGTCAAACTTCAAAGACGACATCTCAGCTGCTCAACTACATGTCAAGATGATTTATCAAGCCCCCGTAACAAGATTTTGGATTACAGAATGGTAAGGAATTTTGCATCTTCCAGACAGATAGTGGAAAAACCCAAAGAACAAGCTTTGTGTAAAGAACAACTGCCTCACTCTACTGAATTACTCGCAGGGAACTCACGTAAAAAGAACACAAAAGGCCAAGATTAAAGAGAGGAAAGTGGGTGCCTCAATAAAGACGTGCAAAGCTAACATTCTGGGTCAAGTCACTCAACCAAATTCTATTCTGGTTGACTGATTGTCTTCCAGTAATGAAGTAAATATCGAGACACATAGTTACTACCCGCCTCATTCAGCAGTTGCGGTTTGTTCTAAGGAATATGCTAATCCTCTGAACACCATTGCAGAACAGCACCAAATTAGCTGGGAAAAATTCCTGCCACCAGGGAGGAGATGGCCAGAATTTAGGGAGAGTCTAAACAGATTCTGTGAATGGGAAGACTTCACATCTCTCAGAGGGATGCAGTATGGTGCATCTTGTCAGTATGAAAATTTCCACCGTCAACTTCAGCTGTTTCTCCAGCGCTAGGAAGTCTGATAGGGCTAGGAAGCCCTAATACCAAGGGCAGTTCTTCTAATATACGGAATCAAAGAATTAACAGATCTAGTTTCATCATCACTGTCTTAAAATACTTTGCTCACTCTTACACTTCAAACCTTACAGAAGCTTCCACTACACACCCTTAACCTTGGTAAAAATATGAGAAGTAATGACATATATGACATGCAGTGACGGAATACAAAGTTGGCAGAACACAGGACAGATGAGCATTTTCCCCACGTATGCTGCACTGAAACAGGAAAAGAAGAAAAGTACAGAGCGAACATTTCATCTTCCTGAGGAAGTTCCCTCTGGGGTTGTTGATACAGAAGGTCTACTGTTAACCTTCTCTCAAGCACATGGGTACATCCTGAACAGGAGGAAGAGCACAGTCTAACCTTCAGACAGGCTGGGAGTGGGTGGACACTGCAGGCCCCAAGACAACTTGCTTACTTTCTTTAGGAGACCCCAGAAAGGCCAAGTACCAGCTCATTTGGGGAGATGTCAGTGTTCTCCACATAGCAGAAGCAGGCAATGAACATGCTCCATCTGCTTGTCTCTCTGCCTAAACATATCTACAACTGGCCTCATTTGTAGGCTTTAGTGCAACAATGAGCCTGCAATGAGCCGAGTGGTACCTTTGCTGTAAAAAATTAAAAGCTGAGCATACACAGTACATACAAGTTACTGACTTCAACAGAGAGGCCGTGTCCTGCCCTCGAGTTAGATGTCAAAGCGGATAGAAGGTATAGAAAATCTCAACGTGAACATAAACTTGACAAAGAAATAAAAAACCAGAAAACTAGATCTTGCAAGGAGAAATGACAGGAGGTGCCAGCAGCTCTGCCTTGAAAAACTTACAATTCTGTCTCTCTGGGCATGGCATCAAAGGTTTGCAGAGCAGTAGAGGAGGGGGTGGGGAAACCACCCTGCATAAAACAGCACATTTGTAAAAGAGATATTCCCAGAATTTACCTCCCGAACCTTCTTCATTGTATGTGGTATTTTTCATCCAGAGAGGCAGGTGACCCTTCAAGTTCTGTGATGACTAAATTGCCTAAATTGAAGGGAATTGCCATACCTTCATAGAGTTTCTAAGCTTATCTCAGATTTTTGTAAAATCTGGTGAGAGCCAGACACACAGCTACATGTAAAAGACACCAGGATGAAGGAGGCAAATTACTTTCTACGTACTTTTCAGTAAACAATCTACCTACCTTAAAAAAAAAAAAAAACAAACTGAAATTTTACAAAGTGTTTTATTATGCAATATCAATGCAAGTATATTGCTTCTATATTAAAGGGGCTGTACGTGAAAGGTTGGGCCAGCAGTGACCGGAGTACTGAAGTTACATGACAACAGGCTTGCCTTGATACTTTAAGGGGCTATATAAAGTGTAGGGGGGGTTGTAAGGTGATTGGTGCAAGAGACCACCAACAGGTCTAGAGCAGCCTCCAAGCCTTCCAACTTAACCTGCTCCCATACACAAATACCACCTCTGGGGTAACCACTGGCTGCATGCAAACCCCAGTCATGGGCCTGGTTACTTTTCCATGAGTGACACAAAAGCTACAAATGTTGTGGTTGGGGGTCCACCAAACGGAGCTTTAAATCAGCTGAAAATCTCAAGAAAACCATTCCTGCTTCTTCATGCGCTTGGCACTGGATAGCAACGTTCTCTTTAACGGGAAACCTTCAGTCATCCACAAACCAAGTCTCTACACTGCTGACAAAGAAGCTGACCTCCCCTAGAAAGGTTTTCCTCATTGCAGATATTATTTTAAGTAAGTTGAGATGTGAAACCATATGCCGTTTTTAGCTCTAGCATGATTCTGCAGTGCCATTTCTGGAATTTTCACTTTCCATTCTTATTTTCCTTCCCTTTCTCATTGAGCTGTTCAGGAGAAATTAAGGGGAAAGCAGAGGAAGAGCGAGCAATCTGCTTAGAATTTCTTCATGTTTTCTCTTACCTGTTTTCCTTGTCTGTCTGTTCGCAACCTATTACTACAATCCTCTGCTGACCATCTGTTCAGACATCCCAACCCCCAAAAGAAGAAAAAAGTTCTTGTTTCTCCTTGCAAAGCAAAGCCTGAACATCAAGGAGAGCCATGTGTCCAGCTTGCCCTCTGTGGATTGTCAGCAGTCACAAGAGATCATCTGGAAACCATTACTAACAAGGCAACCCAGACTCAACATGTGTATAGGCACCAAAAGAGTTCAAACTTGTTGCTTGAATTGCCAGAAGTTTTTTCTGAAAGAAAGATCTATTTAAACACTATTAGATAAAAAAAAACCAAACACCCAGAATAAGCCATTTATACCATTATCCAAGGCAACAACAGAGAAGAATTCAGCTTTATGCAGGGGCTAAACACCATGACAATAAGTGACACCATCTAATACCTATCTATGAAAAGCAGGAACAGTTCAAACTTCAACTTAACAGGATGCCACATGGTTAATAGGGATGATCCACAGATAATTGGACGAATGTCACAGCCATTCAACACCATCAAGGCTTCTAAAACATACAGTAGCTTATTTGAGTTCTCCCACAGTGACCTTTCAAGTATACCGTATACATATGTTTTAATTCCTGAATCGCAACCAAAAAATTGAAATGAGTAACCCACTTCTGATTTTAAATTTAAGGTCACAAAAGAAAGGAGGTCAAAGGTTTATTTGAATCACTCTAAGCCCTCTAGATTTCTTTTTTTCCAAAAGGACTCTGCAAAATTTGATGCTGGCATTAATATAGCTTTTCTCCGGCTCGACATGTTGGCTACTCAGACTACACAAATTAGTAAGAGCCCAGGCACCTACAGAGAGACAGCCCTTAGCCAGAGGATAAAATATACTTTGTATGTCCACAAATACAATTATTTAACACAGGAGATATTTGTGCTCAAAACGTCTTTATGGAACAAAGACACAGCACTGCAGCACAAAAAAAAAAAAAAAAAAAAAGGAATTTTCTTCCAAATGCTGCCATAGAATCTGGCTACTGAAAGAGACGAAAGGGAGAGCTGTGTATAAGCATAAGAACTTTGAAAAGCAACTAGAAAAAAAATAAAAAAAAAAAAGAAAAAATATTTTAAAAGGCCAGTGTTACCACTGACAAAGGAAAATGACAAACATTTATATGCACTCCAGTAGAACAAATGGCTGCTAAGACATCAGTCCTTCAGATTATTTTAAAGAAAGCAAAGTAGAGCTCAAAGGTATATAGTGAAGGTTAGAAGTAACACAAATTGCAATAGCAACAAGAAAGAGGAATATTCAGCATTGCAAGCTATTTTTTAACAACCTTGAAATGACATCAAATAAAGCAGAGACTTCCTGTAGCAATGCTTAAAATTGATGACTGCAAATAGCACCAGCGTTTTTGCACTTCTGTTTTCTCTGAGGATCTAGATTAGGTCTTCAAACTACAGAGAAACACCGTTTCTTTTTTGAAAAATAGCTGACAATGAGTGACTATACAGAGAAGCAAAGTGTCCCACATCGTCTGATATGCTGCAGTTTTCAGGAACCCTTTGTAAACTCTTGACCGCTGTTGGCTGTATCGGGCATCCTTTCCACAAAACAATTACAGGGTTTCAGAACAAGAAAAAAATGTGAAGCTGCCCAGCAGAGAGTCTGAACAGAGCCTGTTCTGTAGCCATTCAAGGCACAGGGAGTAGAGCAGACAACCTTAATATATCACTTTCCTTAATCCCCAATAATCTCTGCCCTGGCCTCCACCTCCCGGCAGTATGCACCCTGCACACAACTGCTTACGAGTTCCGTTTAACCTATCAGTACTGTTTGGTTATACTTGACATACCAATATAAACATGACGCTTTTGACCGCGAACATGGAGTAATGCCATAAAAGCCTCTCTGCTACTAACCTGCAAAGCCAGAGGAGAGATTTACAAAATGTATTTGGGAAAACTACAGCAGCTGAGCAAAACAGATGTAGCTACAAGAGTGCATGTGCACTAAAATGCTCATACTAATCCCAAGCACCCAAAAGGGCAGAGCCACAGACACAAGCATACACTGTTGAGTGGGCAGACGTTCTTTGAACTGCTTTCAAGACAGGATCATTAATTGGCTTACTTAAAAATATTGCTTACAGTAGAAAATCTTTGTTAGCTTTCTTATTAACTTTCCAGCGCAAAACTACTACTCCAGAGCTCCTGACACCAACAGCTTTAAAATCTCTAAGTTAAGATTGATCCCAATGAAAGCTAAAAGCTACCTATATGACGATAAAGTACATTTTACACAGGAATTGCACACACCACTTCCAACTGCACAATAAACAAGGGATTCCAATGACATTCCAGTTGAAGACAAAACTTACCACCCTACAGATGACCGTGTAATTCCTGCCTATGTTACACCATATTTCATATCCTTTTTCCTTGATACACTCTCCTGTCACTAGAGCCAGTCATAAATCCACATCTTCCCCTTTTCTGGATAAACTATAAAATAGTTGAGCTCCCTGTAAGCAGTTTTTGGCAAAAAGTGAAACTTAGCTTAGATGATGAAAAAAGCAGCCTTATTACCAGTTCAAAATCTCTTTCTAGACTGAAGCAGTTTCAGCATCAAAAGAAAATCTTTCATTTGAATTAATGATTCAATTCATTTGAATAAACTCTAAGACCCCTGTTTGAGTAATGTCCATAAAAGAAGGGAATTATAGCCTTTGCTATAGTATAAATAGGATGAGTGGATTCAACCTTCAAAGCAGCACAATGCTTCAATGCAGTGACACTTATTTATTTTTCCTTCACTGAAAATAACCATTTCTGGTGGAACTGATACTTTTTCTTGATTTTTACCTATGCTTTTTTTTTTTTTTCTTTTTGCATTTTGTCTGCCATGTTACCCTAGCTGTCTCTCTCCCTGACTCCTAAATCTACATTGTTTCTGTATCATTTTCTCCTCTATTCTAGTTTTCTTTCCACTCCTCTGCCTTTCAATTTTTTTTTTCTTTTTCAATTCTTGTCAGTTTTGCTCTTTCCCTTAAGCTGTAAATCATTCATTACCATAGGGATTTTTACTTCAAACTGCAAATTTGGTATGGAGAGGAAAACCAGAAGTTACTGCCAGAAAAGAAAACTTTTAGCACAATCTAATCACGACTCCCAAGTCAATAGTTTGCAGACATTTTACTGGTCATTCTTATTATGTTGAAATAACTTCCCTCTCTCTCTACAGTAGCTTAATTTAACGTTTTCTAATACCAGATGTTCTTTATGTAAGAATTTGCACACCTGGCTGATCTAATCTTCATGACCTAAATTATTTTTCAAGTGGCACCTGGAAAGTTTTCATTTCTTCAATTCTGAAGACACAAGCTGGAAGTCCAACAGCAGTATTATGAGGCTGCTTCAAAATGTACAAAATTAGGATTTCATGTGTCCTCTCTCAACCTTCTCTTCTCACTAAGGTGCAATAGCAGTAATAACTCTTACTTCCTCTGGCCACTCTCAGGGGAAATAAAGAGCTCTTCAGACAATGTCCACCCACTTCTCATCACTCCTTCATGGAAAAGGATGAAATCTTCCTTCAGGTAGATGGAATTGTCTGCAGACCACCAGCTGAATCACACCAATTTTGGGCCGTGATGGCCAAGGAATGAAATTTTCCACCAGTCTGGCACACTGCACTGAGAAAGGATGACTTGTTCCAGTACAGGGTCTAGTTATTGAGCAGTTAACAGTGTGAGAGTATGCCCAAGAACAGACTGGAGCAGTGCCAGAAAGAGAAATGGATGGAGTCCATTAGGGGGGAAAAAAAAACCTCATAATGAAGAGCAGATTGGAAAGTGATTGCTGGGAGAACTGAGACCAAGGGAACTTCACTGGCCCGAGCTGATCTGCAGCTAATAAGCACATCAGAACCCACTTTCTAGGGTACCCTATTCAGGTCTCAGAGCCAAGAGCACCAGTCTGCACAACATTTTTTCAACTGAGCTGCTGCCTCTTCACTTGACTAACATGCCAGTTAAATAGTTAGAGTGGCTTGACTGTCTTCACCCACCAACCCACATCCCAACTGATTTTCAAATGTTGGGCCAAAATACACCTGGTCTAACAGAAGCGGACTTGTAACAGCCTGTACGTTTACACAAAGTTGAGGAACATTAAGGTCTCACGTGGATTTTGCTGCTCACACCAAGTCAAGTTGTAGAAATGAGAAATGCTCACACAGCAATGCTTCCAACGTTGGACTGCAAGAGACTTTTTCAAAGTGCTGTTTGTGCATTTTAACCGTGAAGCTTCCAGTGATATCAGTAAGAGTCACACAGCTAAATCCCCAAGCAACACTGCTGAAAAATGACTTATATTTAAAGGAAGATTAAAAGAAAATACTTCTTACACCATTTCCATGTAATGTTATCAGTCTTGAATTTGGAGAAATATGGAATAATTTTGGGGAAATACATGATTCACTGGGTATCAACTTTTCCATCCCATTAGGTTGGGCAGCTATGCTGATTGTTTAACACATATCCATATTTCCCCCTCTTTCCAAAGTGTATATATTAAACACAAGTGAAGACTTCTAGGTTTTCAACTTTGTTGGTTTTACATTCCTTTTGGGATTTAAAGTACTATTTTGTTTAATTATTTTTCCTCTACTTATCCACAGTATTGAATGACAGTAATAATGAGCTCAGAATCATTGTACAAATCCCAGTAGGAACCGTTCATAGTTTGCTAATAGGACATTATATTTGCATTACCAAGTTCAGTTCAAAGCACGTTGCGTAAATTAGCTCTGAGGGTTACTACCACGAATCTAAAACCAGAACATCAGGTCAATTAGCACAGCTCTCAAGCACATTAGTTTGGGTGAAAACATAAGGGATATGATTAAAATTCTAGGAAATCCTCTCCCTTCTTGGGCTAAATGCCTCTCACAGGAAGTCTGGTTTTACTTCCGAGCAAGACCAGAAGGCATCATCTCACATCAGCAAGGTCCAATGCTGGTGAACCCGATGTCTGACAAGCAATATTGACCTATTTTGAAGAGGGGACAAAATTAACTTGCAGAAGGTGTGGAAAAAAACTCAGAATACCATACAGACACTTTCTTCTCCATCCAAATTAAAAGACCATGTGAGTACAAGGATGTACTTGGAGGATCTGGGAAATTAATGTAAAATATGTTGCTTACATGAAAATGCAACAAACATTGAAAAGCACTTTAGTTTCTAACACAAATATAAGCCAAGCCCACAGCCACAGACCAAAAAGTCACAGCTCAATAATGATGCAAGGAGGCCCACAACAAATTTAGGCAGAGATATCCCAGTTACAAGTACTATAGGGCTACTTACTTTTGGGCAAACAGTATCCGTATGCATAGACACACACACATACAGCTATGTAAGATGTCTAAGTGGAGACCAGTGACAAGTGACATACCTCTGTCAGCAACCATCTTTGTCAGCAATATGGACAATGAGATTGAGCACACCCTCAGTAAATTTGCTGATTACACCAAGCTGCGTAGCGTGGTTAACACAACATAGGAATGGAAGGCCCTCCTGCGTGACCTTGACAGGTTTAGAGGTGGGCCTGTGCAAACCTCACGAGGCCAAGTGCAAGAACCTGCCCAAGTCAGAGATATCCCAAGCACAAACACAGGCTGGGCAGAGAATGGACTAAAAGCAGCCCTGAGGAAAAGGACTTGATTGATGAAAAGCTCAACACAAGGTGGCAATGTGTGTTTACAGCCCATAAAGCCAAACATATCCCAGGCTGCATCAAAAGAAGTGGGACCAACTGGTAGAGGGAGAGGATTCTGCCCCTCTACTCGGCTCTCCTGGGTCCCCACCTGCAGTACTGCATCCAGCTCCAGGGTCCCCAGTACAAGACACATATGGAGCTGTTGGAGCTCATCCAGAGGAGGGCCACAAAGAAGATCAGAGGCCTGGAGCACCTCTCCTGTGAAGACAGGCTGAAAGACTTTGCATTGTTCAGCCTGGAGAAGAGAAGGCTCTGGGGAGACCTTACAGCAGCCTTTCAGTACCTGAAGGGGCCTACAGGAAAGCTGGGGAGGGGCTGTTTACAAGGACAGGAAGTGACAGGACAAGAGGCAATGAGTTTAAAAGAGCATAGATTTGGGTTAGATCTGAGGAAAAGATTCTTGGCTGTGAGGACAGTGAAGCCCTGGCACAGGCTGCCCAGAGCAGCTGTGGCTGCCCCCTCCCTGGCAGTGCTCAAGGCCAGGCTGGATGGGGCTTTGGGCAACCTGGGCTAGTGGAGGGTGTCCCTGCCCATGACAGAAGGTTGGAACTAGACGGTCTCTGCGATCCCTTCCAACCCATTTAAGGAACTTCAGAGACCACATATAGCATCTTTGGATCTAACTGCTGGAACAGAAGCATATGGACACAGCAGGAGAAGGGATAGGCTAATGAAATTCTACCTCAGGACTACAAGTCTGATGAAGCTAAGTGATATCACATAAAAACAGGAAAAAAGGTCCAAAGGCTATTATTTTTGTCAAGTGAGTTGATTAGTCTAAACACTGTAGACAATTCAGTTCAGTGCTATCAAGCCAGCACAGTAGATAGGTCATATCTCTGCCCACCCAAAGATAATCTTAAAATTCATTTCTTGGATCATCTTGTGGTTAGATTCTGAAATTTTAGCTAAACTACCTTATAAAGGTGCTTATTCTGTAAATGCTAACAGAAGCATACTTGAAGTAACCTCTATATGACTTAAAAATTTATGTAATCTTAAACCAAATTATGGGATTTCAGATTACACAAAAGAAAATAATTCAATGGATGGGTTTCATAGTCACCTGCCTAAAAATGGGGCATTCCTCAGACAATAAAAAGATTAAAGCTGTTACACAGAGGAGGATTTTATCATTAGCAATTCCTTTCTCTGTACCACATAAACACCTCTTTGGCAACTGCCCAATTGATGTGTAGTGGCTGAACTCACCAAAGCTTCTGAGAAGCCCTGGAAGAAATGACTGTGATATATGCAGAACCAGGTAGAAAGGTATGAGAAGAGATACTGGAAAATTAATTTGAATGTCTGAGTCAAGTAGCCCTGCAAAATGCTTCCAGCTCCATGAATGTGACCAGCTAAATGGCTGTAACCACCTGGTGGATGGAGTGGTGAGAATGAAAGGATTTGCCTGTAAGACACTGGGCATGCTTTATGGGAGAAAACAGCACATAAATACATAACAGATTCCACCCTACCTGTAATGCAAACTGATGTGTGAAACAGAAAATGGGCTTTTAGTGAATTATAAATAGCTAGCAAGGACTCAGCTGGGTGAAAAATTATTTATATAGAAGACAGCAACACATGAAAGATTAGAAACCATAGGTAAATTGAAAGAAAATGAATATATTGTCAGAATACAAACAAACAAAAGGCATATTTCAGAAGTAAGTACTATAAGGTGCTTACTATTGCATGAAAACTCAGCAGCAGAAACAGATGAACAAGAGTGCCCAGAAAAGTAAAAGCTATTTGTATAATAAGTGCTTCTGAAACCAGGTAGAGTAACACAAATCAACAGAGTCCTGATTATATCTACCTATTTAGCAGCACAGGAGGGCTGAGATTAGCTTTAGAAGGATTAGATTACAAGCACAAATGAATTTGCAGAGGCAGGGAGGCAGCATATTACTGCACGATTCAATAGGATCTACTGTGAAGAAAATTCAGCTGAATTTTATTTCTCCAATTTTTAAAATCAACTCATGACTTCTTTCCTTATTTCAATTACAGCTGTTCATTTCAATTTGCTGTTCTTTTCCATCAGATTCTTGATAGCTAGTGCTTCCTTCCATCACATTTTATATCCATTAAAGAGACAGAGACACTGCCAGATATTTTATTCTTGGGGAAAAAAAAGGAAGATTTTCTGTCATTCTGCATTTCTCTATCCCCACAGAAACATCAATTAGAAGTTCCTCTTTAGCATATACGGATGCACAAATGTATGGGAACGTGTCAGGCTTCAATATGGATCTACTCAGGGTTAGGGCAGGCACTGAGGGGGGCAAAGAGTTTCTCTCTGTGTTTCATAAGACTGTCAGTCTGCTATCATTTCCCTAATGAGTGGTGCATCTACTATTCTTAATTGTGCATTATTCAAATTTTCAGAATTTTTAAAACTAAATTACCCAAAGTGAGTGGAGATGTCCAGAGGGGAACCATTCCCTTAGAAAATACATTTGAATAGTAGCAATTAAATATTCACTTTCTAAAAAGTTATGAGGCAGAATTGCTTAATATTGATTCATTCCAAACCATGCCAGAGAAGCTCAGATTTTATTTTATTTTTAATAGCTTCTTTCTCCTTGGTCTTTCCCCAGAAGACAGTTAAACAGGGTACAACACAGAAATCCACAGCAGGAAGCAAGCTCTGCTTAGCTAAAACTGACTGTGGAGTATGTCAGCAAGGGAAAAGAGGGCTGCCTAACTTTGATTTCTGGCATTGCATCTTTGCTCAAAATACATTCTGGTGGGAAGTTCTGTGACATTTGGACAGCTATGCTTTCCAAAGAACCATTAACAGTGACATTTTCATAAATTTTTTAAAAGGCATTTCGAACATTTGATCTCCCAAACTGGACAATCTGTAAGAGTTCTTGGGCAGCTGAACTGCTCAAATAGATGACAGGGAGACGGGTATGGTCATCTTAGAAAGCTTACACTATTCAATAGCTACTGTCTCAAATTACCACCTTGTCCTCCTGGACTTCTCAAAAATTTCTTGAAATCCATCCTCTATGGTTTGAGAAGTTCTGCTCAAAACCTTTTCCGTCCTGCCCTCAAGTTGCTACCAGAGTCATCCATTTTCTCCTTGGAAATCGGGAATTTCTTGCTCAGGAAGGTTCAGGACCAGGAAGATACTCTGCAGCAGACACCCCAGGTGACGGTGTCTCCAGCTCAGAGCACCCTGGCAGGACTCGAGTCCTACAGAGAGTGAACAGTGCCACCTTCTGACCCACTGCCCTGAGCTTCTGTGGCACACCAGCCTCGTGCTGCCGGCCAGCCACGAGTTGTGGTTTAACCCAGCCAAAACACCCGCGCAGCCGCTCTCTCCCCTGCCCCGGTGGGACGGGGGAAAGAATTCATAAAAAATAAAACTCGAGAGTTGACTTCAAGCCAGTTTAACGGGACAGAAGAGGAAGGGAAAGCGATAACGATAAAAGAACACACAAAACAAGTGATGCACAGCATGGCTATTGGCCACCCACTGACCAGCGCCTGGCACAGCCCTCCGCAGCCAACTGACCCTAGTTTATCCACTGAGCGTGACATCATCCAGTATGGAGTATCCCTTTGGCCACCTAGTTCAGCTGTCCTGGCTGTGTCCCCTCCTGGCCTCTTGTGCCCATCCCACGGAAGGTGCATGCCTCCTCGCTTGCAGGGCCTGGGAAGCTAAAAAGTCTCTGGCTTAATTGTTAAGCACTGCTTAGCAACAACTGGAAACATTGGTGTGTTATCAGCATTACTCTCATCCTAACTCCCAAACACAGCACTGCACCAGCTGCTAGGAAGAAAATTAACTCTCTCCCAGCTGGAACCAGGCCAGCATTCAATGACTTACCAGACTCAGATGGGAGGGCTGCCTGGCTGAGCTCACACGGTACAAGGAGCAGAGGCAGAGAGAACGGAAAGAATCCCTCCTGTAACGGCTTCTTTTTGCCCTGCTGTAAAAATCACCTCGTGGCCTAGTAAGAAGCATTTTTGACCAACTTTTTGTCCCTTGGCCTCCTTAGCTAAGAAATAAGCAACAAAGGCATTAGATGACATTGGATTTCTTACATTTGATTTGTACTGTTTTGAGACTTCTTCAGTTCTAAAAGGTGATAATGTTGTCTATTTTCTTTTGGGACATGGAAAATAAAACACTAATATAACTCGTTACATTTATTAGAAAAATGTATGTAATTACCCTACTTTGTCAATTACTTGAAGAACGTTTTGTTTTCTGAACTAAGCTGTCTAAGAAAGACTCTGCCATTTCAGTGTTTACCTGTAACACTTTTATTTACAGTGATCTCTAGGAAAGGAATGCTCCTCTCAAGTACATTTTTATGACAGACTTCATTTTTCCCTGAGGGCAACTTCATCCTTAGAAACAACACAATAATGCAAAGGTTCTTTAGAGGCAAAAAAATATATATGCACCCTAATAGGCTATAAATCCTTTTAACAAAATTCTATTGTTTTTTTAAGACTCTTAAATTATCTCTGGTGCTTTAGAGTGGGTAATCATGGCATTCCAGATGTGGAGGAAGGGACCAGATGGACAACAACAACAACAACAACAACAACAACAACAACAAAAATATCCTTCACTGTTCAGAAAAGTCTATTTCAGGAAAAAAACTTCTTACAAAAAAGCATGGAGGCAGCAATATACTTTGGCTACCACAACGGGAATTCTAAACAATGGGAACCACCAACTATTTTGGATCAAAGAGCTTCAGAGTAAAGTGACAACTTGTTTGTCTGATCTGTATTTAAAGACAAATCTCAGCCTCTTGGAAGTCTGCTTTGTCCACTGCAACTGCTGAAACAAAGTGAGGATTCTCACTTTTGCCTCAAACTGAGAGGACAAAATGTCTTATGATCTGTGACAGTTAATAAAAGGCCACTTTGGTAATTATGTCCTGGCAAGAGAGTAGCTCTTGGGCTACTCAGGATTCTGCCTGCCCCAGATGTCAGCCTCAGGATGACATCTGCACATTACCTTCTCCATGAGGAAGTTCCTGTGCCAAAGAACTGCAATAGTTCCCTGCCTTTAAATGAGCACCGTTCTCCATTGATTCTAAAAAACTAAGTGATGTTCTTCAAGAAGAGAGGAACTGTTTCACTATTTCAGAGTTACATGAACAGGCCTGGAAAGGCATGGGCACTGTGTCAGCATCAGTAGAGAGGATATGAGGCAGAGACAGGAGCTGAACCCAGGCATCCAGCTGCTCAGTTTGCTGCACCAACCTGCACACTGCTTCAACAGACCCACAGCTTAAGTCTATTAAACACATAACAAAAATGAAGGCTATTTCTGGTGTTTCATTTCTAAAAGCATTACTGAGGTGAACCCAAATCCCTCCCCTCAGCTGTAAAAGAGTGTATGTTGCATCTTGCCAATGCACATTTTACCACAGGTAACGGGCTGGATCATTGTGTCACATGAAGGACCAGAGCCACTCAGAAGCTCAATGAGGATCTCCTCAATACCAGAAACATTCAGGGAGATTGCTTTCCAGTCTTCTGCACAGGGATGCACCACCCCTCCCCAAAGGGGACCTGAGACATGCCAGAAATTTGTGGAGAACAGGGGCCACTCTATGGCAGATCTGTCAACCAATTGTGATTGACAAAGCCCACCAAGGGGATCCTCAAACTCTCCTCAAAAGGGAGAGTGCAACTTGCAGAGGTCAAAGCAGAAAGTTAATAGGCTGGTACACACCACGGAAACAAACTCTCACTCCTCTCACACTCTCAGCAGGGCTCTCTTTCTGAACTGCTTTTTCCCTCATTTTTTTTCTCCACTTCCATTCACTCTTCTTCAAAAGACTTAAAGCTGTCTCATCTATCTGCAGTCACAGTGTTAAGTATCTACATCAACTGTGTGTTCCTATACAGCTGGTGTCAGCATTCACCTTGGCCCAGAAACCACATACAGACCATCTGCAGCTGTGGTGAGCTGGTAGGGAAGGCACTTTTGGGGAAGAAGGCACATCAAGGCATGTCAGGGCACAGGAACTGCTGCAGAGAAAGGGATTAGGAGGTACCAGGGTGCTTCATTTGGAATCTGACAGATAACTGTTGGAAGAGAAGGGGGAAGACAGCAAAACTGGAATGGGAATATGCCCTGGCACAAAACAATCTTCCCTGCCTCTTCCGCACGGACAGCGAGGTTTCAGTGTCTTTGAAAGAATAGCTGATACAAGTAACTTTGGCAAAATCCTGTTAGAACTGCATCACTTAACATGCCTCTAGGTCAACACTACTATCCCCTCACATACATAAGTAGCCAATATACACAAAGGCCGTTCTCAGTGTGAACAGCTGTTTGCAGTGCTGCATCAGCACAGCCTGTCACAGGCAAGTTATTTTCCACAGGGCACAACAGGGAACACCCAATCCGAGCACAAGTCACGCTGCATTTCGATTCAAGGCTTTTGTTTAGGTTTCTTCCTATTGCTATCATTTTTCACATTTTCTTTTATAATTTTAATGGGAATTCTCCCCCCTCCAAGCACAATGTTTCAGACTTTCTAGTAGAACTAATCAAAACCTTTAAAAGATTGCTCAAAAAGCCCCTTGAAAAACTTCTTTCTGTTCCAATCAGCTTTAGACAGGTTGAAATATCTACTACCAGGGGAACAAATGGATAAAAAAAAGCAGAACATCCTCAAGAATCCGTGTAACACAAAACACAAAGAGCAGGGGGACTCACCTTATCAGAAGCAAGTATCTTCATAAATGACTTACATCAAAATCTTCTAAAAAACCCACAAAACAAGTTGAGATACAAGTTTAAAGTACTTCTAGGTTATCTAGATGTGGTATTCCTCACAAGAGACAGAACACCCTCTCCTTCAAAAGAAGGCATGTGTACACTTGGAAAAGAAAAAAAAAATCACCAATGCCACTACACACCCTGACAAATATTTCTAGTGAGTTTAGTTACCAATATTCTCACTGTGTTCCACTTTGAATCCCTTTCCCTGGTCATCTGTTGAGATCAGCACCTCTTAGCACTTCCAGTTCTTGGGGAGCAAAACTACAGCTCTAAGATTTCCAATTGCTCTTCCTAAGAGGTCAAACCCTTTTTTCCAATAGTAGTGGATTTTGTATTCAAAACCAGCCCAATGCATTAAGTGATGGCACTAAAGCTCTGCTTCAAAACAGTCCCGAAACATCAGCATACTGCATAAAAAAATAACGGCAATTAAAGGCAGTGAAGAAGAAGGAGCAAAACTCCGACTATCTAAAGAAATGCAATCTTTTCATTCCAGGACTTAAAAGGGCTCATCTTTTCCATGAAGACTGTATCAGATTTGACATAAAGAACACTGGAACAAATTACCGATGGGGTGAGGCACTGCAGATTGAATCAAAGGGTTCACATAGACAGTGCTCACAGTACTGCCGCTGGATACAAAAAGGAAGCCGAAATCTCTTTGCCTCAATCACGGCTCTTTGTCCACCTGCATAAAACTCCCAGACAGAGTCAGGAAGCCTACTGCTTCAACTCCTGATGAGCATTCATGGTTCACAGTAGGTAACTGCCACAAGAAGATGTAACAAGGGTAGAGCGAGGGGTCAGAGGGTTGAACTCCTCTTAATGACAACCCATATGGAAGAGGAAGTCAAATACGAAGTACCAAAGTTCTGGGCCTCAACTGGGATACACAGAAGGGACTCAAATTAGACGGCAGAGCTATGGCAATAGTCCTCTTGTGTAATACCTACCCTTCATGCTACACTAATGCAGGTAAGCATCGATGGATTTGTTTCCAATCATCTTCAGGAGTGAGGAGACACATTTTTCTTTACTAACACTGATCTCCGATGAAACTTAATAATGCACGATTCTCAGTAGCATTAATCTGGGGTGTTTTTTGAAAGAACAGCTCTACTTTATTAATATTCCCTTTGCTTCTTAGAGCTTTGTTATAAACTATGCAATAAACCACAAAACATTAAGATAAAATTATGCTAGCGCAGTTCAAATATCAATCATTTTTCCATTTAAATACTTCAGAAGCATCTGGAAAAAAAAGAAAAAAAAAAAAGCCCAGAAAATAATTCGGGTCAAGTGAGGATAACTTTACCCTTCTTGCTAACAAACAAGCCTTGGCAAATATTGACTCGGAATGCATTTTATCTAGTTAACACAAATAACTTTGATATGGGAATTAGGGAAAAAAATCTTTGCTTGCTAATGTCTTGATTGTTTTCAATGGGGATAAACCAAGAACTGTGATGGGCAGTTTACAAACACTACCATCTACCTGTGGAAAACATATCCAATGCCATCTCAAAATATTCCTGAAGTTGCACGTAAGCAAGGAGTATTTGATTAAGTGTGTTAGAGACCACATCTAAAGAGAAAAAAATTGGATTTGGAGTACAGACACACACAAATAATATCATGGTGAGGATTCAAAAGCAAGGTCAGATTATTCTTCAAGAAAGGTAAGTCTGAAAAGCAGATCTTATCTTAGTAATCATGTCATTCACAGCTCTGGACATTATTAACAATATTTACAGTATATACACAGTATTAACACTATTGTAGCTAAGTGGCAGAGGTACAACAATCTGAATTAAGTATTTTTGTGAGCTTAAATCACCTTGTCAAGACTCAGGCTGCTACAGGCTTGAAACACAGATATAGCTTCCAAAAAGAAACTCAATAAGTCCTGAGACAACACTTGAGGAATTTCAGAGTTTAAGGAAATGACAACTCCTTCTGTATAGTTCTAGAGCCATGAGACTGGGACAAGTCCAGACCCAACCCATGTGCTTTCTGACTCCACATGCAACACTGACCTCACTTGACCTCAAGATTTCTGGTTGGAGATGGGTGGGTCAGAAAAAGGAATTGGCATCTTTGTAACAGACTGAGCATGACAAGAAGGCATTCCAAAGGAGAGCAGGCATCTCTGGCTGAGGTGAACTGTTTCATTCCCCTGCAGCCAGAGGCTGAGGTGAGCTCATTGGTTTTGCTGACCTCAGACATACCAACTGCTCTGAGCACTGTCAGTAGCTGCTGTCCTCAAGCCTTCACCAGTGTAAGACTAATAGATCACCATGGTACACTCACATCTAGGGCACAGGAAAAGAGAAAAGGAGAGGCCTGACGTATGCTCCTCTGGAAGGCAAAAGGAAGTGTATTCAATGTGACAATACCTGCTACAGCTGGTGAGGAATGGCCTGACTTCACGCAGACCTTTATAACATGTCAGTGATTGCCCCAGCACTACAGGACAATATCCACCATCCCACTGCTGGATCTCTTTTGACTTCTCTCTTTTTTATTTTAAGCCAACACTGATATTAGAAGCATAGAATTGTTTAGGTTGGCAAAGAGATCAAGTTTTCCTGTTAACCTGGCACTGCCAAGTCTACCATTAAACCGCTGTCCCTAAGTACCTCATCTACACATTTTAAATACCTCCAGGGACGGTGACTCCACCACTTTCCTGGGCAGCAAGTCCCAGGTCTTGTCAACCATTTTTGTGAAGAATTTTTTTCTAATATCTAATCTAAACCTTCCTGGCACAACTTGAGGCCATTGCCTCTTGTCCTACTGCCTGTTACTTGGAAGGAGAGACCAGTGCCCGCCCACCCACCTTCTTGGCCACCTGGGCACACTGCCAGCTCATCTTCAGCCAATCTTTGACTTGCATTCCCAGGTACTTTCTGCTGGGCAGCTTTCCTGCCACATATACCCAAGTTTAGAGCAAACCCGAGTCAAAAGAACACTTTCTGGGACATATGAACAATGACTGACCCACTACTACTACTATTTGTCCCACCACCCATTTATGAAGAGCTCGCTCTGTAAGGAAGTTCTAGAAGCGAGTTGTGGAGGGAATCCTACCCAACCCTACCGATCAAGGGGGATTTCTGGGATGAGGATGAAACATCAGAAACCTTCCCTCTCTGCCTGCCAGCTCTTTCCAGGAACTGACTGTATGGTCCAAGCACATCCAACAGTCACCTGAGGTCAGACCAGAAAAATGCAAACATATGCAAGCAGTGCCACATCAGGAGGTAGAGAGCAGCAGACATGCTATAGGGAGCATGTTCTGGAGAAATGTAATCAGAGTAGTGAAGTCGCAGAAACATTGTGAGTTTATCAGTAGCAAGCACTAGGTAGGGGAAAACCAGAGCAGAAACTATTCTGACAGAAAGAGAACTAACCGAGCTGTGAGATGAGGCCAAGCAGCACAAACCGACCACCTGATGGAGCGGAAGGAGAAAGAAAACCAAAGAGAATAACAACAAAAGCTTCGTTTTTTGCAGTCACAGTTGTGATTGGGAATTATGAGGCCAGCACAGTGCTTTCAGTGGCTAGCATAATACTGCATACCAAGCATTCTCTGATCATAACATATGGAGATGAAACACAGTTTGTTTTAAAGCTGTCCATTAATGCCAGCAAGAAAATGCTGAACTTCTACAATCTAAAAAATGAGTTCTGACAGAAGAAAAGATGGAAGAAGCCAAGACAGGGGGCATATAGATGAAGTCATTTTGTGGTAAAACACTGGCTGCCTGGAAAACTGTACAACTGTATTTTTAAAATATAAATTCAAAAAATCAGTACCATAAGAAAACCAGAATTTCAAGTTCATGTTTTAGAACCCTCAAAATCCTCATGTCCTTGCCAAGGCACCAACTGTGAGCTCTTTCTATGGTACAGAAAATCAATAAATGCAGTTTTGGACCAATCCCTGTACAAGAATCTAAAGTTGCAAGTAAAATGGGTGGGTTTCATTGTTTTGGCCAACACTAGCATGCAACACCTCAGAGCTTCGTCCTGCAACTGAAATGAAACAATCTCTCTCCCTTTTTGGTGATCCTCATACTAAAAGGAAAAAAAAACTGTCTCAGCTTATTGAGGTGTAAGGAAGTGGGGGAGTTTTTTACCTACACTCCACACTTCTGTTACTCAGTTCTTCTGAATCCTAACACTGGCTGAAGGAGATCCAATTAGTATAAAATTCAAATTTATTTCTATGTAATTATACAGCACATAAACCCCATTGCTTTCAGGCACACTTTATCACATGCATCAGTGAAGTGCCATCACTTCATCTTCCTTACACTTCTTTTTCTTAGTTACTGCTGTGGTATTGCTGGCCAAGCCACAAAAGCTGAATTTTCACTAAACTCCAATACAATTCTCTTTCCTTTTCTGGAAAAGGAGCTCTACAGTTCTATAGTTTTATTCCAGTTATAATAATTATTATGTAAATCCCTCAACTCCACATGGTTACCCAGCCTTAGAACTCATTACAGATTCATTAGGAACACGATTCCTCCATCTTCTCTTTCAGATACTTTGAAATTTAATAATTACCATGAACTAGGGGATAATGCTGCAATATGAACATTATATTTATCACAAAGCTTTTGTGCCAGTGCACAGGATTCTTTCACACTTAATCTGTTACTAATCACGCTTTAGATTATAGTCACTGTTGTGGGGATTTTTTTTTATTAAAAAAAAAATCAAAACACTGAAGAAAAATCCTTATTTAAAAAGATACAGCTTGCTTCATCTTCTTAGTAATTCCCAACTTTGTTCACACATTTTAGCAAAAATATTGAGACACACATGAAAATGAATTACTCTTCAGAGACACTGGATTTTCAGACTAATGTCTTTTTTTTTTTTTTAATGGGACACAGAAGTGTTCAGAAGACAGTAAGGCAACTGAGGATTAGGACTAGGGAGGAGGCAACACTAGCAACTGTGGTAGTCAGGAGCACAGATGCTGAGGTGAGGGAAGCAACCAGGATACAGGAGTATGGGATGAAATACAATACTAGAAGACTGTGCCTTGATTTACAGAGGTGAGAAATACATACTAGCCTAAACAAACAGAAACTTCTTCCAGCATATTTAAGCACAAAAGGAAACTGCAAAGTCATGTCAAAAGTATAAAATGCTATTATTCAGTCGCTTTGAAGCTGTTTAAACCTGAAGAAGTTTAAGTTCCAATATTTTTTGCAAATTATTATTATTAATGTTATTGCAAGAAGCATTCATTAAACCTCTACGTTAAACAAAAAGTGGCTGATTTAAACATTCAGAGTAAAATTGGTGACTTGATGCAGTCTTAAAAAAATGGAGGGGGTTTTAATTAGTCAAACTTGACAGTGATGAACAACAAAGATGAAAAACCGATTTCTGCTATGAACATAAATACTGTTTAACTAATCAATAATCAATTGCATAAAAAGTCTTTACCTGGAGCTGCACACAGCAGTTTCCCCAGGAGAAGAGCAGAAAAATTCACTCTTAACATACCCAAAACACCAAAAGGCTAAAAAAAGTGTAACACTATTCTTTACTACACTGTCACCAGGGCAGGCAAATACAACGACGATGGGCTTCACCTACCACGTAGCTTGAACCCCTGCAACAGCTTCATCTGTAAAATCCCTTTTGTTGTTCCAGATAAATGAAGAAGATACCACAAAAAATACCAAAACACACAACAAAAGAGAGAAGAGTAAAAGCAACTGCAGCACGTTCCCTGCAGAATGCTGATGGCAACCCAAGCTTGGAGATTATATAATGAACTTCTCCAAAAATTCACAGCAAGGCTCTTTTTCAGGCAATACAAATTTGCTGAAGACTGGGGAAAAAAGGAAGAGGGAGGAAAGCAGGATGATTCATTCAGCACTTTTTGTGTGAAACAAGTGGCCTGTACTTGTTCACTGAAGGATAACCCAACCCATCTACACCAAGCTGTGCAAAAAAACCCCTACCATTGCTGTCTAAGAGCAACACAATAAAAGCTGGAACTAAATTATCCCAAAGATATACATACATACTATTTTTTTTCTTTTGCAGCATAAAGGAGGGTGGGTTTGCAAAAAATTGCTTGGTGCATGATCAATACGTTCATCTCCATACATGCTGCAGCAAGAACCACCCCAAAAGCCCTTCTCTTAGTAACTTACTGAAACATGTTTTTGAATTAACAATTCAGTTCTAATCTCCTCCTCCTCTAATTTCCCCAAAGACATTCAATAAAGCAGCTTCATTTGAAATATGCCATTTAGAACAAAGAGTATTCTAAAAACAAACAAAAATTACAGTGCAGAGGCTGATCTGACCATTAAATGTAAAGCATGAAAAGAATAGAGACATCTATTTTGATGTATCAAAGCAGTCACAAGAATATTAGAAGTCACCTGACTGCCAACTATTACAACAGAAAAAGACGTATCACATGGGGGGGTGGGGGGAATTGGCAATCTCACTGACATTGCTTCTCTTCAGGAGTGATTGATCTGAACATGCTTCCTTAAGCCACACACTGAGCAGCTGAAACTAGCAGCACAACTCTTCAAGTTACAGTTGGGAGGAAAAAAATAGAGGTGAAAAAATTGAGTACAAGTCCCTCTTCCATAAAATCTAGGCTAAATCATGTTAAGCTTTAATGTTTAACATGAAGTTTGACTGGTTTAGAAACAAGTCTCCACAGACCATGACAGCTACTACTCCTTTAAGAGAGCATTTTGCAAGTCCTTTTTTTTTTTTATTTTCTTATGGAATTGCCTGACTACCATTAGTCATTCACCTTCTGGCATCACCATCCTACACTTACGATGCTATGTCTATTTCTACCACCTCACTCTTCAGTAACACAGACTGGAACACTTCCAAGGATTAAGAAGTAGGGATCAGATAACTTAAGTAGAACCATAAGGTACATTTTGTCACAAATCTCATTTAAGTTATCAAAAATTGAAAAATTGCACAGTTTGCCTCTTCCAGAACACTACAAAAATCATTATGTGACTATTCAAATAGTACTATAATAAAGGACAGAAAAAAAAATAGATGCTGATTTTTGATGCAATACTAACAACCTTCTCAGCTTTCAAAAGCTTATGAAATATCAGTTGTCATCATCCTGAAAAGTGATGTTGTAATTATCCCAAATCCCCAAAAGTCCCCACATCTTAATTATAAGAACTGCCTGCTCGCCCAGAGGAACAAGTTGAAAGGCAGGGAGAGGAGCCACTGGCACTTGAAGGGAGCCTCAAAGTCAGTCCAACCAATGGTGTCTAACAAAAAGTTATTCAAAGGGACAGGAGTGAAATGTAGCAATTAAAGGAACGAAAACCAAAGTTAAGATTTCCCACAGGATGCCTTAATTCTCATTTCAAGTGACACAGGGAGTCTAAGCTCCTCTAACATTGAAAGAAACTTTTCAGAATGTTTATACATATGTCAAGGGTGAGTGCCATGAGGACAGAGCCAGGCTCTTCTCAGTCATGGCCAGTGATAGGACAAGGGGCAATGGGTCCAAGCTGGAGCACAGGAGTGTCCACGTGGATGTAAGGAAAAACGTTTTCACTGTGAAGGAGGCAGATCACTCGGACAGGCTGCCCAGGGAGGTTGTGGAGTCTCTGGAGACATTCAAGACCAATCTGGACGTGTCCCACACATTAAATGTGATTTAATCTAGGTGATCCCACTCAGGCAGGGGGGTTGAACTAGATGATCTTTCAAGGTCCCTTCCAACTTCTAAGATTCTTTGATTCTGTGCAAATGCCCAAATCGTTCAGTGTGTATGACTTCAGCTTCCAAATCATAGCGGACTGTTTGAAAGCCATGACGTCTCTGTTCAGTCACTAAGACATGCTTTTGAAACACATCCCTAACGAACAAAACTCTCAACAGATTAGCAGATGTGGTTGTGGATAAGGCAAATCTTCCCATCTTCCCCTTTCTCTCTCTAACTCCAATAATATACTAAATCTTTTGCCACATACTTTAATTGCTTTTATTGACAATACAGTAACTTTAATACCTAAGAGTGGTAAAGACAAGCCTTGTGAAGTGTATCCTACCAAAATCCCGTGACTTGACTTATGTTAGAAGTCTCCTTCTACAGGGGATGTTTTCCTACATTACAATTGTAATTTATTCCATAACTTCTGCAGTAATTTGTAGATAGGACATTATAGTAGTCACACATGACATACAACACTATCTTAACAAAATGATAGACAGTGCTGACTCACAGTTGGCAAGAACAGAATAGATTCAAAAGTAACTTACCAGTCCTTTGTACTGTAAGTTTTGATGATATTTCAGTAGAGATTAATGGGTGAAGGTTTTGCTTTAAAAACAAAGTTGAAAAATATTTTCAAGAGGAAGTTTAAGGGAAACTAAATTTTTGAAAATATGTTCCCTACATTATTACTTTTTCTTTCTAGTATTTGTTTGATGTCTTAAAAATACAGAAGTGTAAAACTGGAAGTAATTAAGCACTTAGGAAACCTTTACCACTGCACCATTCCAGGAAACCCTCTGTTGAGCATAATGCTCAATGTCTAGCTCAGGTATCAGTCGAGTCAAAATGTTCCATTGCTCCTTAAAGATGAAAAACGGAGATCACCAGGAAATATTCCTGTCTACCCACTGGGTGGGAGACAAGAGGACATGCAATAAACCTGGGCTCCTTTCCCTCCCTGGCAGTCTGGGTATTCTCCAACAAAGTGAAACTTATCAGTTTCTATCCCTTCAGGCAATAAGAGAATTAAATACTGACTATACTTTAAAGACCACCAATTCTGCTTGGGGTTATGGAAAAAAAAAAACAAAGAAAACAAAATAAAACCACCCAAAACCATAAAAACCACCACCACCACACCCCAAATCAAACCAAGCCAAACAACAAAAACAAAACAAAACAAAACCAACCAATCAAAAAACAAAACTCACACCCCAACCACTTTTTCCTGTCTTCAGGAGAGGGCAGCAGGCTATGAACTCAAACTGAAAGAAACAGTTCCCTGAAGATCTGGGCTAAAATCCTACACTCTGGAGAGACACTGGGCTGAGGATTCATCTCTCCTTACCCCTTCTTACTGGCTAGCTCCAAGAAGTGGCTGCAGATCCCTGTCCAAAGCACTAATCTTGCATAGGATGCCCACACACAACAATGTGCTGTACCACACACTGGAGGGTTTGGCATATAGAAGTCAGCAATCTGCTGGCTCCAGTTCTTTCAGATCAAGTCCTCAATAGGTTATGAACAACCAGTACGAAAAGCCACATCCACATCAGACTGACTGTGAGAGCTATTGAGAGAGCATTTGCCTGGCACACACCAAGCTGAAAGTCAGACTAAATGATACAAGAGTCTCTCCTGGCCCCAACCCTGTGTAAAAGAATCTTTATCTCAGAGGGGCTGAGAGACTGATTAATTTATGCTTTAAAAAAATATCTTCAGAAACTTGGAAGAATGATGCCATTTGCTTGCAAAGCATTCATTCTTGTTCAATTAATTTAATTCAGGCTCCTTTTCCTGTGGCCTGTATAAGTGCACCCCTCAGTAAGACACACTGAATAAGGCACAGAAGTAGGAGATGCTTTGCAGTTCAAGGCTGATGGTTGCATACATTGCTTCAGCACATTGTTCTTATATTCTGGACGTGCTAGGCTGACTGAAAAGCTAAGGAATAAATTAAAACTTTAGACTGTAACAAGGCAAGCAATTTTGCCCTTTGTTCCTCTCTGTTGTCTGCAGCATGCCAGAAGGTTGGGAATGATACAGGCCTACTCATCTGTGGCAGACTGTTCACCTACAACAAAAAAAAAGACTACACCTGGGAGCCTTTACTTCCTTCTGTGGTATCAGAAGATTCAGGCTTGCTCTACACTGGGGGTGGGGAAGAAAGCATCAGAAGCCTCCCTACTAAGCATCCTGCTGAATGCTCTGCCTCCAACTAGGCACTCAAGGGAGAGTACTAAACACCAAAGAAGAACTATCCCATATACTGGGGTACTAACCCAGGCAGCAGTAGGAACAAACCACCCCAAAGCAGAGCTAACAAGGACCCTGGTTTACCAGTGTAGGGACCAGTCAGACACTCTTCACCAACACTTATGTGCTGAATACAACACTTACATGTGGTCACTTACATGACCCATACAAGAACAACTTATCCTGCTCGTCTCCCAAGACAAGCAACCCTGCACAGGAACACAGTGTTCAAAGTTACAAATCCTACTGCTTCAAATCCACAACTGGAGAGCAAGCAAGCTACCATGTTTTTCTCTGGGATCATTTTAATCTTGGATTATAAATTGAACAAATCCTGGCTTCAAACAGTTCTTAATCCACACTTCTGTTTTGTAGGTAGCCTTCAAAAGCCATGGTTCTCTTTAGACAGCAATTACTGAAATGGGTTCATCTGTAACCAAAACATGTTGCGTGTCAGAATATATACTACATATTCTGAGAGCACACAACAAAACCACTATTAAAACTGTTATAACCTATGAGAGTTCTGTCTTTATTATATTCGTATTCTATTAGAAAAAGAGAAGCTATGTTTCCACAGTGATTTTAATATAACAAACTCAGCTTGAATGAAAAGAGAGTCCAGAAAAATGCTATTATTTCACTAAAGAAATTACTTTCAATGACTTGTGTACACATGAAATCCAAAATTGTATTTAAAATTGATCAAAAGGAAACAGCACCTCAAATTGGGGAGTAGAAACAACCAGCTTTAGGTCCCAAATCCTTCCAAGACTGCAGCCCTACATGTCCCCATTATAGCTTTTATTTCCAGATTGGAAGAAGGAAAACAAGTTTGTTACTGGATTAACTCAGTCGGCTCCTCAGTGCTCAGTAAGCCTGCCAGTAAAATGAATCAGCCAAACTGAAAAAGCAAACAGTCTCACAACTCCTGCAGGAGAGAGGAGACAGATACGGTGCTGGCAAAAGGCCACTGCCTCAAACAAAGTTGGGATCCCAGGTGCTGGGAGTGCAAACTCCCCTCCAGCTCAGCTTCACCTTCCTGTTAAAACATTACCTTCTGTGCACAAGTAGCTAAATAGGAAAATGTATTTAATGCATTACAGCAAGTGTAGGTCTTCACTGCTTTGTAATAATAATATCAAACCTAATTTCAGACCGTTTGTTTTCACCTTCAGTCCTAAACTGACCCTGATTTATCTGTTGGGGGTCAGTAGCTAGCAGCTGGGCTCAGTGGTCTGATGCACTGCTGTGCTGCCCGGGGTACTGGCCTGGAGCACGCTGCTGGCACAGGTTTGCACCTCCCCAGCCTCTTCTCCCTCCCCATCGCCCTGTATCTTCCACTACATGAAAGATACGAACCACAGCTGCAATTCCCAAAACACAGCTCAAATTAGTGAGGGTTTACAGCAAGAACACTCTTTATCCTTCCTGGGGTCTCACATCCCTACTGCAACCCACCCCCACCCTTTCCAGCATGAGGATTGATTTATTTTTAATCACAAGCAAATAAGATACACCTACAGAGCACCGTATCTTCTAGCTAGCACTTCCCTGGAGACATCTCCACTGCCAATATATCCAATTTGGTGTTAATAAACCATATTGAGTCAGCAGAAATCATTCCTATCCCAACCACTCCCCCCGAGGGTGACAGCAGATGTTCAAAGGGAAGATCAGCAGCAGGGCACCGCCAATCACCTCAGCGTTATTTTAACATCACTTGTCTGTTCAAGCTTTTAACTGTCTACCTTATAAAGGGGGAATAAAAAGAAACAAATCTTTTCTGAGAATATAGTTTGCTCCTGCAGAGATAAAATCTAGACGATCCCATTCACATTCGCACGGAAAAACATATATAATATCGTGTTATCACCTGAAATGATACAAAGCCATTGTCATCTGAATCAATTGGTCTCCTGTTTGCTACACAATATAGCACAATAAAGCTGGAGGGGTTTTGTCCACATTTGCAGATGCATCAATTCCCGGAGCAGAGAGCTGAAAGTCTCTCTCCACAGAGCTCTGGCACAGGCACATATGAAATATTGCATTCAGCTCTGGACACCTCATTACCAGAAAGATAACACATTAGAGAGAGTTATTAGAGAAGCAAAAAAAAATGTTAAGTGGAGATTGATTACAGCATGATATTAAACGTTAACTGCATAAAGGCTGTCTAAGGAACCGCTTTCTTGGGGAACCTGTAAATATTTGAAGGATGCATGCACCAATAAGGAAAATTAATTATTTAGGATGGCAAAAATAGACACAATTAGGGATAATAGGACAAAATTAAGAAAGGTCTGACTCTCGATGAAAAAAGCAGAGCAACAGAAGGAAGGCTCTGAGTAGTCTATCGCCTCAATGACTTAATAGGTCTTTTGTATCTCTACCTCCTGTAACTCCATGATAATAATGATGGAGCAAAAGAAAGGACTCAAAGTATGAAATCCAATTAATTCTTTGCCAGTAGGCAAACCATCTTTATCAGATATTTTGGCTTAGCAATAAGCTTAAGCTTGGCATGATAGATCCTACCTGTCAGTTATTCAGATGTAGCTTTTTTGTGAAGTCTTTGGGGAAGCCAAGAGTATTTTTATACTTTCATTAAAACACAGACTACATCCATCAAAGGAGGAAGTTATATTAAAAAGATCTGTGGCATTTTCAGACTAATCTGTGCATCTGACCGGTGCCGTATTTAGCATTATCTAATCTGGTTTGTGCATCTAACAGACTGCAAACCCTTTGGGGCAGAAATCCCATCCTCCTTTTTCTTTATATTACACAGCGCCGAGTGTGCTGGCAGTGCTCAAGGAATGATCGCCAGTTCCAAGGGAGGGCCGACGCCCACGCTAGCACTCGCCACGGTGTTATTCTCAAGGGATGAAGCCCTACATTAGTAATGGAGCCGGCAGGCTTTACGCACATTCCGGCAGAGTAACAGCTCCTACTTCTCCCGGGAAGAAAAAGAACTTTGCAAACACGGAAAATGCATCAGAACACTCAAGGAAATCTATCATTTGGGTAGGTACGGAAACTGGCAGGAAGCAGTGACAAAGAGGATACAGATTATTTAGAAAAGGGAGAAAGTAACTTAAATATTGAGACTAAAGTTTAGGCCTCACAAGGAAGGGCCCTCGTTAATGACACATACAATTTGTATGCAACACAATACTATCTTTTTAAAGCACTGTCAGGCATCAATTATCAAATAACAACAATTCATCACTGGGGGTACGTTTAAATCAACCCCTAGCAGTGCACTCTACTTCGCAAGCAAACCTTTCACTCGGAGCTCACACTATTTATTGAAAATACTTTGGCTCACACAAAACTTTTGGAAAAGCAGGCCCTGTCTGAGAAGCCAAGGAGCCTGCTATTTTCATATACACCAAAGTTAACTTTTAAAAAAAAAATCAACTAGAGCGACCTCGCTAATATCTCTAAATATGCAAAAGGTGAGTGTCAGAGGACAGAGACAGGCTCTTCTCAGTGAAGTCCAATGGAAAGAAATGCCATTGGATCCAGTGATGTCCAAGGGACAACGGACCACAGGAGGTTCCACGTGAACATAAGAAAAATCTATTTCACGGAGAGGATGACAGAACACTGGGACAGGCTGCCCAGAGAGGTTGTGTAGTCTCCTTCTCTGGAGACATTCAAAACCTGCCTGAACACGTTCTTGTGTGACCTGCTCTGGGTGATCCTGCTGTGGCAGGAAGTTGGACTAAATGATCTTTTAAGGTCCTTTCCAATCTCTAACATTCTGTGGTATTAATAAACTACAGACTCCTCACAGTTACAAACTCCAGCTTGGAATCACATACCATTAACTAGTCTATATCGTCTTGAACATTTGCTTTTGGGCAGAGATGCTGCCTGTGCTGCTCTTAAATGAACTTTCTTCTGAGAAGCAATGTCAGTGCCAGATGAAATACTGATGGCCAAGGAAGGGATGGGTCTTAAAGAGGTGCTTTGTTTTTTAAACGATCCCAGTTAAGCGAAGAAAGCATCTGTTGTGTCCTGTTCCCTGAACGCAAAATGGATATTCAGGAAAGTAATTTACATTATAGTAATACAGCAGGGAGATAAACACTCCTACCTCATTTGCCACAACCTTCAAACACTGTGTGTGTTTACAGAGGTACTAATGTCAGAAACGTTTGCACTGTAGCTTCCCTTTCCAAAGATAACATTAGCTAGAAGAATTTAAAATGCATATTCAGAAAATTGCATTTCTCTGGCTCAGTTTCATAATCCTTAATACATCACCAAATGCATCACTTTGACAGAAAAGTTGGGACTTTTTCTGTTTGTAGAAAAAAATTTTCCGGCAAAATTTTCATTTGAGAACTATGCTTTTGAAAAGCAAAAATACCTCAAAACTTTAGAGAGATGGAAAAATTATTTTTTTACTGACTTTTCATTAAATGTCCTGAGATTTAAAAAAAAATAAAACCACAAACAAAAACCAAACCTGTCAGAAAATAACCTGAAAACAATATATATAAAATAAGATGTAAATCATTTTTATAATCATTTCTGTTATTAAACAGTCTAAATTCGAGTCTAAGTCCATGAGACTTCAGCATTTAGAATAATTAATTCCACTGGACAAGCCAAGTGAAGGGAGTCTCTCGAGATGGACATGACAGTATTCCAAGCTGCCAGCTTCACCGCCTCAGTTGTCTAGTTGTACTCACAGGCAGATATGTTTTTATGGAATGCCTAAAAGTCAGGGGCAAAACCAACCACAATGACAGGCAGGTTTTGTAATAGTGAGAAAGCTCTAGATAAAGAAGAATAGGAGAATTTTTGTCATCTCAAGTGATTTCATGTATTTTTAATAGTATATGTCCAATATTAGCTAGAAATTCCATCTACAGTGGTTATGTGGCTGCCAGTAAAATTAGCAACCTAGCTGAAGATGAACAATTTCTAACCTTACATTCGGTTTTGTCAAACCTAACTCAACCTTTCACATTGCCCTGCAACTGACTTCCACATTTGCTGTAGCAACCGCTCAGAAAAGCTAAAGGGTGGCTGATCTTCTAAATAATTCAACTAGAAAGGAAATTTGAAGCCACACTCCCAACATTATTATTTTTGACCATTTACTGACATTTCAGCTATCTTTTGGAAAGATTGGGGGGGTGGGGAATTATTTTCCTAGCTTTTAAAAATACTTTAAGGTGCCTTAAATATATGCCAATTGCAGTGAAATCAAAACTTTTCACATACTGCTATCACACCAACAAGTAAGGGTTGCACCGAATCCCATCAAACAAATCCAAGACTGGGGTTTCATTGGAAAACCTATCCTTGCAAGATACCCAAAGCTTTGTTTTTCTTTGTTTAGAAATAAGTTAAAGGCCCAAAGTGGATCATCAATTTCCAGATGAATTCATTAAAAAAAAAGCAGGGAGGGAGGATGAGCAAAGGAAAACAGAAGCAGCAGCAATTGCATATGGTAGATACTACAGACAACACACAACTGAAAAGTTCTCCCTGTGAAGGCTAATATTACTTTGTTGCTTTCAGTTCACAACCTTTCCTAATTAAAAAAGGAAATTGAACCTTGTTCAGGCCTCTGTGGTTTGGAGTGCAAAGGAGACCCCCTGCTCCCCCTGCCTTAGAACTATCTGAAAAACCAACATGCAGCAGCTGCATTTGGCATTTACTCATTTCACCAGGAGGGATTCTAAACCAAAATCTGCTTGTGGTAGAAGGATGTGTTGACCAACATCAGGGAGGAAAGAGATACTATCTGTCCACTGTCAGTATATGTACATTGTTGCAAAAAAATGGAAGACAATTCAGAGACAGGAGGAAACCTAAGAGCCCCACACAGTGTGTACAAAACCCCCACTCAAACTACTGCTTTGACAGCCCAGGCACCCTCTGCCCACAGTTTAGCTCTTCCAAGTTCTGAGCTATCACACTATGTTCACAATTAAAGTGGCAAAAAGCCAAAAGCGACTTAATGTTTCAGTGGAGTCCTCTGGACAAACTCAATGAATACCAGGTAAGTGTTTTCCACAAAATTTTGCAGCCCTTCAAACTTATCATGAAAACAAAACCATTGGTTTTAGCTTGGCTAGCACTTTAATGTACGTATTACATTAAATGCTTAGATAAGTGTGTATAAGACACATTAGTTACTAGTAGACACTCCATAAATTCCTCCCCAAAAGCATTTTTATCACAAAATCTTTTAAGAGGAGAAGTTTAATTATATTCTGAATTCCAGGAATCTCTGCAAACAGTTTCACAGCTTGAATCTTATCCCTATCTGACAGCAAGAGCAGTAATACAACTCTTGGAATGCCTTTTAGAAATCTTTACACAAAACTAACCACTTGGACAAACTATGGAAGAGTGGTACCTTCACAGCAGCTCCTCCAGGAACTTTAATTTGCATCACTGTCCTGAGGAATCAAACCCATCTGAAAGCAGGACTGTAACACAGTAACCTGCTTTCTAAGGTTTTCACTAGAGACTACCAACCTCTTTTCTTCCTACTGCCCTCTAATGTTCATATCCCATTAATACCCAACACCCTCATTTCAACCTGGCACTAGAAGTTCCCATCATCTCAATATAAATCCACAGCCAAGTGTTTCAAGGCGTGGGAGGAGGTCATAATTTAATTGAAGGTGATTCTTTTCCCTAAACTGAATTTCACAAGTTGTTTTCAGTTGTGCTCACAGTGCAAATTCAAAATTAAGATAAGAAAGGCCAAACAATAATTTTTATGATCCTGGTAGATCTTGCTGGTTGTCACAGGTCCATGAGCACATCTAAAGAAACCCCTACTGAAGTGCTGGTTTCCCTTGAGGAAGGCAATTTAGAAATAACAAAATCTTTAGAATTAGGTTAAAAAAGAACCTCAAACAACAAACCACAGCATTGTATTTTTGCATCAATAATTGCACTCTGAACAGACAAAACCAATTGCTGGTATACCGGGAGGGAAATTATGCCACACATAATATTCCTACCCTTGCCCAGTCTCAGTGTGAACTTGAGATGGGCACCTAGTTCAACTGTATGCATGCATATGTATCAAATGAGTACACTTAAAGCAGTCTTCTAAGGACTATCACCTAAATTAATTTCTTTCTAATAACCTTGCTGGATGGAAGACAGAGACATATCCCAACATACACAGACCAAACAAATTGTTTTGAGTATAGCTCTGTTTTGCTCAGTACTCAACAGAAAATAAGGCTTGATGAGAAGTCCTTTATACAAGATCTGTGACATGATGTCACACAAACCCAAGGGAAGAGAAGTCGCTGACTTCACAGCTTTGGGCTTAAAAACCACAGAGGCTCTAGATCTTGCTCACCATTTTGAAATTTTCTTACATAATGTTTCCAGACAGTTGAGTGATGATGACTTAATTTTCAAGAGATTTTCTCATTCTTTCCTTAGTTGCAGTTTCAACTGAGCATGAGAGGTTCACAAATATGCTTTCACTAAAATTGTCCAGATTTCATCTTACAGCAGGTGGTCTTCTCAGAAGAAGAAAAAAAAAAAAAAAAGTACCACTAGAAAATTCCAAAGAGAAACACAATCCAACTTCAAATCCAATCACAGGTTTTCCCATCTTCCAGTTAAGAAAGCAAACTGACAAATAAGTTAAAAAAAACCAACAAAAGCATTTCAGATTAACTATAAATTTCACAATTACCTCTGTTTGCTAAACAAATGGCTACACACAAGCACTGAAAGGAAAACGGCTGCATAACTCAACATTACAAATTATATTCTGAAATAGTAATTCACCTGCAACATTTGTATTGATTCTCACAGATAATAATATCTCCCCCTAAAAGATATTTCACATTGTCTTCACTCCATTGATCAGGAGCATCATTTTATAAATGTTTCGATCAGTCTGATGAGCCTTTTAGCTACACAGGCGCATCCTGCAACTCTGCTGAGCCTCAGGATCAGGCAGGTAGTGCATGCTAAGTAAAAAGGATCTGTATTTTTGTTACGGGTTCTTTCCTTTTAGGCATCCACTTTCTTGCAAAGAACATGCTACACCAGATTTATCAGCAACAATCATTGTGTCTTCTGCAAGAGAGTAACTGTATCAAAAAGGAAAGTTCTTCCCAACACATGTGTTATACTGCTATTTTTAGGTGCCTCCTTGATACAGATCCAGGCATTTTTTTCATCCTAGCACACTCACAGGGTTCTAGTTCAGACTGATGGATAATACATTAACAATTACTTGTTAGTAATTGTGTAATTCTGACACTATATCAGCATGGTATGTTGTATATAGGTGAGCAATAACTCTCATGAAAACTGGAACTGCATTTATAACACAGATCCTTAAATCAAAAGCTTCTATTATGGTAACAAGACAAGGGGCAGACACTTGAGGGCCATTAAAATCATTAACAATGTATGTCATCTTAATGGATTACAAAGCTGTTAAACCTGACACTCTAAAGTCAGCGTACATACACACGACAGCACAAGCACCAGAGCTCACCATTACAGCATCCCCACATTCCATTCTGCTGTTCCAATGAACCTAAACCCTGACCATCAGGGAATAAGCCTAAGAGAGAACTCAAGTGCCACGCTCCTAATGGGGTGCTAGTTCCCGTGTCCTCTTCCCAACAAGGTACAAAAGCATCACAACAGGCTGAGCTGTAGCTGTAGGAAAGCAGACAGAGGCCAACAATTCATTTTATTGAGACTACCACAAATCTAGATCAACTCAGAAATCTGCCACAAGCACATCCATCCCAAAGACACAAATAAGACATTGCAGGGTCTGCCTCTCTTTAATAATCACTTGAAGCATTTGGCCATCCTTCTGAAACTAAACACAGTTGTTACAAATCAGATAAACTCTCTGAGCAAGCTCAAACCCTGCAAGCAACAAAGGAAAATGGTGCTTCCACCTCTGTCATTAAAAATTGCCAGGGACAGAAAGCTAATTTTATGCACAATGTAGCTATACAGAAACCAATCTACAGTGATGTCAAAGCACCCGCTTGTTTCCTCCCTGTACTGACATTTGAGGAGATGTGTCCTCTACAAAAAAAGAGAAACAATTATGCAGCTCAATCCCTCATTATTACACAGACATGTTAAAATTTGGCTTCATTACATTTTGCAGTATCCCCAACACTGACTAAGGACAATAATTCCATTTCAAAGCAGCATTTTGATATTCTGAGGTTAGGTCAGACAATGCCCAGACCAATCTGTCTCAACAAATACTATTTTCTCCCAACATCTGTCTTCAAGCAAGAAGGCGGACCCATCCACCCCAGAAAGTCTAGGGCAGAGGCTCAGCATGATGTCTCCACTCCACTACCACCTCATTTTGTGAAAATATCAGTATCCAAGATCAATCTGAATCAAGCCACGCGTGAATCTGTACATGGATATCCCATTTTCCAGATCACAGTACTTACCACCTGTTTTTTATCCTTTGCTTGAGGAAGTTTTAGTCAGAGGTCTCAGCAAAACATTCTGTGATGTTCCAGCAAATCAAGAAACTTCACAAAGTTTTACAAAAATGTTGTCTCACCAGTCCTAACTACTAGCCAGCCTGTACTGTGTGCCTTTCCATTCAGCAGCTAAAAGAAAAAATACCTCACAAATCTCACTACTCTCTTTTGGAGCAGGTACCTAAGAAATACAGAAGACTGCTATTTCATTATGCAGCAGGAGAAGCACCCTCTGTGCTCCCACAATGATTTTAAGAGAACCTATTATTATTGGTGTGATTAACAAAGTTCTGCTTGTTCCTACCAGCTGAACAGCACACATAGGGTCTGCAAGCAATACCTGCTTGTGATACTCTCCCACCCAACCATATAAAGGGGTCTTTTTTGGAATCAACTCTTCACCTGCAAGCACAACTTGAATAACATTTTGAGATTGTGAGGCATCCTTGTCCCTGTGAAATAGATCCAGTTCTTCCATACTGTGCCGTTGCACTAAAAAATTACCATCAGAAAAGGTGCTGACATAACATCCTAATTTTAAATGGTTATTTCCCACACCCCACACACCCCCCGCCCTTGTAAAATCCTCAAGTGTTTTGAATACAGCACCAGGGTATAATAGAACGTGAATAACTAATGAAAGGTAAAGAAGTGGATTTAAATAAAATGTCTCCTATTACCACTCTTAATTCTTATCTATGAGACTACAGCCATCTGGAATATTACTGCAGGGTGTGAACTCAAGAAGAGAACAAAACGCAATCCAAACCTAAGAATAACAATCCTCAACGAGGTTTTAAGAGAATGCCTGGTTATCAAGAAATATTGCTCCTATGCTGATTTATCTTATTCCAGCCTGCCTTCTGCTGGACAAAAAGCTGATGAACTGAAGTTGAGGCTAGGATTCTGCCGGACGGTGCTGTGCAGGGTGTCTGGACAGATGGACTCCGCTCCGGCAGCCCACTTGCAACCATGCAGCGCGCAGCTCTTGCAACAATGCCGCCCTCTCGCGCTGCCAGCACGGCGGAGGCGGCACTCGGCCTCTGAAAGGCTATTATTACTTTAATTGCAAATTAATTACAGCCTTTCACCAAGGTCAAAAGGAACACTCAGAGGCAGCATAAAGGGTGTTATGTGGAAAATGCATAATGTTAAAAAGCTTCTTTTTTTTTTTTTAAATGCAAAATTTGACATTTGGTGCCTTAATGAGTACAGAGCTTGCCTCTCCATGTAAAACCCTGCTATAAGGCATCTCTCTGGCATACGAGAGGAGTGACCTTTTAACCCACACACCAAACAAGACTCGGCAAACATGAGACTTTTGTCTAAATTAAATCATTCTTGAAAATACTTTCTACTGAAATTAATTTCTCCCCAAATAAGACTGGCCGCTAGTGTTACGCTACCTGTAATTATGTTTATGTGATATTTGTAAGAACATCAAACTTTTAAATAGATCCAATTCAGAAGTAATGAAAACAGCAGTGCAGAGTGGATGTTGAATGCAAGCAATAAATCACACAAATTGCATAATTACATCTTCCTATGGTTCCACAGACAGCTTACACTAGGAAAAGCAATGAATGATAAAGCAGAATGAGTTTTATAACCCCTAAAAGAAGAAAGCTCTGGAATGTTAGTCAGGACACAGAGGTGATAGCACAGTCCCTCCCCTCCAGAGCAGGTTCAACTACCGGGGATGCACACATCCCTCTCCATCCTTGCTCCTGTCCTGCAGGTCAGGGACACCAGAAAGGTGGATTCAAATCCTAGACACTGAAGAAAATTAATCTAGACTCTGCATACTGATCTCCCACCCCTTCTTTAAGGGGGAACATAAAAACCTGAATTCACCTGATTCTGGACGTTTGCAAGGAGAGATGACTTAAGCTTTACTTTAGGCTGAGGTAATGCATGAAACGTCCTAAATTGAGGGTTTTTTCCCCTCCACAATACATTCTCTTCAAATTTATCCTTGGGTTTCATGCCTATTCCCTGCCCCTGCTGAAAATTCTTCCATCTTTTTTTTTTCTCAATTTTCCAGTTCATTAGACAAAATGAAAAACAAATTATTAGCAGTATCCAAACCACAGCTGCCCCCTCAGGAGAGCAGAGGAACAGCCCCTTCCCTTTTTCTTTTTCACAGCATCTGATTCACTAGTCGGAACTGCGCTGAGCCAGGACAGGACCCTGCCAGGCAGGGAAGTGCCTTCACCCGGCTCCCTGGTAACGCACGCACAAACTAAGTGGCAAAACAAGAACTGGCATAAGGCCTCTGGTAATACTTACTCAGGCTGGCACAGCTGATGATACAAGACTCCAGTGAATGCTATAACAGCGTAACTTAATGTTACTTGCTCTCTGCTAGCAAATTGCTCCCGTTTTCCAACCAATTTACGGCCCACATATCTACTCGGCTGTTATAACTGTTTACAGTAAATCAGATTTGCCTGTGATTGTTGAAGCAATAACTCTCAGCAAAGGGGGCAGCAAGAACATATTTCAATCTAATAAAATAAATGATGGCAGATTAAGCTCTCTCTTAAAGAATGTCTTATCAAAACCTTCAGAAAGACTGTCATTTCAGGGGGAGAATTGGCATGCTGAAGATGGGAAGAGTTAAAAGGTTTGCTGTCACTCCACATAGTGTGCCAAAAGAACAAAAATAACTTGTGAAGAAAGCAATTGCCTACAGCAGGAATGGGGAACAAAAAACTAAATGAATTTTACCAGTGCTAGTGACCTTTGGCTGTTAAGACATAACTTTTCCTACCAACTTCTTATTAGAGAGTTATTCTTGGACAGCGATGTTTCTACGACTATGCTTTTTACCTATTTTATAACATTAAAAGCTCACAATACCAAGAACTCAAGCTATTCCTTGAAGGACACTCTATGCACCAAAGCAGAATTCTTCATTGAAATATCATTTTAGGTAGGTTGTTTCCAGAAATTAATCTTTTTGCCTTTTTAAACTGTACAACTAATGCAATTTCAGAAATATCTTGGGCATACAAGTTTATCATCAGTTCTACTGTTCAGCAACATAACACCACAGAGGAAATAAAGACAGAAAGAAAGAAATAAGTATTAACTCCTAAGAAAAGTCATCTTGTGCTCTCTGATACTTAGCATGGGAGAAATACTCCTCCCTGGGCTAATCACACTCTGCATTGAGAGCTTAGTACTTCATCACAGCTCAACACAGCCTTTTTTCTAACACAGAACTGAAAGAACAGATGGGAAGGAAACATATATTTGTGATGTGTGGTGGCACAACTAAGCCAGGGCTACCCGGCCACAAAGCCTTTATGCACCACATCCAACAGGGATAACAGGCAGGGTAAGAAAAATAGCAAGTTTGTTGTACAGGAAACTGTACAACAGTGTATGTCCACCCGAGAGCTGAGCAGTGTTGTCTCCAGCTTGGTTATCATTAACAAGAGCAGACCACCTTGTAGCAAGGGAGCACAGTACTGTGAGTGAAGTCGCTTCTTCACGGCATCCACCTGTTCCCAGACACGAAGAGGACCTCGCAGTACAGAGCGCTATCTCACTAAGCAAAGATGGGTCTCTCCGTCTGCTCTGGGAATTTCAGACACAGTGCTGCTAGGAGGAGGGAGTGAAATTCTGTCTGTTAGTCCCTGCTGGTCTATGCTGCACAAATAGTAAAACAGACCCTAAAGAAATATCTTGGGATGGTGAGAAGGTGGTGTGTACAGAGCAGAAAGAAGCAGAAATAGCTTCCCATTTGGCTTATTCTCTTACAGTAAATTTGTAGGTTGGAAAAATACTTGTCAGCAGTACTGGCACCGGCAATTTTTAGAGCAACCATCTAACTACTAAGTCTACAAACCACACAAGTAGAATAAAGACTCTGTAACTAAGGATTGCTACACATGGGTTCAAACAAGGAACCAGCTTGCCATGCTTTTCCTACAAAGTAGTGAAGTTAAGCATTGAATGCTGAAAGCTGAATTAAACTGGGGAAAAATAAAGATAACAAATAATTTACAGAATAGAAAATGAAATTAAAAGTAGAGTCTGTCCATGCAGCTTCCTTCAGGAACTATCTGCATCAGAAAAAGTATTAGAAATGAGAGAATAGCACAATAATGCAAACTGTTCAAAAGGTTTGAACAGAGATGAAAACAAGCAAAAGTAAAGAGAAATAAAAGAAAAATACATGACAACTGAACCTAGGAAGATGAAGGCTTAGAATCAAACACATAGTAAGAATAAAGGAAAAAAAAGAGAAGTTGTAAACAACCTAATGCCTGGAACTGAGAGGTTAAAACTTTTGTCCTCTGCAGAAATGCATGGCATTTATCAGAGACAGAGAAGTATTAAAGCACATGCTTTGCAGAATACAATCGTAGAAACCTCTTTCTATCAAATCAGATATGAAATAAGCAGGAATGCCAAAGTCTGGGAACTCAGAACTTTTAAAACAACTCCCAAAATCCAACAAAGTTTTAAAAGAAACAAATTCCTGGTACCCTATTTAAGGGGATGCTACAGAAGGAGAACTGCATCATCAATATCTATATGCCCTCGTGGTTCTCAGCTACAGTTCAGTTTTTTAGAGCTGTGACAAAGTATTTTAACACAGGAAAACATCCTGGTGACCCAGTATTTTATCCTGCAAAACTGTGACTACATCTTCCACGTAGACCAGTGAATATTGGTTTTCAAGGTCAGACAGACAGCTTGTGAAATGCTCTACACTTTCAGAGTGTTCTGTGTTTTCCTGCAGGCTCCGTTTCACTAACCAATCCACTCATACACTACATGAGTAACCTCAGCAGGGATCACCATGAGAGGAGAAACTCAAGCAGCATAAGAATGAGCTAACACCTACATAACTGTGCCTTCGAGGAATTAAACAAGCCAGAGAAGACTTGGGCATGGCAGCTTCTTTTGAGAATAAATAAATCAGGTAGAGTGGTCTGGGTGAATTGCGCACTGCCCTGGAAAAGGAGTGAAATCATGCTCCATGTGATTAGGAGTTCAGATGAGCAGAACTTCAATGAATTATTGAATTGTAATAGAACAATTTCATATAGCATGAGAGACCATGGAGAGACTGAAAAAAGTACTAGGAGCTAGTAAATTAAGACAGAAAAACAAGAGGGATGGTAAGAGAACCAGGAGTCACTGAAGAACCCTGTGAATTGTAAAGCTAATAAAAACTGGTAATAACATTCTGCACTGGGCTTCATTCAGCTAAAAAAAATAAGAATAATAGGTTCTCTAGTTAACATTATATTATAATACAATGGTTCCAGAACACAAGTCAGAGATCATTGCGTTCACCACTGATCCTGGACATCTGCAAAACACAGACAGTAAGATTTCTCTGATTTTGTTCCAGCTGGAACAAGGTATATGGTGAAAAAAAAAACAAACAAAAAAAACAAACAAACAAAAAAAAATCCTAAACCAACAAAACCCAAAACAA
Source organism: Heliornis fulica (assembly GCA_013399135.1). Taxonomy (NCBI): domain Eukaryota; kingdom Metazoa; phylum Chordata; class Aves; order Gruiformes; family Heliornithidae; genus Heliornis; species Heliornis fulica. The sequence goes on along the minus strand of VXBZ01004862.1, from coordinate 264,168 downwards.
CACACAACAAAAACTCCACAGTTAGTGGGAATTTACAACAATCTTTACTGAACTCTGGTAAAGCTAATTGGCCTGTCAGTTAAAAGGTGAATGACACATTTTTTTAATCTAAAGTTGTCAAGCTTCAATCGATAGCCATTGGAAGTGATTACTTCTGCCTCTGTCTATCACAATAACGATCCTTCCACTAGGAAGTTCTGACGCCTGAGCCCTCAGACTTGTGTTCATTAAGCTGAGCAGATGCACTAAGCACTTTGACTTTCCCATGACTAGGCCTGTCTCTCCACCCTTACTTCTCCCACCACTGCTCTACAAACTCTCTTCGATTTTTGGAAGTACTGACTTCATTCCATCACTGAATGCCACCTAAGCCATTTCAAAGGATATGAAACAGAAATATAAACAAAAATTACAAGCTCTATCTTTTGTCAACATTAGGGAAACAGCTGCTCACACACAAAAAAAAAAGAGGTGGTGGTGGTAAAAAAAAAGAGAAAGTCTAGTTCAAATTACAACCTAAAATTTTTTCTTCAAATTGCTGTCCAAACCAATTCTGTGATCAGTGAAAATGCACTCACATTTGACAAGACAAACTCCAGGCAATGGAGAACGCTCTTACCTATCAGAGCAAAAATACAATAATGTCTCAGGCTGCCTGCGATGGCAAAAAAAAGGGCCAATACCTACAACTGCTTTCAACCAGCCTCAGTGCAAAAAAACCAACTCAAGTTATGTGGGCTTTATTTTTCAGTTTCCTCTGGTCTATAACCCACACTGCAGTCAGGTTGTGGGCAAAATCTTTTTTACTATCAGCCAGTTTGCTCACAAAGCATCTCTGAGCTACAGCAGTGACACCATCCATGCTTTTTTTTGGGCTGGAAAGACTAAGCCAAGTACTGGCAGGAACTAAGGAACAGTTTCATTCTCCAGAGTTTTGTTAATTTTAAGTTTTCCCAATTCTATCATTACTTAACACCTATTCCGAAAGCAAAAGTGCTAAGCTAACAAATTTTCATAGCTATGGCTTTGTCATTCCACAGAAGGTGCTAAAAAGGACAATACAGCTCTTGATATCCCGGTCACAGAATCAAAGAATATTAGGAGCTGGAAGAGACCTCAAAAGACCATCCAGTCCAACCCCCCTGCCCAAGCAGAATCATCTAGAGTAGATAACATAGGAATGTGTCCAGATTGGTCTTGAATGTCTCCAGAGAAGGAGACTCCACAACCTCTCTGGGCAGCCTGTTCCAGTGATTTGTCACCCTCACCGTGAAAAGGTTGCTACTTATATTAAGATGGAACTTTCTATGTTCCAGCTTGGAACATTTCCCCTTATTCTATCACTGGCCATCACTGAGAAGAGCCTGGATCCATCCTCCTGACACTCACATTTATGACCATTAAATGAGGTCACCCCTGAAGAGACCCAGCTCCCTCAGCCTGTCCTCATAAGGAAGATGTTCCACTCCCTTAATCGTGTGAAGCTTATGCAAGACCTCTCTCGTGCTGCAGTAACATCTTGCCATCTGAGAACGCAGCTCACTGCTTCATGAGCTGATGGATGTCGAGGCATTACGCGGGTACTTACACAGCTTTTTCACCAGTACTGATTACAAGGAATCAACTTCATACCTGGCTTTTAACATCTTTCCGCTGGGGTGGGCAAAGTTCTGTTTTGATCACTGGATGAGAATTAACAAGAACATTTGTATATTGAAAACCTGAAAATAGGACCCCTATGCATTTCATTCTGGTCATTAGATTACTGCAGTAAGAACAACAAATAAAGGTGATTCGGTTGTAAATGCCACATTGCAAATGCTCCAACTCATGAAGAAAATTTTTTTCTGACTACAGAGAAAAATTGTCCTGAAATACATTTTTGAAAAACACTCATTGCAAAAGTCAAAGACTAGGAGTTCACTGAACTAAAATCAAAATAATTGGCTTTTTGTTTAAAAGTTATAAAATCTGTTTCTTCTTTAACAGGCGGGGTAGAACATCTGCAAAATGTATCATTTGGTGGCAGAACTTAAGGATTTTCTAGCCAAAAGAATTTCTGACCAAGTTCTGTTCTTCGACCAGAAAAAGTGTACCTGCATCCAAGCTGCCCAGATCAGAAACAGATGCCGATGTTTCAGTATTGCAGAATGCGGGAGAGGAAACCCCGAACTCTGCTGAAACTGGAGGCAAAACTCTTACTGACATAAATGGAACAGAATTTCTGTCTCCATGTATTTTCAAAATTCTCTCTCAAAAAAAAAATGTATGAAATCAAGAATACAATAGATCTGCAATCCCTGCTGCTTTCTGCAGGATTTAACATTTTCCAAAGGTTCTTAAAGTCAATCCCAGAGGAGAAATGTCTGGTACCTATTTGCTTTTCTCTGGCATGGGGCACAGATAATTTTTCTCTGTACAATGTTTCAGAATACAGGAACTTGGGAAAAAAAACATTAGTAGAGAAAATGTTATTATGGCTTCTGATCTAGATACAGGATTGTGTATCTGTACAAAAACACACATACTTTCAACCTGTCATGTCCAGCTCACATTATTAATTACATTTCAACGCACCCCATTAGATAAGAAGCATAATCCAGCCAAAAGTATATAAAAGGCTATAGTTCAAATTATGCAATATGTCTTCCAGCTGATAATTTCAACAGGTAATGAACTGTTTAATCTTATGCAGCTTGGCAAACACTGCATGTTTATCTTTACCCAAGCCTTAAACATGCACATCAAACCAAATATGCCTTCTCAAATATGATGGCTGAATCTTCTTTTCAGCTAGCATCAAAGTTTTAATCATATTCTGTCTGTTTTGCATAAAGAAATAAACTAGGGTTCAAACAATGGAAAAAAAAAAAAAGATTCGTCTTTCAAATATCCAGCAGATGTATTTTGTACCTTTCTTATGTGACTCCAGCCTATCAGTTGAAAACTGGCAGCTAATCATTAATAACAGCATCTGCTGCACACGGACATCAGATTCTGTGCAATTGCAGTTGACAAAATCCCTGGTCTGTCTTACACTGCAGCCTGATAATGCCATCACCTCCTGTGCTTAGGTATTGAGTCTGTGGGCCATAGACCTGAACATAACTTTAACAACAGCAGTTTTTACCTCCACTTCTCATACAAGTAAACTGTGATACAAATCAACCGAAATATGAGCAAACTTCCCTCTGTTCCTGCTTCAGTGAGAACAGAAATCAAACTGAAGGATACAGAGTGCCATCTCCTGAGCCCTGGCATTAGCAATTCCTTGGTACTCTTCCTTTTACTCCAGTTTGTGTCTCCAAGGGGAGAGGGAAGGAGAAATTCTTGCATGAAAACTCTTGATTCCTCAACAGGAGATACAAAGAATTTCACTCTGCTCTAAGTAGTAAGATTTCCATTGCCTTAGAATAATCAGTTAGGATTTAATGAAAGTATAGAAAAAGACAAAAGGCTTAGAGAAAACCCCAAGAACCGTAAATACATTTCTCTGGGGAATCATAGTCAGAACAAATAATCTCACTTTCTTCTATTTAAATTACCGGTATTTCCACTTCTGTATCTTGGTAAGAGGTGTGAATTGGAGGAGGCTTTCTATTGTAAAGCTGTCCTTTAGATAACGCATAGTATTAAAATACTTCTGTGGACAAACCCCAGATATTCTAGAGAGGATTAAAATTTCAGTGCTTTTATTTTGGTTTTATCACCAGATGTTATACATCCTCCCATGTTTCAACAGATATTTTCAATTACTCCAGATTTGGTTATACTTTTGCATACCTGTGGGCATAAAGTCTGCATCATGCTTGGAACCCTGTGGCGAATATTTATTTAATTATTTTTGTTTGCAAATATCTCAAAGAAAACCTTAAATCGATGCCAACCAGAAAGAATGAAGCAAAAAGCTCTAACAGCTCTGCATCTGACAATCAACAGGAACAAGAAATAGAAAACTCCCTGCTATATTTCATGAGGGACATCTTGTATTCCGAAAGGAATAGTATTCCTGGTGTTTCTTTTGCTTAGATGTAATCCTGGGTGCTGTAGCTGAATATTGACAGTAAGGATAAAAGCAAAAGGGTGATGTCTCAAAATTATATGACTTTTCATTCAGTGACTGAGGTGAATTTACCATCAATCTGAGAAGGTACAATTCTTTACAAAGCATACACATTTTTTCAAGTGTAGAATTAGACTGGGACACTGTAAGTCAAAAATACTGACAAACCACTTGAATGAGAGCTTTTGGGTAGAAATGTATTAATGTGCTAAGATTCTGAATCAAAATACATGCACCTGAAAAAAAATACCTGTAAGTAAAAAGCTAGATATCCTTCTATCTATCTCTGGTTCTGCTGCAGTATAATCCTGTTCTAGGACACCGATTTTTCATCAGGGATCCCAGGTGATCCAAAACACCATTTCCTTGCTCACAGCTAAAAAAAAATATATATATTAAATCCAAAACATTAACTGAATGCAAAGCACTGTACTATTTTTTATTTTCAATCGCAGAAAGCCTGAATCTTTAGAAGGATAGCTGCTTGACTGGTTTCACTGATGTGCTACTAGAAAACAAACTTACACTAATCCTTAAATATCTTTTCCATCTCTATACTCATCCTCAAAAGAAAGTAAATGAGAGAAAACATCCGAAAGAGTCCTTTGCATGTTTTTGGGACCCAAAGTTATCATGCCACAATAAGAGAAATGAACAACAGGAGAGGAACCAAGAGAAAACAAAACCTATGACACTGACAATCAAAACTGAAATTAGTATAACTTTAAGTTAAGAAACCTGTGAATGGTATGCCAACAGTTCACTGACTTCTTCAATAAACCTTCAGGTTTTTAAGGGGCCAAAAACTGTTATCATACATCCAACCTGTATGATAACATTACAGGATCAAGTTGTCAAATACATGCTGTAATCCCATCCAACATGTCCTGACTACATACATACACAGGCAGTACCTGTAAGAAACACCAAAACAAAAAATAACCACAAAAGCAACTACTGGTGTATCTCAGTTACATCATCTGAGAGACCAGGAAAGCACTATTTCCCTTTCTTTGAAAAATAATTCCTTCCTGTCTGTTAAGTCTAATTATGTATGTTGGCAATTTTCCGAGTCCTCCTCTGAGTACTTCAAATGCCTCCAACAGGTTCCACCTTTCTGCTCACCTCTGAGCTGCCCCAGTCAGACAGAACTTTATTTTTCTACCAATCCTGGAACTGCCTTAACACAAAATCTAGAAACAGCAGCTGTATGTCATCATGAAAAAATGTTCCCAATGAAATAAAACAAAGTACACTAGCATGACAGTGCTAACTGCTCAAACTCCAGAAGTGGCAAACCTTGAAAAGTATTTGTTGGTAATCATCAGGGAGATACCACACAGAATCACAGAATGTTAGGAGTTGGAAGGGACCTCAAAAGATCTGAAAGCAGTCAGAATGGCATACACAACCACCTTCTATCTGTTCAGTGAGGACACCTTGGTTTTGTTTTTTGTAATACTAGCTTTCTGGCTTATTAGCACTCCATTCCTTCTGAACCTAGCTGTAGTCATTAAAAAAAAAAACAAACACAAAACCCAACTGAAAGGTCAATCTGAGCCCAATATCTCAGAAGATGCAAGTGCAGAATTAGGATCTAATGAAGAATGATTAAAATTGGTGGTATACACTTCCAACTTTATTCCAAATTCACTCGCCTGTGTTGCTTCATATTTATACTGTTGCAACTCAATCAGTAGAAGCAGTTGAACTAAGTAGAACAATGCAGTAACCTAGAGCAGAGATAGCCATCAGGAATAATTTGGTATTACATACACACCAGAAGTTTAATGCAGTGCATATGTAGCTGGCACAGCATTTCAGATGTAAAGGAAGAGGTTGCCTGGCATACAAGCAGAACTTTCAGCTTGCTTGTTTGTTTCTATGTTCATAAAAGTACATGTGTTGCATGACAATGTTGAGGTTGCCCATCTCTCAAGGCAGGAAGCTGCTCAGTAGCACCTTTCACCATCAGACTGCATCTCTATGATTCCAACAGAGCCACTCTGCATTTCTGTGGCACTGTCATTTAGGAAACTTTGATGTCTTTACTGCTTTGCCTAGTTAAAGATGAGATCATCATTTTCTCTGAAGAGAGACAACATAAATGTTCAGGCCAAGCTCTGTTTCTCCCACCCAGTACATAACCACCTCCCTGACTGCAAGACTGGTTCAGGTCATTTCAGGAGTTATTTATTCTGTGTGTAATTAGCGAATACTGCTGTCTACAAAGAGAGAGTGTTACACAGGTATATAAAACATTTCAGTGAAGTTCATACCATCAGATCTCAGAAGAAAGAGATAGAAAAGAAGCTCACCTTTGAGCGTCAACAGAGAAATGGCATGATCAAAAGACCCCCATAAGTATCGGTGGGCTTTGAACCGAGCTGCTGTGTCAGTTCAAGTTGCCCGATTTGCATCTAATTATACAGAATGGCCAGATTAAATATAATACCTCCATTGCATTTATATAAACTAAACCTCTCTCCTCGAAGCGAGAGATTATAAAGTGCCTTACATATTTAAACAAACACCACCAGATAAGATGACCTTTATAATCACCGTTATAGGAAACACAACTACAAGTGACTTGAGACATATGGCAAACTTAATTACGCTAAAACAGATTGGTTTCCCATCTTTTAAATCCTGAAAATAATTGATGTCTAAAATAAAAATGTACTACTCAGTTATAGGAAATGCACAGCAGAACTTACTCTCGTGTTACTACAGATCACATTTATGAAAAAAGGCAATTCCATAACACAAAAACCCCTCGACTACTTGCAATTAAATATTAGTTAACGGTTTCACTTATTTTGCATAGATTTTGTGGAAGCACGACACTAAATGATAGCCATTAGTCTGAATTTGATACTCAAAGATTGATAATGATTTGAAAAGCAGTGACTACCACTACAGAATTCTAAGCCCAAAAGATGCATATGGGTATAACTTCACCTGAAAGACCCTAAGTGCTTTAAAAACGAGACTCATCCTCACAGCCAGTGACATGCAGACAGGCACACAACGTACATAACAGCACAAGTCCAAGTAAATGCAGAAATTAATTTGTTTCCAAATGAAACAGCAGAGAGAATGCTGATGAGCAGAGTGCAATTACTAATGCTGTATTTGTCTATGACAATACAAAAGGAGCTCTGCAAGGTTGGGTTTCTTGCTGTTGCTTTTTCCTTTTCGTACATTGTCCTGGCTTTTACATGCTGCCTGACAGAAGGACGTGGAGAGCTACTCTGGAGCATCACTTGAATGTCAGCTCAGAATACAGGATGCTCCCAGCTGTGGTGCCAGTCCCACTCCTGCATCACCACTGAGGGTTTTATACTTTCTCTGAAAGCTAAACAGACAGAACACTGGCTAAATCTGACAAGATCGCTGTTTAAAGAGATGGTCACAGACATAAGCAATAAGCCGCTCCATTTCACCGCTCCCTTGAATGACAATGAGCGTTTCACATAGGTATGACATGGGGAACATAATGACCTTGCACAAATTAGAAGTGGACACACAATGAGACTCAGAACAGCTTCTTCCTCATGGAAGCCCATCTGCTACACACTATGGGTTCTCCTTTAATGATTTATTTAAACAGAAGCAATCAAAAGGTTCAGCTTTTCAGTTTACAATCAAGATAATCGCTCAGACACAGGATGAGCTGTTGAAACAATATGAAAAGCTCATCTGATGAAAACAAAAAAACAACACCAAGCCTAAAACCCAGCACAGAACAAAATTTAAATCACCACTCCAAAAAAGTCAAAAAAGCAAAACATGGCATATTTTTTGTTTTGTCACAGGCAGATACTGTATTGATACTTTCTGAAATAATCAAGCAGTACAAAGTTTCCAATAATCTCCAGACATCTTCAAAAAGTATTCAAATCAGTTAGGAAGACAGGGAAAAGCTTTTGTGTAACAGCTATTATTAAAACCAAATATTTAAACTTTAAAAAAAAAAAAGGTTTCCCAGTGAGAAGCACATTGCACATGCTTCTATTACAAGATTTTCAGTGTTGAGTCTATAAGAACAAAAATGTGTCTTTAAAAGAGTAAAAATGCTTTGCAGTACATGGTCATTACCAGTTTGGTACATCACATCCTATACAACTGTATAGGAAGCACAGAACCTGCTTTTCATAAACATTTCAGTACACAAAGCCAGTATTACTTTAAGAAGCATCACTAGCTGTTTCTGCTCTCTACATGATATTAAGTCTCCAGCTAATTAATTGCCTCTTCCGTAACGGCCAAATATGCAGGTTTTTGAAAAATGACTGTAAAAAGATCAGGAGAAATTTTGTTATTCTTTGAAGTACATTCTGAACACATTTTAGTCTTAATCTGCCAAGTCAGAGATTTTTCTAAAACATTTTTTTTAAAAATTGACTGGAATAGGTTTCTCTTCTGTTACAGAACACAAAGTTATATACAGGATATTCTATGCAAGTGCATAGAGTATGCACATTGAACAAGTGAAAAAGTGTGAAAGAAAATGCCAGCTTCCCAAGAAATCCCTCTGCTACACATAGTTCATTATTTAATAAACATATCTGTTCAATTCCAGAAAGCTTCACTCTACAAGCAGGCTGGTTAATAGCTTTAGGACTTACACAAGCAATTTCTAAGATGATAAAACTGAATGATGTCAGTGAGAGTTGAGCAGTAGGTGCTGAAGTATCAGCCTCCAGACAATAGCTTTTAAAAAACAGTTAAAAAGCCTATCATTATGTGCATGATAGCCTTTACTTTATATTTCCTCTAGAAATTAACTCAATATAGAAATTCCACATAAGATGACTTGGCAAGCACAACCTAGCAATGAGATTGGGAAATCCACACGGTTTTCTGCATACATACATTATTTACCAGGAGATACTTTCCCAAAAGTGTAATAAGGGGCAGAAAATGGCTGAGTGCAGCCAGAAAAGGAATTCAGCAAATGAGGCAGGAAAACCTGCCCATCAGTCCTGGTAATGAGGAAACCAAGACAAGAGGATAGGTTTCATTTCCAGCCCTGGGTTACAAACGCCAATCAAACCAAGCCAGGATTTATAAGTGTGATCCAGCAGTTTGGCAGACAGGCAAGTAATTAAGCTTCACTTGTCTGGAACACGGGTTTGGTGGTTTTGAGCTGCAAAGCAGTTCCCTTCCTGGCTTTATAAGGCAGGTCTGCTCCGCTCAGCAGCAAAGCACAAGACCTTCAGCAGTTTTCCCAGAACCATCATGTTTTAGGCTACAGACACACCTGCAGCCAAGAAGAAGGTGAAACTCACACAAAGTATCAATTGTTTTCAAATCTGCTTATTACAAGTAACTAATTTGATCATGATTTATGCTGAAGCCTCAAAGAGAAAACTGTTTCACCACCATTTCAGGTAAAACTACATGACCGCTGAGTCTCTGGCTTTCAGATCTGTAGAACAGCAATAGCAGTCGATCACTTTTATAGAAACATTCTGATGCCCTCAGAAGAAAGTTGCTGTCTAAAGGGCAAATTAGTACTATTCATCCTAAAATGCTAATACATGGTATTACTTGTCGACGCTTTTATTATCCAATGAGAAAAACATATTTTTGAGCATCTCTAAAAATATGAAAGGATTTTTGACAAATCTCCTTTATAGGGAACACTGACAGCTCTCAGCACAGTAAGCCAAGCCTGATTTTTGCACTGCATCTGCAATATCTTTTATACTTGGGCAGCTGGCACAAAGTGAGAAAATTCATTAACATGCTAATGATGTGTCCTATTTAAAATTCCAGCTCTGATTATTGTGTGATTAAGTCTCTTCCTTTGACGTTTGCTTCCTTATATCTGCATTACTGTGAGAAATCAACAATTATTATTGAAGTAAAAAAATAGGTGACCAATTTATACACAAGAGAAAGGCAAACATACACACATACTTTAACATTTCTCGGTTTTGTTTAATGTTTTCCAGACAAAGCAGCGTTATCTTCAGTTAAAAAAAAAAACAAAACCAACATTTCAAAGCAAGTTTCCAAAAAGTCCACAGGCACAAAAGATAACAGTTCAAGTGCCAGATGATGTAGAAATAGCTATATGTAGGAATACTTGTGCATAAAGTTTGAAGGTGCTATATTAAAGAAAAAAAAACAGGAAAAGGGAAAAAGAAAAAATAAGGAGGACTCCTGATGCAGGGTAAGAAGATTGTGCCCTGGAAAAATACAAAAGCATGAATGAGACAGGACAACAGATCCAATTGATTTGATTACCTTTCCCGAAGAAAAATTAAGAATCTCCTTTCTACAGTGAAAGACCTTTAAACCCACTAACTTAATTAAACTAGCAAAAGCCTTCAAAGATGAGAAGGCAAAGGGACAGCTTACTCTGCATTCAGTAACCTTTGTTCAGTTTCTGGACAGACTCCTATTTCAGAAAGAGTTGAGTCAGAGCACAGCACAACCCTGCTGCGAGGAAGAACCACAGGTACATCCCTACTGCATGCCAGGACACGGATCAACCAGACTAGCTCTGATCATTTTTGCTGCTTAAATTAGCATGGTTAATTTAGCCTGAAGGGCTCCCTAATGAACCCTGGGCAGACAGTTAGTAACAAAAAATGGGAACATAACATCCACAGTTAGTAGAATTAGATGGAGAAAGGATTTCTTCCCCTGGCTCGTAGCTATAGAGGGAGAAGTCAAACTAACCAAGAACCACAGCAATGGCCCCAAGCAATGGTTCCAACCACTCGTGCTAATGTTATCTCACAGCACAGAGCAGCTGAGCCCACACTGTACTACTGGCCCAAGGAGCAGAAGCGTTTTAAGATCCACCTTCCAGACAGATGACACACTCCCAAAAATAGAAGGTCAAGAGAGGGCCTTTTCTTCCTCTGTTCTGCCCTGGTGAGATGGCACTTGGAATATTGTGTCCAATTCTGGGCCCCTCAGCTCAAGAAGGACATAGAACTCCTTGAAAGAGTCCAGCACAGGGTGACCAAGATGATGGAGTGAGACACCTTCCTTATGAGGAAAGGCTGGAAGAGCTGGATCTCTTCAGCTTGGAGGAGATTGAGGGGTGACCTCATTAATGTTTATAAATGTGTTAAGGGTGAGTGTCAGGAGGATGGAGCCAGGCTATTCTCAGTCATGGCCAGTGATAGAACAAGGGGAAATGGGTCCAGGTTGGAGCACAGGAAATTCCATGGGAATGTAAGGAAAAACTTTTTCACTGTGAGGGTGACGGATCACTGGAACAGGCTGCCCAGAGAGGTTGTGGAGTCTCCTTCTCTAGAGACATTCAAGACCAATCTGGACACGTTCCTGTGTGATCTAATTTAGGTGATCATGCTCAGGCAGGGAAGTTGGACTAGATGACCTTTTGAAGTCTCTTCCAACTCCTGATGTTCTGTGATTCTGTGAAATCATGCTGTCACCAAACCCAGTGTGTCAACACTGCCCCACTACCCCTGCTGCATCCCTTGGTGCTGATACTCCCTGCCATGTACCAGTGGGTCTCATGGACAAATGCCCAATTTGCATTAGTTTTTCCTGATGGGGCAGGACCAGGAGGAAAAGGTAAAACCATCCTTCTCAGCACATATCTTACTGGTGTAACGAACCACAAAGCCTGAGGCTGTACAGTATGTCAGCTCCGCTACCCCAATTCAGATCACACCTTTCACAGTGTGGACAAAGCCAAGACAATTATCTCCAGTCCTTTTAAATAACAGCAAAAACAAATGGTAACAAAACTGTATTCCAATCATTTATGCTTTATTCTCCAAACATGAGTACTGTACAAAATAACAACTGCTTCATAAGAATGAATGCCACCTTCAAGACACAATCTGTATGCTATTTTCCAGTGTCTATCTGAACACATATATTCAGTTAAATGTGTTGGCATCAAACTCATGACAGTGTTTTCAAACCTAAATGAGTTTCCATTTGTTAAAGGAAAAAATGGTACAGATCACATCCAAAGGGGGCAGGGATGAGGAAAAGAAAAAAATCTCAGATTTCAATTTATGCATCTCTTACTAGTATGTGCTTGACAGAATTTTATTTTATGCAAGGGTAGATTTCTCCTTACACCTACAGAATCACAATAAATTAAAAGAACAGTCCACATAGCAAACACCCAGAGTTTTGCAATGTATTGCCTAAGTTGTATGACAGTAGAGGTCAGACCAAGGAGACACCTCATTACAGCTACACAAACACAAAACCCGAAAAAAAAAGTCTACAAACAGCTACCAATTGTATTGCTTCTACAAGAGTCTTGCACAGGTTTTGTTTAAAACCCTGCTATGAAAATTAGAAATAAGAAGTGCACGTGTATTATAGGAAGTTTAACTGTCCTAGAAACAAAAAAGCAACAAAAGGGAGAGACTAAAAGGTCAAAATTCTCCTCAACTCACTTGCAAATCCAAGCAAAGAGGAAGCATCGCCTGATCTACATTTGTGGGTTTGAATCCCAACTTGAGTATTTTTAATTTTTCGTATAGTTTCTACAAAAAACAAGTTCTTATCTAGTAGTGTTTGTGTAGTAGTCTATAGTAGTAGCAGTCTCTGTTTGTTGTGGTTTTTTATATATTCTTTTATGCATTTTTAGAACATTGTCTTAGATACATGCAGTTGCCTACAAAACTTTATGCTCCTAAAACAGCTCTGCTTATCCACTTGCTTATAAAAAAACTTCATGTACTTTTAAAACAAAGCACTTTACTCTCTCAAAAAAAAAAAAAAAGGAAAGCCATTTCAAACCTTTACAGCTTTAAAGTAGCTCTCACATTTATACTGAGCTGTTTAGAGGTAACTATAGTAACTGCACATTTGTAGTCGATTAAATGTTATTCAACTTTCTCATGTAATCAAGCAGCAAGGTCACTTTATCTGCTTAACTTCAGGAGAAGGTACAGCAGACAAGAGGATAAGCCCAATCGAGGAATGACTTTGAAATTTGTTAATTTGTCATTAGCTTTCCCAGCAACTGCAGAGAACTTCCACAATTCCACTGTGACACAACCACCTCAGCACACTACCCCACATTATATGATCTGCTTTTGGCAAGGTGTTTAACGAACCCCCCCAACATGAATTTACAAACTGCACTCTCATCTTCAGAACCAGGCATCCCTTGCACCTCACACATTCAGCAATCACCAAGTATGCTTTATATATATTTATTTATACATACACACTGAAGTTAGCTATATATACTAAATACGTTGCTAGCGTCACAGCCAACCACATCTACTGCTTCCATACAAAAGACTACATATGTTTCTCTGTATGTGAATACATACACAGTATCATCATTATTACAAAATGGGCTTAGAAAAGAAGGTTCTTGAGAATTGGGCTAAAACAGATTTCAAAAATGTGCATATTTCTGGGATATCCCTTCTGGCCCTCAGTCTCCCCTCTCTACTTTCAGCAGAAACAGCTGAGAGTATATTCAGCATATTGTTTATCTAGGTCCTGGACAAATTTTCCTCAGAAAAATCAGTATGTTTTGTGAAATGCAGGATGGTTCAAACCCAGCAGACTTCTAGAAGCTCATGAATGAGCCTATGAACTACTTACCAAAAGCAGCCTCTCCTTGTTCAAGTTCTTGTTTCAGCCTGGTGTAATCATCTTTAATACTCTCTAATTTTTGGACATTTCTGGCACTTGCAACCAACAGTTCATTGAGAAGTCCTTCCAGCCCCTCCTTCTGAGATGTTAATGATCTTATTTCTTCTGTGAGATCCTTCGCAGTAGCAAAATTACTTCCTGCATTTTTGTGGGGCAAGGGGAAGAGAGAAGACAGACAATGAAGCAGTCATTTTCAACATCTGTCGGTTACACAACCAACAACGGAAATTAAGCAAACTATACTTCCCAACAGCAACCTAAAAGACTAACATGAAAAAAAAAAATCTGCTTTGCAAGCATCCATTTCATTAATCTACTACCAAAAAAATCATAATTGTAGCAGACTTAACCTTATACACACAGACATTGTTTGTTTTTTTTTAAAAAAAACAGATACAATACACAGTTGTGGAGAAAATCTGTTCCTAAGGGTCTACACCTGAGGAAACGTCATAGTGCAATTCACTGATGATTGTGGTGTGATCTCACAGACAATTTTCTTGTTTTGGACAACACCTCAACTCACGGTACTTTTGAAACAGATGTTTTAAATGGATGTTTTAAAACTGTTTGGCTCCTTTGGACTGGGATCCAGAGCAAAAAGTTCAATTCCCAAACGGGTGACAGTCTAGCCGAGAAACATTTGTCCGCATAAATTTTCTGTAAAACATTTTTATAAGAAGCTGGCAAGTTTCTTCAGAGACAAGTCTTGAGAATAAATAGACAATGAGATGAACAGAGAATGAGATGGTCAGCTACTAATGATTTTCAAAGAGTAGTAGAGTAACTATTACAATGCTACATTTATACAGCTATACCTGTGTCTTTACAATGATTCAGCTAATTGGGGGGAAGGGAGGCACACAAAATACAAAAACCTTACTTTAAATGAAATAATATTTGTCCAAAATAATATCAGTGTAGACTTGCCAAATACAAAGTTCTCTAGCACAAGATCTAAACTTAGTCAGTATCCTAACTTGGCAAAAATTTGGTGGTATAAGCTCAGGCATCTAGTAAGTAAAGGCACTTAGAAAATTTAGCCGACTGAGTATGAGCCAGCAGTGTGCCCAGATGGCCAAGGCAGCCAATTGCATCCTGGTTTAAGAGAGGATAGATAACGGTTGGACTTGATCTAAACGGTCTTTTCCAACCTTGGGATTCTGTGATTAATGTAAAGCACACCCAGTCACACATATGTCTCATCAGCTCTGAAGTATGCGCAATTTCTTTAGGTTCATGAACTTTATACCCCCGTCAGCATTACTGAGACATAAATGTGTCCTTCGGCTTTTGTTTCAGGAATATAAACAACTGTTGCTTTTATACAACACATCAACTAAAAAGTTTACTTTGTAAACTAAGACATAACCCAAACCATTAAATAGCATCAGAGTTTCCTTGACTGTAGGATTATTTCCTTTATATCTTGTGTCTCAGAAAAGCTGGTCACGAAGTCTTAAACAGGAATGGTTTGGCTGCTGTTCAGTCCCCCTTCTGGGTAGGGCAGCAAGAGCAGGACTCAACTATTTGCACTGGTTGGAGGACAGGAACCACCACCAGTAGTGAGAGTTGCTCATTCCTCCAGAGCCCAGGAGGGAGTGGAAGCACTTTCCAGCAAATAATCGCAAACATCCTCCTAGAGAAGGATGCTGCAGCAAACTTGAGCTGCAGTATGAGGACAGGTGGACCAAGGGGAGGCTGCACTTTCCTAGGTTTTTTGAAAGACTCTTTCAAATCAGGTTTAAAGATAGAACACTGTTAAAGTATGGTAGGCTTGTAGTTTGTTTTGGTTTTTTGTTTGGGTTCTTTTTAATGGGTTTTTGTTTGTTTTATTTTATCCTAAGGCTCTAGTAGTTTCAGTCAATCCTTTTGTCCTCATTTGAAGCCAACTTCTTTTCTGATCTCTTAAGAATTCAAAACTCCCCTATTACTAATCCTCAGTTAAAAACCTATTTTCCAGTTCTATCTTACAGAGAATTATACAATTAAATAACTATGATATGCTCTGCAATCTTACTGTTTGCCAGCGCATTTACTGAGAAACAACAGCACAAATTGTATTATCTTAATCTGCCATATGTTTCCAAATGGACAGATAAGCAAGACAAAAATCACTGGCAACAAGACCTAGGATTAAACAGTGCACCTTTACTTCACCTGAACACATCCCAAGCATCAGCGCACAGGAGCCTTAATAAAACATGAAGGTGAGATATTCTTCATCAGAATCTCGAGCCTGCTCTTACATTTCAGAAGCAGCAAGGAAAAAGAGATGATATTACATATGAAAGTCTTATACATACTGAATGGATCTTAATTCCCAGAGGGGAAGTTTATATCAAAACTGAGCTTTGAGGAAATGGCATCAGATGCATGCCCAAAAGCCAAAACAAAATTGCCTGATGCAGCTTCCCCACAACAGCAGAGATGTCTGGAAGTCTGCAAAGAAATTTCACAAGAACTTACACAAACTCTTGCACCACAAGTGCTATTAGAGAGCTTCTGACCTGAATTGAAGCAGCCAAAATAACTGCTTTCTAAATGCCATCAGAATGTTGATTTAAAAAAAATTAAAATATAACATATATATTTTATATATAGGTATAATCCCTAGCTGCCAGAATGAAAAAACATGCCCTCCTGGGGTCTTCTGTTTAAAAAACAAGGCCACTTTGGATGCTGTAGAAACTTTCTGAAAATGCATCAAAATGTTTTGCTCTGCTAATATCCTGAAAATGTTAAAATTCCTCTTTTTTATTATAATTATTTTGCCTAAGTGAACACAGTAACTTTTCTCAGCAACTCAGAGGTATGTTTTATATAGCCACACTGCTTTAAGAGTTCTAGTTGGGTATATTAGATAAAGTCACTCCTAACTCTTCCCAGGAAACTCTGTCAGAAACAATTGAAGCTAACAGGACTGTTCACTCACAAATTCCATACATAGGCTATCAATTTCATAGTAGTCTAAGTCCAAAGCTGAGCTTCTCTTATAAACCAAGACCTGAGACAGGGATTCTGTGAAGGGGACTAAAGGGTGAAATGGCACTTTTCCCATCCTTCCTCCTGTCCCACAGTGATGAGCAATTTAGCCAATGCATACATGTTCACATAAACACAGTGGGCACACACTGGCACACCAAATGGGAAAACACACAAGTTCAGGAAACTTTATAAATGTCCAGGCTAGAAAGTCCATTGTTCCATCAGTATCTTACCTCTATTCCATTTCAACTGGAACAGACACGCAGAAACAACAGTGCTTGGACAAAACAGGGGGCAGGGGAAGACGAAGAATAACCATGTGATGTAAAATTGGGATTATAACAAAATCTGAAGTTATTCACCTGAACTTGGCCAAACTGATGATACTTCTACAAGTACAACACTGAAAAGTCATATTTCACTTTCCAGTTACTTCAAAGTATTCAGCACTCCAACCAGGTTAAATAACATGTCCACAGTACACTGTCATAAGGAGCTGAATACTACACTTAACTTTGAGGGACTGAGCCTTACCCTTATCTCAAAAGATAGCAACAAAAGCCTGTTTAAGCTTCCTCCTTAATCTTGCCCTCTGGGGCTCTCTCATGTACACCCTTCACAGCCCACTCTCTATAGATAGGGACATCAGGTAAGCTCCAATGGTTTGATGCAAAGGCCAAAAGTACCAGCTGAATCAAGTAAAACTACCCACACTAAAAAAAAAAAAAAACCAAACAAAAAAACCCACATATATCCCCAAGCACAAAGTAGTTATATAATTGCTTTTACTCACTGTAGACAGAAACGGCATATTTACCTTATTTTCCTCTCTTCCTAAAATTTTACTTGTATGGGTATATGCTTCAGCTAAAGAGTGCTCTGAATATCAAGTATATTTTCTTTACACAGAGTTACATGCACAAACATCCATTATAACAGTTCATGGTCAGATTTTACTATATTGGGCACATTGATATGCTAGTTTGAGGCTACTAAACGGTCAACATTATTTTGATACCATTTGCCAGCAACAAACTGATTAAAAATTTGGCTTGAAATATGTCCCATTTTAGAAAACCCAACAAATATGTTATTATTTAAGCTTTGTTAAATATTTCCTCTTCAAAATACAAGGTAAAGTTAATTGCCCACAACTTTCTCCACTCCCACTTTTTCTCCTATTTATGCCAGAAACTACATATGCTCTTAGTTTCCATTATTCATGTGTGAAGCAGAGAGGTACGTCCTACCACTGCTGAAACTACATTCACTGTAGCACCAGCAAAGGAGTAATTTTTACATAACTAAGCATACATACTGGACATTGGCCTGATAGTAGGAAAAGAACAGCTAGGAAGTTATTTATTATCGCCTATAAGCCAATTTACATTTTAGCTTTGGGTATTTGCCACCACGGTAGTTATAAATGGCACTTGAATTCAAGGCTGAAAATCCTCCACCCTGTGATTAATGAGAATACAAACTGATTCCAATGCCAGAAAAGAAACTTAAAAAAAAAAAAAAATCATTCAGCTGCTCACAAAGAGAAAAAAGCTAAAAGCATGACAGAAATGTAAGATTTTGGAAGCACTGCTAATGTGTTTGCACCTCTGAAAAAAACAAATACTAAATGAGCAATGGTCTACCGTTTTACAGAATTCCAGCATATCTCATTCACAGTCATTGTTTTTATGCAATAACACATGTCTATGCTTTTAGGAAGCATAATGCAACTGAATGATTGATGGGATCCTGAGAGGTAAAGTAAGAAAATCCATCTAGAAGCAACCGAGAGACCCCACAGACTTAAATTTGGAGGAGGAATTGTCTGCCACGGGCAGCCTCCTGGACCCAGGCTGAATCTATTGCCACAGAACAACCCAGAATACAAAAACAAAATCAAACAAAAAATACACACCCCACCACCCCCCAAAAAAGGCGGAGAGAGCACAACACCCAACAACAATAAAACTTTAAATCGGTAGCAACTCCTCAAAGGCTCAAGTTAAGATTACCGGTGAGAAAACGCACAAAAACCCTGAAGAAAAAGGCAGATGTTTGGAAAGTGGCAACTCAGCAATGGTGAGGAGACACAACTGTTCCAAGGAGCACCAGCTGCTGGTGGCTGCCGAGCCACCAGATACTTTCAAGCACCTACACCAGGAGCAACACGCACAGCTCAGGAGCACCCAAGTCCCAGAAATTTACCATGCGCACTAGCCAATAAACAGTTGTTGCAAGCAATGTATAATTCACTTTCAACACTGTAAAGGATGCCCAACGGAGGTCACTTCAAAGGTCACCCAACAGCACAGAGACACGAGCATACAGGCTTCACTTCTCCCTCTCTGCTCCCACTCACCTTATGCCTTTCAATCTGGCTCTTCTACATCTCTCCTGCCTTTGACTCCACTCACTACAGCTACCAGAGGAGAGGAAGGGACATACTGAGAGTAGGGTAACAACTCAGACCTGATCTCCGTGATCCTGAGGGATGCATGAAATCATCAGATCCCTTTTTACTAACTATGCCAGGAAAGCAAAAAAGAAGGCTCATGGAAAGAAGTATTCACGCCACTGAGGTTCAAAGATTTGTCTCTTTGGATGCATGGACAATCAGTGAAAAGAGGGACATCACAAGGGTTTTCTTGGGTCCCCTCCAGCCCACAGCACAGCCTTTCCATAGGGCAAGAACATCTTCACTTCACAGATATCCCCCTTCTGTGTTTCCCCTTTGAACACAGAACCACAGAAAACGGACTGCCAAAGAGTTTATCTGACCTTCTCTCCCTCTCCAGGGATAACAGCTTAGGTAAGGAGAGAGAAAGAAAGTTGTTACATGACTGACTGCTGCAACAGAAGCATTCTGCTGTCTGGTCACATTAGCCTTGAAGTTCACCGAAAGACAGTAACATCCAACAGTCTAATTTAGAAATGAGATAAAAAGAGAAATTGCAATAGCATATCTGCCTGCGGTCTGTGTGAATGTTTGAGAGGTTGGGCAGGGGGGTGGGGAGCGGCAGTGGTCTCTGTTCATGCTACTGGCATTATTTTTTAAATAAGTTCACACCCTCACCAAAAAGTACATCAATTGCACCAATACACAGTGGCAAATCTTACTTCATGGAGCATAAAGTGACCGCTGTGGGAAGACGTGCCAACACTGTATGCTGGAGCCAGATATTATGATACAGCCACAAAGAACAACTAATCTCAATATGCCTCTGAGCCATCAACTCAAACCGAGGCCGGAAAAATCTGAAAAGTAGGAAACCAGCAATGCCATCTGACAAGACATAGGCCTCTATCAGACTCCAATTCATCAAAACACTAAGCCTTCACAAGAAGGCACAAAGGTGTTGGCATTTTTGCCTTTAAGACTACTCAAGTTCTTAAACTGTTACCAAACAACAGTTCTCAGAAACAGAAGAGATCAAAAACCAGGAGCACCACTGCCTTCAGGTGAGACACAAATTAAGACTGGGGAATATCTCAACATCATGTCAAGTACTTTATGCCCGTACAAACTGGTGTAAAATTCACCCTGGCTGGAGGCCAGACTCCCACCAAAGTCGCTCTATCACTCCCCTCTTAGCCGAACAGAGGAGAAATATCTCAAGAGGCTTTGGAGTCGAGATAAGGACAGGCAGACATCATTCTGCAATTAGTGTCATGGGCAAAAGAGACTCAACATATGAGAAATGCAAGAAAACTCTCTAATTTATTACACTACTACACTACGCACAGAGAGAAACCAGAGTCAGATAAGTACAAACAGCTCTGAAAACACCACTCCCCACCCATCCCTTCTTTGCAGACTTCACTTGATTCATGATTTTCTCCTCCCCAGGATGGCACAGGGGAAAGAGGGGGAAATAGGGAATGGAGGCTTCAGTCTTCGGTCAGTTCCTCATGAGTTGTTCTTGGAGGGGAAGGGGAGGAAGGGTGGCGTGGGGGGGCATTCCTCACACTCATTCCCTGTGCCAGCATGGGGTCCCACCCACAGGAGACAGTTCTCCAACTGCCCAGCATGAGTGACTTATATAAGGTCTAGTCAAAAAAAAAAAAAAAATCATGTCTCTGTGTCTCAAGCCCAGACTGCTCCAGCCTGGTCCTCAACAGAGTCACATGTGCCCCCCAGAAAACCTGCTCTGGTGTGGGTCTCTCTCTCCATCTCTATTTCTCTCTGTGGGCTGCAGATGCTGCCATGGGCTTGCTCCAATGTAGCTCACAGATTCTTCCATATTCCTCCACCTGCTCCATGGTGGGCTCCTGCATGCCCCAGGTGCCTCTCCATGGGCTGCAACTGGGGTCTTGGTGTCCTTCATGGGCTGCAGGGGGGACACCCACTTCACCATGGTATTCTCCACAGGTCACAGAGAATCTTCTCCCGGTGCCTCCTCCCCCCATTTCTTCACTGACCTTGGTGTCTGCAAAGTTTCTTACATCTTCTCACTCCCCTCTCTGGTGGCAAAATGTGGCTGCTTGCATTTTTCTCTGTCTAAAATGTGATTCCCAGAGGTGCTGTGACTGGAGCTGATTGGCCCGGCCGGCCATGTCAGTAACAGGGTTTGGGAGTTTGGCCTTGGGAGCACAGCTGGGATTTGCTTTTTGGGACTCCTATAAGAAGCAGCTAGAAGCATCTTCCAGCCTGACTGCTCTGTCCCCTTACATAGTCGTTCCCAACAGGAATGCTTACCACCAAAGCTAGAAGGCTGGGGGCTATTTTGTTACAGTAGCTCTCTGAGCTTGCAGAACTTGGCCAAAATGAGCACCGGAGAGTGGGCAAATAGGCAAAAACCCCAGCATTAAGTTTTGTGAAAACATTCTGCCTACTATTTGTGTCATGCTATTTATAAACTACACTTCTAGACTGACACAAGGAAAAAACCTTTTTCATTGTACTGCTGGAAAGCATCACCCAACAGTATTTCCAATTAGCTCCCGCTTTTAATGAAATAGAGAGTGTTAATTATAGGATAATAACATAAGATCTCTTACTGGTACATACAGTTTTAAGACTAGATTTTTTTTTTAACTACTAACAAGTCACCTCATTCTAACTTGTGTTTGGATCTAATTTGTATTTGCAAAGACATAAAAGGAAGGTAATGATGTGAATCTCCTAAGTTTTTCATTCACATCTGCTTAGCTCCTGGCTAGTCACTGTCTGGCTGTCTAGTCCTACACTATTACACATTCACAAGAGGAAGAAAATTCATATAGAGTTTATGAAGACACTGTAAAAATATATCAAACAACCTCTTTTTCTGAAATTCAGGAAACAGATAAAACAATGACTAGAAAATTCATTTTAGTTTACATTCTCCCTCCTATTCCCAAATTATTTTCTCACCACAGGCAAATGAGAAACACCATTTCTCACATATCATTTGTGCTCCTGCAAACCACCCTGAAGGTAAACAAATCTTAGTACTATTTCTACAGTTACGTTTACTCTTGTTAACTTGTTCTATTTTAATTTTCTGATTTGGGATTATTTAATTTCCAATTTATTCCCAAAAAATGTCATGCTAAATACACACATGACGCTAAGAGAAAGAACAGGGTATTTTGTACTGCCACATTCTTCCCATAAATGATGAATAAAATTTTAATCATGTTAAGAGCTATTGTAAGAAGCAACTGTTACAATGATCAGAGAAACATTTCTAAGCACTGACATTCAAGTGCTTTATTTTAATAAAAAAAGAATCTACTAGATGATAAACTGTAAGATTTCATTGATAAGTATTTACAAATATGTATGTCAACAGTAACATCTCATGCAATCAGGAGTACTTGTTAGCTATAATTAGCTAAAGCTACTGACTTAAAAACCCATGAACAATATAATAAGATTCTACTAATTATGTTTGTAGAAAAATTCTGGACTAGCATCTCAGGAGTATTAACTGCAAGTTATTTATCACAACAGGCAAATGCCCATCAGAAGTAAGGAGAGCTGCTGATATCTGAATTATAGCTGTTGGTAGAAATAGCTCTCAAACATTTAATTACAAGCTTCTTGGATTGCCCCATATTAAATAATCTGCTGCATTTTTTCTATGACCCTCAATATGTCAAAGAATCCCAAACATTATTTCTTTCTTCTCCAAAGTTAATCTTACAGTTCTTCCACAGAAGAAATAATAGGGATAAGAGACATTTACATATGCAGCACTGTCTTTTTTCAGTATCATTGATTATATAATCTTAAAATCCAAGGTATCTGTATTGACCAGACTAACAGAATTGTTATGCTTACACTGCATTTATTGTGGCAATCTCCTCTCAAAACAAGACTGGCCATAACCTTACATTTTGCAGTGCAAATATACCAATACTCTAAATCAATGTGTTCAAACTAGAAAGTACAGTTCAGATCAATGTTGTCTGAAGCTATCAAGGTAGCCACAAAGGCAGAGGTATTTATCATGATTTCAAACCCATCATATCATTAAGCCATCGCATGTAAACACTGAAAACTAATGCATCACTTAACTTTTGGGATACATGAATCCAGATGCGCACAACTGTATTTGCAACCTTTTTGCTTTGCCCCTGTTCCAAAATGCTTCCTCAAGGAAAGCACTACGTTAAACAAAAATGATGCAATGTCTCCTTAGAGAAAAGCAGTTGCTCTCAGTATCCATTAGTGCCATTATTTGAATGACTGATCTAACTTCTAGAGTAAAAAAGCAGAAATAACAGATATCTACCTCAGCCTGATGTTACCAGACTAAATGAAACCACCTCATTTTGACCGCCAAACTTTATTCTTACTGCCTATTTATATATAGCCTATAATTGCCTCTGAATTTCACACTATTCCAAGGCTTAAATAATTGCATATTACCCAACTGAAGATTCTCCCACAAACTAATGATTTAATATATCCATGCTGTTAATTAACACTCTCTTAGCTGCCTGATAGTTCAAGGGATGTGTAAATACAGTATCTTGTTTAAATCTTAACCAGTATTTATAAAAGGTTAAGACCTACTTCTTAACTATGCCTTACTTCAGAGGTGTCACTCATTTATCCCTAACGCAGGAATACACAGAAATTTAATACATCACCTACATCAGCCTTCTCTCTATTATCCACTGCTTATTGTATTTGCCTTGTTAAAAAAAAAAAAGAAAAAAGAAAAATAGCAGCTATTTTTATCTCCTTCCTCTTCTGCATTTACCATTTACCTCCCTGACTTGTTTCTCTGCTATCTGGAATACATTCTGCATCCTGGCTTTTCTGATTTCATCACTGCATATTCTAAAGTACTTCCTTTTCTTCAGAATTTTTGTTCTAATTTTCAGATATTTGAAAGCTTTTTATTCTTACATTTCCCTTATATCCTCTGCATACTACTATGCATCTAACAGAAATGAGTGTCAATCATATCAATGTATCTATTTCTTACAATGAGGTAAAAAAATTACAAGTACCCACTCTCATCAAATTACCTCTTGTCCTTGACTTTCAACCAGTTCCCCTCAGAATTCTGCCTTTATAACAACTTATGACTGTACATTCACAGTCATTAAAATTCTCTGAAGTAAGAGGTTTTCAGAGCAAGAACAAAAAAAAGAAATGGAGCTGCTTATCAGTACTAAGAAACAGCACCAATACTTCTTGAAAAGCACAGAAAGGCAGTCGCAGTACTGTGGAACCAGTTTATAGAAACATCAGCGTTAATTTGTCTTCTGAATTCATTCTTGAAACAAGCAAACCCTTTTAAGAGATAACAAGAATAAAATATTGTTATGAAGGTTTCAGAAATAGTCCTCAAGTTGTCACTTACTCCCAGTGTGTCAGACTGAGGTACATCTTTTCCAGCTAGTTGTTTCCTGCTGGCAGCACAGGGCAGTTGCATATCCAGTTTATGGGCTATTTTGTTCTCATAAAAGTCATAGAATGATCGGGGAAAACTTTAATTCTGTTTCTGAAAGTGAAAAAACTGCCTACTTTCAAACAGCCCACAGGCAGAGAATGGTGATTACCTCTCTCAGGTAGACACAGAGAAATAGAGAGGGTTTCCATTTTGAAAAAGTGTTATGAGGACGACAACACTGGGAATGCTGAGCACTAATACAAGATCTGGCCCTTATTTAGGATTTTGCTCAAGTCTGACGTTATTCACCTCTGGCAGAATACCAAGGGATACTGCACAAGGTTTCATTTTAAAATAATTTGTGTGCGCGCTGGTATCTTGTATCAAGCTGAGAAGGTAAATCACAGATAGCTATAACACGTTGCCTTGACATGTATTAAAAACCCTCTAGCCTTTTCTTTACTTGGTATAACACTGGAAAACTCCTTGTACCCAAGTCTACATTCCCTCCTACTCAGCTCTGCCTCTGAGGCAGGTGTCTAGCAGACACACACCTATTTACACATTTGCAAACAATTTGCTGAATTAGAAACCCACCTCTTCAAACTTAAGTAAACTGTGCTTTACCTTTTTCTGTAGCAAACAGAGAAGTAATCCCAAGTAAGTAGCACATAAAGCTGTTATGTATCAGACCCTAACCACATTTCAATGTTTTACTGGTCATAAATAACATACGCGAGTGCTTCCAGGACCAAATTGCTCTTTTGCTGCCAACATTAGTTGTTTAATGATCTGAATGGCAGAAGGTGCCAATTATTGTAACCCATGTTACAAGTGTCACTTAAAGCCACACTTGCAATTATTATACCTCTGTTGTAAATTTCTGTTCTTAGCTAGAGAGCTCAAGGCATGTAAGTTGAAGGAAACTGCTATTAATATTTATTGATTTCACCTACGGAAAAATATAATTCTTGACATGCTTACTGCCCACCACAGAGCAGCCACTTCACCAGTGCTTCCCAGCTGCTGGGAGAGGCCTGTGGTACCTTACACAAGGCATGGCACAGACCGGTTCTGCCAGGCTCATCATGACTCCAAGGGATCTACACAAGTTTATATCAATGACTTTCCATAAGAAATCCCAGCAATGGAAAGGTCAACAATAGCTCTAACACACCACTCATCAATATTAGTCCTACTCATCACTTAAAACTTACCTGAAACAGCCAGCATTTTGGCTTCCAGTAGCGCTGGTATTTGAGTCTCAATATCACTCACTTTCCTCCTCAAAGTATTGCAGAGTTTCTGACTCGAGCAAACCTAGATTGAGGCAGACAGCCATGATATATAATTCATTCATGTAAAAGTATACGGCGGTTTAAACGGGGCTTCAAATGTTCTTGGTTTACAGACATGACAAACATCACACAGCAAGGCAAAGGAGCTTAATAAGAAGTGACGTCCTTACAGAAATATCCAACGTGAAACTTCAAGGCTCTGCTGCACGTTCTGCTTCAAAACCAGGGAACAGTATTAGCATTAGCTACTTGCATGAGGGGGGTATTTTTCACACTACTAGTAACAGAGGCTGCACATAGAGGAAAGGCCATCTTACCTATCTGGTACAATTTCAGCATTAACAGCAATCCCTAGAATGGAGTGCAAACAAGCCAACTTCTGGAGTTTAAGATGCCACAACACAGAAAGTATGGCAGTTTTTATACAAAATACACCATGCTGCACATCTTAACTGAAAATAGGCAAAGCAGCCATCATTAATTGTCTACACAGGCAATAAATACAGCCATAGGATTTCAATACTGTTCAATACCGTACTGTTAGGAGACATAGCTGACTGGGGTTAAGGTTTCTGACTTCTCTCTTTTTTATCTTTTTAACTTAAAATTCCTAAGGAATGAATCAGGGCAGACATTGAAAGCATGGAAAGAAACAGGAGAAAATGGGAAAGGAAGTTCAACTGTTTCTGTACCTTACACTGAAGTTTACATTGTCACCTGAGAAGGACATTATACAGCATATACAATTTGTACAGTTCCCACATACTGAAATATGTTGGTTCTTAACTCCATATTGCATCATTTGTGAAGGAAAGCAAAATGAACAAGCAAAAAAAAAATACTTCAGCAAGCTAAGTCAAATCCCCTGTTCTGGAGGCAGACATCAAACACTCGCTTAAAATTGTACCTGACACTTGAGAAAACATTACATTCACTTGAACCAAGGGTAAAGCAATAGTCAAGAGAAGCACAGGCCTGTGGTGAAGAGATGAGATGTGAAATGAAATCTCCAGAGGAAAGTTTTCCTGCCCTCATTGACATTTCCTCCCCCCATAAAAAAACAAGAGTACATACTATACTTATTAACAGAAGCTCAGCTACCACTTTGCTTTAAGAGCACACACTTCTCAGCTCTAACAGCTTATCTGTTTGCACAATTAAAATATAGTAATTCAGATATGACACTAACTGTAAATCCTTTTAAATGGATAATACGCTCTTGCTTTAGCTCAGAGTATCTGTTAACCATAAATGGGTCATATTTTTTCTTCAGTCAACAGAACTATCCTCCAAGCACTAACTGTTACTATCTAAAGACCTCAGAGTCTTCCTATTAATTTAAAACACATATATCTCATCACTTCTGCACCTAGTACAATTTTTCAATTCCCACATATTTCACTTTGTTACAGTGCCCCCTTCCAAGTGACCTGCCTACTCATTCGCTTAAAGTGTTCTTAAAAACCCAAACCTGTCAAGAGGTGAATAAGCATGCTCAAAGAACCCAAAGGCCATTTCGGTCTCATGTCTCCAAAATAAATCTGAAAGATTTTAATGACTTCTTTCTAAGCAGCACTCTCTCTTTAGGGGTACTGTATGGCTCAGTGAATTGCAATTAGATGGGGAATTTTTCAGCTCCAGGAAAACTGCATGAATATATCCCATGCTGGTAGTAACTTAAAGTCATTACCACTAGACAGCTGTTTGGCAATTATGCAAAGTAAGCTGGGAGGTTTAATCAGTTTCTAGTGAACACTGTCCACTTTGTAAGCACTACTGTCAGAATGAAGCTCACTGGCATTCTTTATTAATGGACCAAGTGCAGGGGCGAGAGGCTGAGAGGCAGCTCCTCTAACTCAGAGAGATGACTCTTCTGGAACATGAGATAAGTAGGCTGCCGAGCCTCTGCTTGTACCAATGTCACATGTAGTCTGTAGATAAATGAACAACATTAATCTTCAGAGTTATCATATGGCATAGTTCGACAAAACTAAATGAGCAACTGGGAGAGGCAAAATAATATAACATCCTCTAAACTAACAACACTGCTCTTGCATTACATCAGTTCTACTCTACAAGCTCAAATTCATTTTTTCTAATTATTTTATCTTAATAACAGCTACCATTACTCATTAGAGTACTGAGCCACTAAGGAAAGGTTATTTCTTAGCTAACAGAGATGAACACTCCAATGCAGTGTCTTCTTCAGCTCCTTGGGAACATGCCATCCTCCCTGAACCAGTCTGCCTGCAAGCACCTATCCCTGTGGCCCCACCAATGCCTTTTCCCTGTTCTCAATGACAAGCTCTGCAGCAAACTTCAGCCTAAAAAAAAAAACACCAAACCTCCCTCCCAGCTTCAGGCAAGTTCCTCACAGGTGAAGATTACTGTATCTGTTGAAAAATCCTGTTCAGTGGTTTGTGGGTTTGGTTGTTGGTTTGGGGTTTTTGTGCAGACCTTCAAAAAAGGCTCTTGTTTAGGAATACACCTTACAAATCTGTGTTCAGACACCTAGATGCTACACAAAAAAGCAGTCTATCTGAAACCAGTAGGACGCCAGCTCACAAAGATACATAGAACCAAGATGAAAAACAGTAAAGTATCAAAAGCAAATTTGCCCACTGACATCCTTTTCCATCTTTCCAGTGTATGATGCTAATCTAAAGCAGCAAAAGCACATATTTTCTGAAGGAAGAAGGTGGATAAGGGAGATTGCTCCCTTCATTAACAGGTGAATCGTAGCTTTTGCAGCCTCAGCTGAAAGCAACACAGATAAGGCAGAGCCAGCCATATAAATGCTAGTTGCACAGAGGGAAAGAAAAGACTTTTGAAAAAGTCATGTTTTTCCCAGCTCTATTCAGTTTGAGAAGAAAATAATAGGATGAGATGATCTGAATAAATAAAAGGAAAAATGATTTGGAGAAGTCTCATTATGTGCTTCCTATTTATCTTCTCTAATAAATGCAAACCATCACATCGGAATAGAATGAAATTAAAATAATATTTTACCTATTGAATATTTAAAGAAACAAACAGGCGGTGGAGTTTTTACCTTGCAGACTTCTCAATTGTTATGCAATGCTTCAGGTCGTACTAGAAAAGCCTCTAAACACTTCAGTTATTAAAAGAAAAAAAAACCCACAATGTTTGAGGCACACATTTTCAGGGGAGAAGGCAAAATGTGTAGCTTTGCTTTCAGGCAGGTTGAAAGAACATATCACCCTGAGCTACTCTAATTCATTTTAGTAGATGAGCTGTAGGTCAAGGGCAATGAAGCTGGTTGAAGGGTCTGGAGCACAAGTCCTACAAGGAGTGGCTGAGGTAGCTGGGGCTTCTTAGTCTTGAGAAAAGGAGGCTGAGGGGAGACCTTATTGCTCTCTACAGCTACCTGCAAGGAGGGTGAAGAGAGGTGGGGGAACAAGCATTGGAACAGGCTGCTCAGGCAAGTGGTGGAATCACCATCCCTGGAGGTATTTATAAGGTGTCTAGATGTTGTGCTTAAGGATATGATCTAAAGGTGGAACAGGCAGGGTTGGACTCAATGATCTTGAAGGTCTCTTCCAACCCAAGTGATTCTATGATTCAATTACAATCTCTTTCTTGATACTTTACCCATAGCCATTTAAGAATACAGGAGGAAGCATCATGTCATAACGATCCAGTCTAATTTTTCCCAAGATGTGTGCATAAACAAGGAATAGAGGAGAAGGGACTCAAAGGAAAGTAGAAGAGAAGGATGGAAGGAGAAGACACAGTATTTAAACAGCCTTTTTAACAATGAATGCTAGAAGTATTGGTTAAGATGATTGGGAAGAATAAGGGTGAAACTTTCACTGGTTGCGGTGAATGCTACTAGAGAAAGAACATGAAAAATACACTTATTCAAGAGTACAAATTCATTACTCATTAAAACTCAGGAATATTTTCCACTCCATGTTCCATAGAGACCTATATGAATTAGCTACAATAAATGGACTGCTTTTCTAGGGCACTGCTGAAGCAAAGATGCTTTGTGGCTCACAGAGCTGTTCTGAAATAACAAGAAAACTTTAGTAGCCTCTTTCTTAGAAGAAGGCCATGTGAAATAACAAAATAAAAGGAAAAAGTATTAACATTTTCAGTTAGAAACAAAAGGTATGCCAAATATGACACATCAATTTTCTTTGTATTTTTAAAGGGGGGGGTGGTGGAATTAGATTGCTGGTTTGTTATTAGCAAAAGGGCAGGGAAATCAAGTACTTCATTAATGCTCTACCCTCATACCAACAAAGCCAGTCAGCTAGGAAAATAAGAGGCCCTGTATGAAGAGGAAAACATTCAGCTGTGACCAGAAGTCATTTTCATTTCATGAATCCAAGGAGTGGGCTCTTAAGTGGAGACCAGTGTGAAAACTGATCACTAGTAAACGTTAGCCAAGAAACACCAGATTACTCCAACTGCTTCCTTAAGCATAAGCTCTGTAGCCTGTCCAAATATAAATTGTGGGGGGTGGAGGGCTGTTTGAGTGTTTGTTTTGAAATATTTACATGCAAAATCTGTTCAGAAGAAACACTGCAAAAACAACTCTCTAAAGCTCAGACACTTTATTAAGATGTAAGCTATTTTCTACTTCTCTCAACATTCTGAAGAACTGAAAACTGAAGTGTACTTACTTTGGCAGTAGTTTCTTTAATGGACATGCTGAACGATTGTTCTTTTTCCTGAAGGCTAGAAGGGATTAAAATAAAATAAAATAAAATAAAGTTGAACACCTCTGCTCATTACTGCCCACTGCACAAAAAACACTTTCATATGGAAGCCCACAGGCTTTAAGATGACTCACACTAACACAAAAGAGCCAGTACAAAGATAAAAATCTGTATATTTTATTTCAGTGTTGCTAGTAACCAACCAGCCTTCCTTTTACCCAATTCTACTCACATAATCTTGTCTGCTCACAAAGTGGTTCACGCACAGCTTTACAGTTCATAATTAATGAATTTATAGGCATTTAACTTACTATTTGAAATAGAATTATGATTATTTGTGCAACCATAATTCCTTAGAAGTTCCCATCAGTGTCCAGGATGGGTGCTTTGCAAAGCCCCTAACACAAAGGCATTTCTGACACAAAGTCTGCAGTTCACTGTTCTCTTATAACCCAGATTCCAACTCTTGCCAGAAAAGTTCAACTGTAGTCACTTTTTCTCACAGGAGTTTTATATGAAATATCACTACTCAGTTTGTTTAATTTAATGAAAACCAGTAAATTTTTTGCACCAAGATTCCCCAACAGTGGTCTGAAATTGAGGTACCATGCACAATTTTATGAATAAATTAAAGGGTTTCCTCCACATACAAAACCAGATAGGTTTACTACCATAATATTACCAAACTTAACATCAACCTGTGCCTTCAGTGCTTGTAAATAAATTTGCAAATTTATTTTTTTCATATAAAGTTCAGAAATACAAGTCCAATCAAACATTAGGAGTTGGTATAAAAATGTATTTTGCAACTTTAATACTTCCCTCCCTGCTAATTCACAGGTGTACACTTTTATAGAGTGTTCAATTACTTGATCACAAACTATTTTCTCACAAACTTGGAGAAAAGAAAATAGCTTTGATTCAGCGTGCACAACAGTCAGCACCCCCACCAGCAGCATTTCAATTCTTCCTTTTAGCTGCATTGTAAAAACTACTTTCACAACCTACCACAGATGTACTTCCTGAATAAAGAACTATTAATTTATTTCTGAGCTTTTCTTTACTGTTCAGCACTGAAGTATCCAAACATTTCAGAAACATCACTGGATGTCTTGCAATGATACTCTCACAAGGTAAGAGAGCATTGTGTTCAGTTTACACGTAGAAGAAACAACTCTGTCTTATTCAGAAAGCCCTTTGAGAGACAGCATCTGTTTTGACACGCACACAGCTCCTGCTGCCTACCTCCATACATTTCAGTTTCCTTCTGAGAACTTGCTTCCTTGTATTTCCCACACACAGCACTGACTGGGTCCTCCTTCTGGCTGGGTCCTCCTTCGAGCGTCATCAGTTATGTAAGTCTGGGCCGCAAAGCACAGGAAGTCGGACCTGAACTCCCTTTCTGACCGCCATTGGGAGGGCCAGCTGGACTCGCTTGGCCAGCCACAGAGAGGCACTGGAGGCCTTGGAGGCAGAATTCAGCTGTGCAGCTATCGTCTCATCACGTTAATGAGACAGCTGTTTGCATTGCTTTCCCTGATGCCCTGTTTCATGGAGCACACACCTTTTCAATCTACAGCCCAGCGAGGCCAGGCACCTCATTACCACCGCAGCACGCGGGGGTTGCTCCAGCTCCAGATGAGGCGGCCCCCTCAGAAATAGCTCACAACAGCGTAAGTCAATGTCTGTCTAAGGCAACAAACAGAAATACAGCTTTCTAGCTACATAAAAGCGGTGGGATAACATTTCCCACATAGCAATCTCCAATTTCTCCCTTTTCGACAGCAATATATGGGCAAAACACAAAATAGTACACGGTAACAATGCCATTATCAGCTTCCTGCCTGCCTCTGGGCATGCCAGAGGGAAAGCACTATTTAGCCATTGCTTTTCTAAGGCTCTGCAGCTCCCAGTGACTTTCAGCATCTCCCACAGTTGGGTTGGAGCTGGTCAGGTTACGTAAAAGAGAGCTTGGCTTTGTGTACAGATGTCAACAGGGAGCAGCAAGGCTGCAGTGTGTAATTGAATGAATAATGGGTGAGTGACCCAATTGTTCTGAAACTGCCTTATAAAATTCAACTTTAAAGACCCTGGCTATCATAAAAATGTAAAGTGCAGTTATAGCCAGAAGAACAACAGTATGAAGATGGCACCTTTATTTAACAAATCTACTCCATGTGCCTTTCCTCTTATCTGTTTGCTTTCCTCACAGAAACCCCTGCAGGTTCATACAGTGTTTTGCTCTGCAGAATTCACACGGCTAACAGGAGAGATTCTGTTTTTATTTCTTTTTAAACCATACATCCAAAACAGCATTACACACTACAACCCAATTGTTGAGTCCATATTGCTAAGGATGCAGAAGCCCATGTGGACTTTCAGCTCCACGTGTGGAGCGGGAAACAAACATCTTTTTTAAACCCAGTTTTGTTTTTTTACAAGCACCTATCAAGTCACTGTAAAATAAATAAGGGATTGCGCACTGCCATTTCAATGACAGCAGAACTACAGCTTTAACACAATTTTGAAAAACTACAGTTATCTTAAAAGTATATTTATCTGACACTTATCAATTCAGAATATCATTAGTAAGTCGCCAATTTGACTCAAGTAGCAGTCACATTAACCACAGACTTGAGAGGATCCTTTTGCTGCAGTTACAGCATTCATGCAGTCTCCTACAAATTTATTTATATTATTTATGGTATGAATTTCACTGTAGTATCCCGATTCAAATCCTTGTTAGCCTTCAGAGCAATACTGTAGGAATCCCTTATCCCTTTTAGAGATTAGCCCATCATACAATTCACACGTTGCAATCAAAACTGTAAAAACCAGTCAGTTACCAACTATGAACAGCTTTTAACCAAGTTTATTCCTGGGTTGTGTCCTACTACCACAAAACGCCATCACAGAGGAGGCCTTCTCAAGCTTTCCAATTAACTGACAAGCTAATGACCCACAAGAGAAACCTGCAGTCAATACCAATTCATTCTACCGACAAAGGGCCTAAGCAGCCGTGATCTGTTACATGTGACTTGAACCAGAAACAGTATTTTCTTTTACCGCCACCCTGGAGCATCATATTTCATTTTAAGAGGGGTATTCTGACTGCTTAAAAATTGCTTTACTTATTACTACCAGGAAAATGGCTTTTAAAAGAGCTCCTTGGAATAACATTAAATTCTCGCCTGGGAAAGCATCCATAGTTTTGGCTCACTGCTGTTCTTCTCTGGCAAAAACAGCTAATCAAGAATTCGACTGCTTGTCCTCACAGTCTCTGCAATCTTTTGTAAGGGCCATTTAGGAGTTACTTCTCAAATTCAATATAAGGTAACTTCATCACAGAGAAAGCAAAGTTGTTGACCCAGATGATGGAAGGACTGGAATAAGAAAGGAGTTCAATTAACGCAAATTTAACTGACCAAATGCAGGAAAAGAAAAGGTTTTAACACTTGCAGAACTGGCAGCAATCTATACATCATGTGTAATTTCCTCATTCACACAGATGACCATATAGGCCTATCATCTAAATGGCTTGCAATGGATTTACATGCATTAGGATCCACAGTGAGAAGAAAAGGAATGCAGCCTTGCTACATCCCAGGGCCTCATTGTATACACATTACACCAGAACAGGAAAGCAGGAGCTGAGGAATTACCCTTTCTGAATGATGAATGAAGTAATACCTTGGCAAAACACAGACTTCAGCTGGAGAACTGCAAGAGGATGTGGGAATGCTGCATAATCAGGAGCTGAGGCTGACTTGGCATGTCATAATAGACTATGGGAAAAACGCAAAGCTCTGAATACTTGCAACAAGGCAATGCCTTTTAAGTATCTCATTTTAGTGACCTTAAAGAAAAATAGGTGTTGAGTATGTTGAATTCACAGTCGGAACCTGCTAAGAGAATGTTTGTAATCAGGGATGGTCTGCTGGCAAAATAAAATGAGCCAATTCAGTGCAACAGGGGACAGAAGGAAAGCTGAGAACTGAGTAGTCTGGTTCGCAGATCCCTCACTATAACAGGCTTACCACATTAAATGTCATGATATAACAGATAATGTTTTAAAAGTCTCTTAAAGAATATTCCAACGACTTTACTATCAGGAATTACAGATACTGTGGAAGTGGCTTTGTCCAGAGAAAGGCTGACTAGCACAATACTGGGAAGAAAGCTTTCATCTCAAGGAAGGCAAGCTTCTGAACGTCTTTCCTTCCACTTTGCTTGTATACTTCCCTTAGCATACCAGGCTATTGTGCATTTATGCTTTGCTTCCTAAGAAAAAAAATCAAAGAATGAAACTGGGCAAAAGGCAAGTTATGCTGTTCTTTACACTCGAGATACATACACACTGCTTAAACAGAAACAGTTCCTCTATTAGTGACAAAACACGTATACAGCAAGAGAAGAAATGGAGTCAGAATGTTGTTTCCATAACTGCACAATAGAACATACACAGTAACAGTGTGAAATAATGTACTGGAAATTCTTATTTTCATACAGAAATTAAGCTGCCATCTCTGATCTCTGCCTGAAAAGACTGAAAAACAAAAGGATGCCCTTTAACAGGAAATATTTTGCCTTACATTATTGGCATCTAAAAAATTATTCTAGATTTTGTTATTTCATTCTATCACAATACACTGCTTAAGCAAAAGAGGACTTTAATTTCTTTAAAACTAAGCGCAATTCAGAACAATTTAAAATCATCCATATTTGAACTTCTAATTCAAGAGTGATAGCCCAGAATCCTACGCTCAGATTGCACGCATATGAGAAAGTATGAAGGACTGAACCCACAATTCACATGAATATGTATTCCCTCCAAGATAAAATCATTATTA
This sequence comes from Heliornis fulica, assembly GCA_013399135.1. Lineage (NCBI taxonomy): Eukaryota > Metazoa > Chordata > Aves > Gruiformes > Heliornithidae > Heliornis > Heliornis fulica. The sequence continues at coordinate 228,816 of VXBZ01004862.1, read as the reverse complement.
AGGATTATTTTCTTGACTACCGGCAAATTTTAACAGTTCACAGTACATCTGAATTTGGCCCAGAGTAATGAGACAGCCCGCAACAGATAACCTCATTGTAATGGTCACAGCCTGCAGAGAGCATGACTTTTCCAACTTTAAGTCTTCTAACATGATTCCTGCTCTGATTTGGAAGTCACAAGAAGCTGCACACTCTTAGAAGATGAAAACATACAAACCAAGCCCTGCACTTGTAATCTTGCTTTTACCAGCAAACAGAAGCTGACCTTCTAAAAACACCTTTGTCCGGTCCTTTGCAAAAGAAATAAGTGTTACTGGGGGAACATTTGGCATAAACACCTGCTACAGCCTACATCAAGGGAAAAGCCAGCAAAAATCTAGGGACTTCACTCACATTCCTTTAAGGAAGAATTCCACAATACAAAATCAAATCAAACAATCGATAACTTTCTTGTACTTTTACGGTTCTCTTGATGTGCATATCTCAGTAAGCTTTGAAGACAAGTCAGAGAAAAAAAAAGCTTTTGAACAAAACTATACTTAACAAGCAGCAGCTTTAAGCTAGACATCTACAACTAGGGCTAAAAGAAAAAATAAGAAAGCATACTTGTACTTAAAGTTGTCTTGAGCAAAAATCAAGAAATTCAGTGTTACAGATACCTTCTGCATTTTTTCACCAGGACAAGAACTTTGAGGGTGCTGCAGGCCCTATGTTTCCACTCAATTATGAGCACTCAGAACTAGACTGCATTAAATGTACTAATGTGAAATGATGCTTTTTGATTTCTTTCCAACTTTCCCCACAAAGTTCAATTCTACTTAGTCAAGGAAAATACTGGACAGCAAGATTGTCATCCTACGTGAACTGCTCGTAACCCTGGCTGGACTACATATTACCATACCAGGAAAGCAATTTTTCAGTCAAGTATGTACATTCCTTTTCATCTTTGTGCAATGATCTGTGAGAATTTTAAAAAAAATAAAAAACAGAGATTTTCACAGCAGCATATCTGTGTTGGGAAGCAAAATCATCCTTTAAGCCTAAGTCAGGGTTTTCCAAACAAACTCTGATTTTTCCTTAAACAATGCAGCCCACAGAAAACTTCTATAAGACAACAGAGCAGAAAAATTCTGTTGAACTGATGTGGTGAAAGTCTGATTTCTCTATCTAAACTTGCCAGTGCTCTTGACTTTGACACTAAACAGGAGAGAAAAGTTGTGTTTAATTCATACTGAAAATAAGTTTGTGGCAGTTGCAAGGACTAGTCACCTGAATTAGATGTAAAACACAAAGCGTTGCCTTGGAAAGCTTCCAAACTAAAAAATTAATCTGATCTGAGGCAAAAATTATCAAGATGCACTTTAAGGTACAAGATGATTGGTCCTTCTGCACATTTCAGTCAACAGACCTCCACAAGGAATATGAATGAGAACCCAAAATTATACGCCTAGCTCTGAACCAGAGAACTGATTTTGCTCCAGTAATTTTCTCCTCTTCTAAGCTATCATTTGCAGAGCAGTACTTCTTCACTGTTGCTTTATGTCAAGGACTGCTCCAATACATGTGCTAGAGCAAAATTTATCAAGAAGCAGAACTAGAAGTACACTTTCCCCATGTCTTGGTATACCCTCCACTTACCGATGTTTTCCTACTGACTCACAGGTTGCTGGGTGGCCGCAGTCTCTGCGGACTCACAAAGAGTTATACCTATATGCCATATGAAGCAGACTATAACAACTCATCATCCTGCCCAGCTGCTTTATACACAAGAACTCTAAACTGAAATGAAGTGTATTTGCTGCAGTGCTGATCAGGTACTAGCCACAATTATGGTCGACTTTCAAAAGAATCAAGATGTTAAATAACACCTCACAATTTTTTGTAACAATGATTAATGAGGTTTATTTATTTTTTGAATGCCTTAAGTAGAATTGACGCAGCGCTTCTGTCTGCATAGTATGGTAGGTAGGTTTTTTAAATAAAAATCATTCCAACAGAAACAACCAGTTCACAGTCACTTGAAGATGCTGCTGCTTGCATCTTTAACAATGCTGCCAAGCTGAATTTTCATTACCATATATTGAGAAATCTCCTGGTCCTATAACACACTGGTCAGCCAAACGAACTGGCCATCTGTTTCAACCAACCATTCGAGTGGTGCTGTTCTTCTCACCACTCTTCTGCCAGCTGCTGCCACAGAGCAGTTGTGGCAGTTGTTGCTCCAGCTACCACGACGGGAGCATCAGACTGAAAACAAAGGCACAATCAAACAGCTATCAGCAGCAGCAGTTCATCGTGTTCACTTTACCCTCTTTTCTGGTGAGTCAGGAGATGCCCATTCTGCTGCATCTCTCTGGAGTGCACAAGAACCAGAGCTTGTATACAGCAGCTGTAATTATTCTCCTAAGAATAATATCCATTGTACTTCACAGACTGAAAGGTTCTGTCCCTGGGTACTGTTGTTAGCTGTTTCTCTATTATATACAAACAAAATCGGTACCATACATCGATTGGGACAGCTGGTCATTTTCCCCTCAAGAGAAATAAATCTCATCGTATGCGTACCCAAGGGAATCAGCACACATGTGGCCTGGACTTTATAGGCTGCTACATCACACAGGACACTGTTTGGGCAAGCAGGGGATACCAGATGCTCAGCAGGGAAAATCAGATCCCTCATTACACTGCACACGTTGGTACCTCAGCAGGTGGCACTCCTTTCTGCTGGGACTTCTTCCTTCTGTAATGCTCCTTGGAAGGACAAAAAGTGCCTCCAAGATTGCTCTAAAATACTTTGGTTGCTAGGAATGGCTTTATCCTGCAAACTGGAATATTTGCTGTCTCCTTTCCTTGCTGTATTTCAAACCTTTCTCATCCTTCCTAAGGAAGGCCACTGCCTATGGTGCAAGAGCAAGACACCTATCTTCATCCCCACAAGAGGGCTGCCCACTGACCCCAGCAGGATCACAGTCACTAAGAACTGTGTCACAGACCAAAGGACTCCACTCAGACACAGGCAACTCGGTCAAGATGTCCTCTTGCCACAATTTCAAGTTGTGGCAGCTCTTGTTTTAGGACTTTTGTTTACACCTTTGCAAGAAGAAAATTCACTTCATGTGCTGAAGCAGAAATATTACATGGCATGCCAGGCTTGCAGTGTGCAGTTTCTTCTAGAGTTGCTCCCAAAAGCAAGAGGGAAAGAAAAAAAAACAAAAAACAAAAAAAAACCCCAACCCACCAAAATATACAAAGCCACTTGCCCAAGGAGTCTACGCTTTAATCCTAGGCTGAGAACAAAGGATGAAATTAATCCTAGTAGACAGAATGGACAGGAAAACACCTATCTAACTACAAAAAGAAAGCTGAGCCTCCTGATCAGTCAGCTCACAAAGGAAGAGGCAGACCTCTTCTGTCACCTATGACTCATCACAACAGCCTGCACCCTACTTCCTTGAGAAAGCACAGATCACGGCCTCCTCCAAACACAAAGCCAGCCATAAGACTAGCAGAAAATGAGACAATGCTACAATCAAAGCTTGGTTTGGGTTATGACATTTCACATGAAATTTAGTTGCCCTCAAAAAGTCCCTTTTAGCAGAGGAAGCTGACTGCATGGCCAGTTGCTCCAAGCCTCTTCCAGGGCAAAGCACTCACTCCCCATATGCCAAGGAACATTCTCTCTGGCTCTGCTCCTCTGCTGCAACCCCACTCCTGCAGGTTTTGTGAAGTTGCAGAGTGCAGAATAAAATGGATCAGTGAATCAGTAAACAAAAGAAGTATTGTTAAAAACAGGCACCAGTTCATGAGCCTGTGCGAACCTCGTGAAGTTTGACAAGGACATGTGCAAGGTCCTGCACTTGGGTTGGGACAATCCTCGCTACCAATACAGGCTGGGGAATGATGTGATAGAAAGTAGCCCTGCAGAATCTGCCCCTCTACTCCACTCTCATGAGACCCTCGTCTGGAGTACTGTGTCCAGCTCTGGAGCCCTCAACACACCCAGGACATGGACATCTGGGAGAGGGTCCAGAGCAGGGCCATGAGGATGATCAGAGGGCTGGAGCACCTCTCCTATCAAGACAAACAGAGAGTTGGGCTTGTTCAGCCTGGAGAATGCTCAAGGGAGACTTCAGAGCAGCCTTCAAGTACCTGAAAGGGACCTACAAGAAAGCTGGTGAGAGGCTGTTTGCAAGGGAATGCAGCAATAGGATGAGGGACAATGGTTTTAAACTAGATTTAGATTAGACATTAGGAAGTTCTTCACTATGAGCGTGGTGAGACACCGGAACTGGTTGCCCAGAGAGATGATGGAGGCCCCATCCCTGGCCACATTCAAGGCCAGGCTTGATAAAGCTGTGAGCAACCTGATCTAGTTAAAAGTGTCCCTGCTTACTGCAGGGGGGTGTTGGACTAGATGACATGTAAAGGTCCCTTCCAATCTAGGACATTTTAAGATTCTGTGATTCATTATACCTACCTATAGTAGCAGCAGTATCAGCCGTATTTTGAAAACCCCATAATGGTATTTTAGTTCATCTCGTGTAGCACAGAAAGAGACGTGTTTCCTACCAGAGAGAACAGTTTTTAAATTATGTATTAAGTTTAAAATAACGACAACAAAAAAAAATTGGAAAGGATGGAGGAAAAAGAGGAAAAGGCCCTAGGTCAAAGGCAGAAGGCAAATACTCACAGTGACCTGTGCATCATCCTCATGTCATGGAGGATGAATTATCACTGGCTGAAATTAAGTCAAAACAAACAGGCCTGGGGAGTAGCTGAAGCTGTCAGAATCCCTGAAGTCTCTCATACCCACAGCCTATGATGGTGACAGAAGTAAACAATGCAGTAAGCAGTTTCTGGTGCTATGCAGCACTTCTTCACGTGGTGCATTCCATATACAAACACTGTTTTCCAAATCCTGCAAACCTTAAATAACTGAACTAGTGAGGTGCTCTCTCTTCTTTGACTGTTACTCAGTGATGAAGCCTTAGTTGTGGTCGCCACAAGTTACTGGTTTTGTCTGCTCATCGATTGCTCAAGACACTCATTCCATCATGCATATTTATAAGAGGAAAACAAAGGGAGAAAAGCTGTCTCCTCTCTCTTCTATTTTATTTCTTCACATTACTTTTCCATATTATCCTTTCTCTGGACTTCTGATATTTTACAGCAATAGCGTGTGGACAGATAGCTGGGGTGGGGGGGGTGGAGAGAGAGATTGAGAGAGCGAGTGATTTAAGGAAGGGAAAAAGAAGAAACACTGTCATACAAAGCAGGGAACAGTACAGAGGAAAGAGCCCAGAAGCTTTATCAGCTCACACAGCATGGGGGAAACAGTCTTACATGGCACAAACACACATGCTTTTCCCACCACTAGTGGACTGCAAGTGGTATCAGGTGGGGACTACTGATGGCAGGAGGGATAAAGGCCAGTCAGAAGGGCAGAAAGCCTTTCTGCTAAGGGAGCACCGTGGGATTGCTGGCACCCTCCCAGGACAGAGACATGATGAAGCACCATGTGAAAATCACCCACCAAGAGGAAGAGACAGAATAGGATTAAGTTGCAGGAGAATGTGAAAACATACAGCCAGGTCCAGGACCAGCTAAAAAGTTACACAATGATATGATATGCTTAGAAGTCTACTAAACTATCACAGTCTTTGTGGTCCAACTTATAACACAATATAGGAATCTCTCCTGAAAATACTCAGAAAGTTCTCTGTTAAAAAAAAAGTTTAGATATTTTGCCTCAAACCTACCTACCGACATCACTTTCTAGTTATAACTGAGCTTAACAACTATGGGCGTGAAATCAAGAAAAACACAATGAAACAACTCCAAACCTCAAACCCCGTGAAATAAACCCAAAAGGGAAGACTTTGAGTGTATCAGGTGTTTAAGAATAAACTCTGCTGTCCCAGGCACTTCCTCAGCAGTCAGGAAAGCAAGCAGCCTGTGCGCTACAGGAGAAACTATATGATGCTATAAGGCCAGGTGATCCCTCTGCTCTTTGTATTTGTGCTACCTTTCTATTCTCGGAGATACTTTTTTTTATATGTACAGCCATTTTCACAAAAATAGCCAAAGAAAGCCACATATTTAAAAAGGACTTTTCTGAATGGACAGCATGTTAGCCAACAAACAACAGACATCTTTTTGAAAGGATAAGGTGAAATTTGTTTGGATGCTTCTGAATACCATTCTTTAAAAGCTAAGATTTGTTGTTCTTAAAAAGCTGAGGCAAATAAGCACAGCTGCATTCAAACTTCTCCTGTAATTTCACATAGCTTACTAACCACTAATTTGACTAGAAATTTCATGCGGACATATATGTTGAGTAATAAAAAATGTACACAGCAGTCTCTCCTCATGACAGTACATCACAGCCCATTCCAAACAGCACTTTTCCTAAGTTACTATGCAAAGTTAGGTATAAGTCTTTTTTATTCTTTTTTTCCCTCCAACTTCTCCCAAGTAAACCAACTTTTCTAAAAAAAACACCTTTTTTTTTTGCTTTATCAGGCTTTGACCTCAAATGAAGCTGCTGAAGGCTTTGAGTATATTCCAACTAATAAGGTTTTCAACCCCCTGAGCATTTGAATTTCACTTTGAATTAATCTTTGTCAGATGAGCTCCAGGCATCACTAAAGCAAAGCAAACTAGTTGCATGAAACTCGAAATTCAGTTCCTTGTGCCACTGACCATGACAATACTATAATAACTAATATACAGAGCCGAGAATTTCCCTATCTTCAGAAGATCCCCCATACCCACTGTGGAACAAATTCTTACTAATTAAAAATCACTCCATGGGAAGGGTGGAAAAATAGGTGGAGCATGCAAATATTTTGAAAGATATTTCATTTCTTTCAACCAGCAGTCAGTGCCCAGACAATAGTCCAGATGGAGCTGTGCAATTTATTTTAAGGATGATATGCTGTACTATCACATGCATCTGGAGATATGGATAAAACCAAAAGAGAATATGCAAAATCACACGAAGTATGAGTATAGCATAACAGGCTTTTCATTGTGAAATGAAGAGAAACAAAAAAAGGAAGCAACAGGTCTTGCTTTATAATTAGAAGATTCAGGTTGCACTTAAAAACATGCATTTCTGGAACGATGTCCTCTTCAGCAGAGGACATAGAAATTATCTATTTTATTACCTTTTACGATCTCCAGGAAAAAGTACTTCACACTGAAACACTTAGACCTATTTTCCTCCAATTTCAACACAGTGTCTTTATTTAAGAGACAGACACACGCCACGGTGTGCCCAACACCAGCTGCTCCCAACCTCTCAGCACACCTCCATGCAATCTCACACAAGTGAACTGAGCTTCTGCACTGCAGTTTCCTTGGTTTACGATACTGATTTACACCCTTTAATTTATGAAGGGCAATTAGGCCTGTATGGGTGAGCAGGAGGACCATATTCTGTTGTCTCAACCTCCACAGGAATCTCTGTCATAACACAAGCCAACATGTGTGTTTGCACATTAGCCAGCCAGGTTTTAAGCTCAGCTTCCAACAGCCCTCAAGGAAGAGACCAGAGTTAAGTTGTCTAACATTTCTCAATTCCTCAGATCCACAGCGTGCTATTGTTACTGACAATGGCTTTTTGTTTTCAAGAAGTCCTCCACATACAGAAGATAAACAAGACAAAACAAAAAATTATTAATCTTCCTGAAAGTAACAATGTTTGACAAGAAAAACAAGCTTTGAAACAATGCTCAGCCCAGTGTTACAGTAGTTTGCTCTCTTGCTTCTGCATACTTCGATCTGGTCAATTATTCTTCAATTAATACATTTCTTCACATTCCCTGAAGTTTGTTTTAATAAGTTACTACTTAATAGCTTTTAGACCAAGAAAACAAAATAATCTGTATTTCAAAGTGAGCTGCAAGCCACTTAATACATTTCATTACAGCACGGATTGTCTTAAGAGATGCTTCGCATGAGCCCTGTGTTATCCCAGTGCCAAATGCAGCGCACACACCAAACAAATGATTACAGAGAAGCACACTGCAGCAGCGCTATTCCAACTGCACTGTGCCAGTCAGTCAAAGTACACAGCACCTTCGAACCCAATACTCAGGAGCTTGTCATTTACAGCCCATCGATACCAAACATCTACATAAACACTGACCTTTAGTGTATGCGCATGTGTAATAGCTTTATTTCTCACACATACAGCCCTGACTTCAAAGACAATAATATTTTTGCCCTCTGCAATGGTTCATAAAGTGTTTGTTTCCAGAAAAATCTCTTTCATGTTAAATATCCCAAGACTTTGGAATTTCAAACTAACACACTGAACTGGCTTCATTGAGTATTTTAACCTGTTACCTAACACAGAACTGCTCTCACGGAGCACTGATTTAGGATAAGTCAATGCAAGTTGCCACAAGGGAAATTCAGGCTAGAGAAGAGACAAAAAATTCACAGCAAGGGTGATGAAATACCAGATGCCTAGCAAGGCTGCAAAATCTCCATCCTTGGAGATATGCAAAACTCAGACAGATGGGGTCCTGAGCAACCTGATCTCACTTGGAAATCATGGCCCTGCTTTCAGCAGGAGTTTGGCAAGATGACCTCCTAAATTATTCTATAATTGCATTGACAATGCAGGGAATGTCTATAGGTGCATGGGAAGTACATCAACACCACATGTCTTACTACCTGCTTGCTGCTTTTTTATCTTAGTGAAAGAGACAACAGAACACAACTGGATGCAGACAGATCACTGTACTTGAGGTATGTTAGACTGCACACCTTTAAAAGGAAGACACCCACCACTTTGTTCAGTTTAACAGTGAGCCAAACTCTCACTCTTAATTAACCACAACCATTGCAGGAGCATATTCATCCCCTCAGCCCTTTTGGCTATAAGGTCTGCTCTGAAAGCAAGAAGTGGCAGAGAATCCGTGCTGGAAACTCATCTATTGACCATAATGCAGAGACAGCTCCGAGATGCTTTCAGCCACCTCAAGTAGCAAGTGGTCTGGGGAAGAGATTTGAGAACAGAAAGGTAAGAAAGGGGCCACATGACAGAGTCAAACGGTGGGGTCACACAGCTGGGCTGGAGATTTCAGCCTGTACTCCCGAGGCAGCTTGTGCATTTTTCAATTGAGCAGCAGGCACAGCATATACAATTCTTGGGCAGATTTTTGAATGGGATTTACAAGACCAAGACGATACATCACGTAGAGAAAACATCTACAAGGTGTTTTTAATTCAAAGAGAGACACCATCTCCTGCAGAGAGATGCTGCTGAACAGGCAGTGAGTGGTACCTTGCGTCTTTGAACGGCTGCATCAGCCGGGTTGCAGCACATTCCTACCAGCTCACTTTGCTTTAAAGTTGAGAAGAAAGAGGGAAGAAAATTAAAAAAAAAAATAGCACTTCATCGATGTATAATTTCCAACTCCCTCAACAACTATGAGTACCAGGTCTCTCATCTTACCAGAGTGCTATAATAAATAATTCTCTCCACTTTCACTCTCCCAGAGTCAAGACAGATCTTTTGCCTGTGACCTTTCTGGCCTTGTGTCAGATTTCTGCCTTTGCATTCCTGGATACATTAATGCCAAGCTTAAAAACTGTGCTGGAGCTTGCTCCCTGCTGTAACACTGAAATCCTTGGCAGGCAAGAGCTCACTCTGAGGCTGTAGGTACAGATCCAGGCAGGCTGCAGAGGACTTAAATGCAGAGCTTCCATATTCTGAACCATAGAGTTTAGCTTCCACACAACCATGCCACGGGCACTGATGTTAGGTCTGGTCAGAAAAAAGTTTGACAAGAGCACACAAGTATAACCTGACATAGGAGAGTTAAACTGCTCCCGAAGGCTGTCACTCACTTGCCTAGGCGGGTTACCTGTGCAGCCAAAACCAGCATTTATTTGTCCTCGCTTGCAATAAGCAAACTCCACCTACGGTCAAGAGAGCAGAACCACCCCACCACTGGCCTTGGTAGCACAAAGATCAACAAACAAAAATAAACTAGAAAGGCTACACTCAAGACATCTGTTTAAAATGACCAGAAAGGAAAGAAACTCATTCTAAATCTTCATTCAAGTTCTGAACCTACTTCAAATAACAAATGCCTGTATTCCCTGAAGTGATTGTGCTACTCGTGGTGCCAGTGAACAAAGAACACTTAGCAAGTTCCTCCTGAATCAGTTCTAATTTAACTCATTAAATAATTTCAAAGAGTTAAGTGCAACTTAAATGTTTTATCAGCAATATGAAAAGGAAAAAATAATTCTAAATATTCTTTTGTAAGTAAATCCAAACCTAAAAGAAAATTCAAATCAAAGCACAGGTTCTCAGACTACCTGAGACCTTATATTCCTCAACCACAGGCATAAGATACTATTAAAATAAACTAAACTTAATTCATTAAACTATTTCCCAAAACCTAAAGTTATAAACAAACCTCAAAAGAAAGGAATATGTCCTCTATGAAATGTTCTGCTGACTTCAGAAAAAAACCCTGTATGAATTAGCACACATGAGCAGCAATTTCTCATGAATGTTAATATAACCAAACTAAATTCAATAAAGATGAAGGGAGAAAAAAAATTGCAAGCAACATAGTTATTGCTTATCTAGAAGAAATACAAGTTGGGATAAACAGAGTTCTTATTTTGTCCTGGTGACACAGCAGCAGAAATACTTTCAAAGTTCCAGCACCAACGTCCCACTGATTGCCAGTACAGTTTAGGCCCTGAAGCACTTCTATTCCTTTTGTAAATAAACATGAGGTTATTTCCAAAGAGTTCCCAATAGTAGCTACTTCTCTATTTAAAGGAACATCATGCTTTGCATTTAACTGTAGGTGTCCCAAAAGTCTTCATTCTGTATCCTTTCCCCCACTACCTGGAGTCCACTGTCTGAGCCTCACACTCATAACATCAGACTTGATTATGTAGGAAGTTTACTGAAACGAAGAGCATCTCTAATACTTATTTGGACAGTGCTTAGAACACACTTTCAGGCTGAAATATGTTTTTAATTACTGCATTACTAAGCTGGGGAAAAAAAATCCACCAGTTAATGAGAAATAGTTTAAACTGATGATAGGTATTAACAGTTGATGAATACATATGCTTTTTGTAGGTGGCTCTTTACCATAAAAAATATTAAGTGCAAGACCTTTGAATAACTACAAAGTTTTCTTTCCTGAGGAAGTGTATTAATATTAGAACTCCAACATCTGTTCTTAGAAAATTGTAAAGTGTTTGAATCCAGCTAATTAGCTGGCACAACTACAAAGACAACTGATAGCCAACACAACAGTACATTGGGAAGATACAAGAGTCTACAACACTGACAACATACTGAAACTTAAATACCTCTTTATTGTCCCTGGAAGATCCAGACTGAATGGAATTTGATAGGAGGATGCTAATGTGTCATCCACAGCCTTCCTGATTTCCAGTAGCTCTCTCAGAGAAACACAGCCAAGTAGAGCAGCCAGTTCACAGTCCTGTGACTGAATAAGCCTGTCTTGTTCTTCAATTTCTCGTCTTAGCTGTTGATCTTTTGCTTCTAATACAGCCAGCCTTGCTTGGAGGTCTTCAATTTCTTTCTGCATAGAACAGAAACCTAAGTTTACTATCACCCCTGTTAAAGAAACCCCTATGCCCTAAGAGAAATGCATACAAGTCTCAGGAGTAGCTTGAATTAAGGTTGTCCAACATCAAATGAGAAGACATCCGTTTGTTGACGCACAAAAAATTCTTACATCTATTGTATTTACAAACTCTAGCCCTTCCTCGGTCTGAAAATCCCTAACTCCATTTCAACACCAAATTTCAGGTTCAAACACAAACTATCACTTACCTTTTACCTTTAAAATTCATGGGTATTTCCTAAGTTAGAACCTGAAAACAAACAAACAAAAAAAACCAACCAAACAACAAACCTCAATTCAACCACAACAGAATCTTGCTACAGACTCACGGCTAAAGTGATCAACCATCTGTTTGTCCTTCAGAATATCCGTGCAACTGTTCCTGTGTCAGATACAGGGTGAAGTGGTGAATCCCTGTTTGTCCAGTTCACTTGATTATCAATACTTCATTAAAAGCACAAAATCCCTGCCTTCACTCAAAGTGACCAGAGCTTCAGCCAGTGTTGCACTTTTCTTGCCAGAAGTTCAAACCATGTGGATTATGATACTGATGTTTCTTATACATGCACATTCTAATTTTGCCTTGAAAACACAATAGGCAGCTTGCTCCCAAGGAAGGGGCATCTCGTGAAGCAGTCTGAGTGTCCGAGTTATTTACTGTATGCACCTCGGCTCACGCGTCCCAGAATTTTAAAAGAGAGTTTAAAAAATAAGAAAAAAATATCAAAATCAAAGGACAAGTACTTGTTCTTGAAGTAGTTGAACGCCATTCTGGAAAATCTGGTTGTATTCCTACGTTTCTTACAGTCTCTGTGAAGCTTTGTAAGCCACTTAAAATATTTCCACACAGCCACAGACTGAATGTTCTCAATTTTTCATATAAGCAACAAGAGGGGTCTCTGAAGTGCTATCTGTAGACTCTCAACAGAAATCAAAGCTCATAATTCTCTGACCATATTCTGTCCAGCTACAGAGAACAACTAAAAAATAAAAAAAATAAAACCCCACACACCAGGTAAATAACTAGGCACTACAAAAATGAGCTTAGAAATGACCACATAGCTTTTTATGGTAATTCACTACATTTTCTACCTGTAAAATGGAAAAAAAAAAATATCTTCACCCAAAGCGATGTTATGGAGATAAAATTAAGTGATTTTAAATCACTCATTGATTAATGCTGTAAAAAGAGCCTATTCACAAATTAACAAACCTGCAACCAAAGGAGGGTTTGAGTGGCATACCACAAAAGGGTTCTGGGGCCAAATACCAAGTAATGAAGATAAAATGGTATTCTCAATATCTGAAGAAGCACTTTCCATCTTCAGCAATGTACGAGGCAGGGATCCAGGAAAAAAGAAAAGGCATACTCACATAATTAAAGGCTCCCATAAAATATATATATATATATATATATATACACACAGAGATAACTGACTGGCACTGCTTTGCTCTCCAGTGCTTCAGTCTGAAAACATTAAAAGAATGTTAAGGTTTCAATGTAATTAAAGTGAAGTTTAGTTTACTAGTGCACATTTTGTCAGCAAACGTATTTTTAGGTTTGCTGCACTGCAACAAGCTCCCCGAGTATCACTCAAAACAAGAAACAGCCCTTGCATGTTAAAAGGTTGACTGGCTCAAAAGTTCAACTTATATTAGTGCTGCTCACTAGATTAATCAATTATTTTCCTCCTTTTTGGGTTTTAGATTTAGTGACAAGAGAACACAGTGGTCCATGTTTCAACCCATAGGCATTTGTCAAGAACAGTAGGGTCAGCAGGTCAAAAACATCCGTTTTGTTTCTTTCAGTCTCAAATCAGGCTTTTAGTGCGCACAAAGGACAATTCTGTCTCTGTGTTACTGGCTTGGGAATACTGCCAAAATCTTAATGGGCCCTGCTTAATACAAAGACCTTCATATTCTTCGAAAACATAGTAATTGCAGTCACTGCAGTAAGCAACCTACATGGGAACAGAAAGGGAAATGAAGAGAATTTGGTTTTACAAACACACTTTTAGCACTGAAATGTTTTTACAACGTAAATAGATACCAGAAGCACACAATCTGCATTCACTGAGAGAAAGCTGTTCTGCTCGAGAATAGTTCACAGGCATTCTTGGGAGAATGGACATTTTAGTCAGTAAACTGGAATTCTCTGGTGTTCTTTCCAGAAATGCAAAGAAGTCTTTAATGTACTCTTGATCAGCCTCCAGGGATGGATAAAAAGGACTTAAAAGTCTCAGCATGGAATAGCAGATGATATTCAGCTCACTAAACATAAGCTGCAGTTTTATTTTCTGGATCTGAATTGAAACTGAGATTTCTAACACAATGGCTAATCACCACTGATCATCAGCCTCCAGCTTTGCTTATGGTCTAGTGTTCTCCAAGAAGTACAGACAGCGCTAAAAAGATTACCTAAAATTTACATATTAATGTCCCATGTTCTTAAATCCCTGAAGACAAATGTGGAACCAACAGGAGAAAGGGTAGAAAGAAAAGGAAGAGGAAGGAAAAGCAAGGCTTAGGGAAAAAAAAAAAAAGATGATTTCCGATCACGTGAGATTTTGCGCAGAAGGGCATCCATAAAGGATGCTGGTCATCACAGGTCAGCCTTCAGTCATAAATCTCAAATTCATGACAATTTTGATCAAATGCTCAAAAGTAGCATGCCTGTATAACAATGTGGCTAATTTTTCCATCGTATAATTACTTAAGACTCCACGCCAGCTTATGTTTTTATAGCTGCTTCTGGCGAATCTTCATTCTTAAGTACAGCAATTTTCATCTAAATAGCTTAAAATGGCTGGATAGACATCTAAATTTTCCAGAACAGTTTTCTTGAACTACAACCGGATTTCCTCTTGTGTGTCGACTAAATAAATCCAAACAATAAAAAATAGGTGTTGAGTAGAATAGAAAAGGCATTTCCTCATCTAAGTAAGGTTTTGCAATGGCTAAGATGCTTTTTCTCCAATTCTTTTGGGGAGGGTGAGTGTGTCTATGTGCACAGAGAACAGATGAGTATACTATCAGATTTCCCAAAAGAAAAACAATCAAAAATAATGAGGTTTCAAGAGGAGGACACGGATTGGGGGAGAGGAGGAAGAAGAAAACTAGACCTACCAGCTCTCTAAGATGTCACCTCACACGGTATGATTCCCAAGGTTTAAAAGGGCATTAAACAAAGACTTGTATTCAACAGTAACCTGAGATTTTTTGAAGGATAGTGAAGAGAGCTAAATTTTACTTAAAAGGCTTGCAGATTTAAAATTGGACAGAAGCCATCTTAAAAACATTTCATTTGCCAAATTACGACGTTGTGACATCATGTGTCAGTGTAAAGTTATTGTTGGCAAATGCCAACTGCTCTGTGACGATTCCTTCATCCTTATGAAATGCATCAATCATCTTTCACAAACAAAAGCTGGTAAATCATGCATTTATAGTCAACTCTAATCAGAAATGAATGAGAGATTGCTTCCTTCAAAACTTTTTGTCTTCAACTAACTGCCGAAGATCAGTGAAATATTAAAATGGCAAATTAGAACATAAAGAGCACACTTAAAAAGATAATGAGGAACATTAAAGCACGCACACAAGCCACCGAGCTTTCCAGTTCTGCTTCTCTGTAATGAGATTAACACAACTCCTGTGGCTGCCATCTCCAATCATCACTTAGATTATCAACTGGACTACAGCCAAGGCTCTAATTGCAGCACAGAAAAAAAAGTCACTATTACAATAAATTTATTTAATTCTATGTGACAGCTTACAAGCTCTTCCCCACACAGCAGTGGTTTTTATAGACAGTTTTGCAGTCCTGTTACCTGTAACCATTTCTTTTCCTGAAAAAGTTGGTTTCGTTTTGTAGCAGAAACCCGTGTCCTCTCTTCATAAATGGATTTCCAAAGTTTATGTTCATTTTCATGCCAAAGCTTGGTTTCTTCTTGTCTATCTCTTAGAAAAAAAGAAAAAAAAAGTAATTAGTGTTATCACCAAGTATCAACATCGCAAAGATTAGATAGGTAAGAACGCTACATGTCACTTTCAGAGTCCTAATGCTTCACCACCAGAACTATTACATCTTAAGCAGAGACAGCTAGAGAACAAGAGATGTTTTTCCTTGGCATATCTTCCTTTATTATCTCAAACATTTACACTGTTTTTACAACATGCTGAAGAAGGAAAAAGAAAAACGGAAAACTTGTATAGCTTTAGGCTTCCTCCAGCTTTTTCATATTTCAGAAATTTATCCATCACTGCCTTGAAAGAGACAAAACTAAGGCATGTAATTCCTATCAATACAGAAAAAAAAATATCTCCTAAGACAGAAGTTTAGAAACTTGCCAAAGCCATTTTTGCAGCTTCTGTCAGCTTTTGGAGACTACATTAGAGATCATCTGGAGTGTTTGCTCCACGATGCCAAATTTTACTTCTCTCTCACACAGCGAGTCCTTTCAAAATTGCAGTCAGTGGGATTCCTCACAGTGGTTGGTACAACCCTCAGCTGTAAATCTGTGCGTGATTGGACCCCAAGGTAATCAGGGCATTACATTAAGTGTCAAGTCCATAATGAGCCTCTCTGAACACACCTGCAAACAATGCAAACCTATTTTGTCTTGTATATCCCTGCAGAAAGACATGCACACTTGCAAGGCCAATTGCATTTCTGTGTCAACCTCTAGAGACAAGTGCAAGCATTTCCACATAAAGGGTACTGATGCATTTCAGTATCTTTTCTTCAACAAGATATTAATCTCAAAGGATGTTTTTGAAGCATGACTTCCCATCATATTCTTGCAAAGCAAATACATCCATGCCACATAAAAACCATGCATCACAGGCCTCATTTAAGTATGATTATTCACACAGTTATGATCTCCATGCACAGCTGTAACAAATACGGAGAAAAAGAAGTTCCCATCTCTTCTGCAGGACCAACAGAAGGCAGACAGGCTTTACTCCCTCTCTACAGGCTCAAGCAGGTGCTAAAAATCAAAATAAAAGCCTGGCACTGAAACATAAATGGCATTAATACTTCAGCAAAACAGACATAATGACAGTGCAACTGCATTTCTGGAATAACAAAATAGACCAGGGACACCCATGCTATGAAGTGCAAGGCCATCACTGCCTTACAACCATTATAGATTGCTGAACTAACCACACTTCCCATCAGCTTTGAAGTTGCCCTCTTTTAGCAAGAGCTGCATCTTTCTGAACGGTGTATACAACTGAAATGTCTGAGCGGCTGGTCATTAAGTTAGGAAACATTTCATGATAAGCATAGGTCATTCTCAGAACCTCCTTGGAAATCATATGCCTAACTGGTCCTGAGGAAAGAGAAACAGGATCTCTCTGATCTCCCAAACCTGAGTGATTGCACAAACATGATATTGTTCCTAAGCCAAGCATCACCAAACCTGGTTCCTACTACCTGCCTACAATAATATCCTGTGTCAACACCAAACACATTTACCTAAAAACTCAACTCATCACTTAAGTAAAATAAAACCAGGACATGAATTTCAGTCTCATGTATTAAACAAATAACCTGCTATACACACTTCTCATTTTAAAAGTCCCTTATTTGCAAAGAGATGAGTGTGGCATAACTACAGTAAGATTGCAATGATCTGGTCTTCTGGGGCTAGTCTGATCATCTTTTTAATTTTCTAGGTGAAAAACAGAAACTTTGGCTATTTGGTTTGTTCCAATTCAAAACAAAAATAAAAATCGACACCTACAAATTTTCCTTGAATTAGCAGTCATATTTTCTACTCTGCATTGTCTACAAATACTGTTGGAACAGAAAAAAATTAAACAATCCTACTGAAGACAAAGGGCACACTTTCTGCATCAGCAAGAGTCAGATACCATAAAAAGCTGTGTGAAAGGCTACAAGAATCAAGTGAGGAAAAGAAATGGTGTGACAATAGCCAAACTCATAGAAAGGAGTGTGCACAAGACAGGAAAGGGAAGAGGACATTCATCTGACCCTGAAGAGTGGCACTGCTCTCAGACCTGTACAAAGAGAAGAGTTGCAGATATAATCATCCAAAGAACAAAAACACTTTCATAAATGCAGATTATATATTTTATATCCATAACAAAAGAAAGAATAAGCTATGTATTTCAATGACACTTTAGTGAACTCTCTTTCTGTGACTCCAAAGACAAGATCACCTCCAAAGACAGTCATTACTACAAGATAATGCATAAAGTGGACACACTTTAACAACAAAACACAGAAGTTTGTATCTTTAAGGAATCGTAAAACAGCTTCTTGGAGCCTCAGAAGGTAAAAGGAAACCATTCTGAGAGAGTAAAGGTTGTTTTAAACTTGCCTCATTACTAAATACCATAAATAGTGGCTAAAAATACCCTTAGAAGTCTCAAATATCACAATACAATCCTATTACCTGTACTGATTTTATCTAATTTTCATGGATATAAAAAAAAATTATACCCAGATGTATTGACTAGCATGCTGCAGCCTTTAATTGCACAAGCTGCCAGAAAACAAAAAGGTTTTCTTCTTTCATTTGCACTACTGTATTTGAGAATAGATTCCAATACCTAAGATGAATCTTCTTACTTCTAAAAAGCAACCAGTAGCACTGCTGAAGAAAGACCTAGAAAGAGAAACAAATTTTTCTTCCTAAGCTAACTATCTCCCTTGGGTCATCTGACACATCTCACATTCTCCCCAATCTTTGAAGTTGTTATTCCTTCAAGAGAAGCTGAGAATTTATTTTGGTGACTTTGTACAGTGCTGAGCACATTACTGCCACAGAACAAGGGATGCATAAAAAGGAAGCTCCCAAAGACTACACGTATCAAAAAAGAATGTGTTTTTAATTTATATTAAAATATTTTTTCATTGCCTGAAAATGAGCATCAGAATTAACTCCACAAGGAACCATTGCTCAAGCTGCATTGCTGTTGTATGCTCAAGCTTCCATGTCAAGGATTCAATCCCATTCCCACAAAATGAGAGAGAAAAGTTCCCTTTAATTCACCAGTTCATCATGATCTATGTTTTTCAGGGCAATTCTGAAAGAATTGTAGAGAGAAAAAAGAAGAGGGGGGGGGAAAAAAAGGGTTGTGGGGGTAGGAGGTTCACAAGCTCCATATTGATATGTTATATGGTCCTCTATTACAACTGCTCATAAATTGTATTTGGCATTTTGAAGCATTGTTTTGCATAATAAGGTACAAACAAACTTACCGATGATCGGTAGCCCAGTGCAATGCTGCTTGTACTTGTGCAACAAACCTATCCAGAAAACTGCTAATTGAAGGATGCCTTGAAGGAAGCTGAAATTTTAAAGATTTTTTCTCTTTCTCCAGTTCTTCCAGTTTCCGTCTAAAGTTATCAGCTAGAAATTAAATTTAAAAATTAAAAAAAAAAGTTATTCAACAGTGACAAAAGGGTTCCATTTTACCTAAAAGAAGGTGTCAATCAATAAAAAGCAGAATCCACCAGACAAACAGATAGAATATATCAGTTTGTTTTACTGAAGGATGAACTAGTAAGACCATAATGGAAAACATCAGATAACCCTGACGTTAAGGTACTTTATGACAAGAACAAACCCACAGGCTTCTCAGAACATTCACAGAGTTAATCTGGTAAGACTCCAAAGAATTGGCTCGAATCTATCATCTGTGTTCTTTCCCTAGCATAACAGCTCTCAGCTTGATTCTTTGAAAACTCCTACTCTTCACTGCTCCAGTCTTAAAAGAGTCTGAGATGGCACTTAGGCATTTAAAGTCTGACCTTTTAAACACTGCATTACTGTGTCAAGAATTGAAGAATCATATATGATATCTCAGCAATATCTCTCCAGCAGAAAATGTATGTGCAATTATAGCAATCAAAGAATTATCTCATTCCAGGCTCTCCTGAACTATGCTTTATCACCCAACAAAACAAATTTATTTTCAAGATTAAAAATATCAGTGGTCGTTATGGTGGAGTCAAAAGCACACGCTTAACTCCCTAATTTTCTTAAACACTTCTCTGCCTAAAGTTCATTCTTCCTTTGTCTTCCTTCCTACATGGAAAACAAAGGAACAGATTTCCAATATCAAATTATTATTTCTGGTACACATATTCTCTATTATTTATAGTGTCAGCACAGTAGCAAAATCACACTAGCCTGACTGATAACAAGCCTGGCTGGTCCAAACCAGAACACCTTTGATGATACATTAGTCAAATCAGAGAGTTTTGAGCTAGCCCACAAATGGAAACCCTTTACAGTTCAGTATTTTCCTCGTGACCTCGCCTACAATTTTGCGTGATTAGCATTCCTTCCCTTCTAACATTTTCAGCACAACATGGTACTATCAGAATTAGCATCCATCTGTGCATGCTTTTTACTGCTTATTTTCTTTCGTTATCCTCAAAGGGGTTTCAAGGGTGTTTAATATTTTCTGGTTTAGGGAAATGATCCACTTTTACCGTAATCTACCATTAGTATTGATCCCCCTTCCACTTCTGTGTCCATGGAGTGGAATAAAGACAAAGAATGTACTAATGAGACTAGATCTCCTCCCTAGGCCAGCTGACGGTTCCAGGACAGCTAAACTCCTGTTGCTTCTGCCATTAGGGTGTTAAAACCCTAGCAGAAGACTCTCACTGAAATGATGGCCACCCAAGTTGCTGCAGGGCCCAGGCCTTGCCCCAACAATCATGTGTATGTGCGGGAATGGTGGTCTTGCAACAGAGAAACACCTCTTCAGCACCAGAGCTGAATCACATCTGCAGCTGAGTGGTTTCCTCCTATCCCTAATCAGCACAAGAAAACTGAAATTTGGGGCTGAATGAGACTTCTGAGCCTATGCTTTGGCCAGAGAAAACACATCAGCATTCACATTTTGTGTGGAATTTCAAACACTGCCATAAAAACACCACTGTTACAAACAGAACCGTGTTGGATTGTGACCAATGACCACTGAATGCCAAAACGCATGGAAACATCTCCCTTTACTCAAACTGTTCACCATTACGCTTCCTGTGTTACCCAAGCGGGAGTTGTGGCAACCCTCCACAGTCATTCATGGATGCTGTCATTGTTCTTTCACATAATTACACTCACACTGCGTTTGTGCGTCCACTTGTTTCACCATTCTACTCCTACCCATCCTGGCCCTAGAAACAGGCTATTTTGAGAAGGAAAACAGATGAGGGGATACACGTGCCAATTCATTCTCTCACTAATTCTTGGCTGCATCCTGCTTTATATACAGCAGTCCACACAGAATTCAATTAGCTTCTACTAATAGACACTTCTAAATAATTTGCTTCCTGGCATTCTATAAGTACTATTGCTGGCCATATCTACTTGACACCTCTCAGAACTAAATGATGGTTTACCCTTTCAGCATTGCATTCAGGAGTTATATCTCAAGAGACTCCACCATTACTGAGCACCTGGCTTTTAGGCCGCTCTCCTGCAAAAGAGACCTCTTGGTTTGACTCAGCTGACATCTTTGGGGCATAGAGTGACCAAAGCACCTCAGTGTAAGCTGCAGAGCAGGGAACTATGCAAATAAGGCTTATCTCAGTCCAGCTTTCCCCAATGCAGCTCAAGAGAGATCTGGACCAAGCCAAAGTAATGGAAATGATCCCAAGTCTCGCAAACACGACATGAAAAAGAAAGCAATAAGCAAGGTTCCTCAACCTTGGGGAGCTAAACAGAGGGGAGTAACTTATACTACTATTACATACCAGGACCCTGCAAAGAAAGCAGTAACATGCTTTTCATCTCTCCTCAGAACTTTAGTCCTCAATAACAAACCTGAGTCACAAAGGAGATGAGGAAAAACACTAGAGATAGTAAAGCATTAACTGCTTGAGACAGCCAGGAAGTCTCCACCATTGTTGGCTTTCAGTTCAAACAGCTCTCAGGAATAGCTCTGGCAGACTTTTTAAGATTGAGGTTAGCAAGATTAAATGTGTTCTCTTGAGATCCATTCCCACCATACTTTCTAGGATTTTCCAGCCAAGTAGCAGACAGTGAAGGCCTTTACTGTTCTTAAACCATCAGACTCAAGGACATCACTTTGTTTTATCTTCATTTTAGTCTTTAAAGCATATTATTTCAACACAGAAAAGACCTTCCAGGATCCCAGAGCTCACTGATGGACTGAGACACCAAAAGAAACCACACACACTCAGATATCCCCATCACACACAAAGACTTAATACCTTACTCTTCTGTCTCACACATACCTCAAATAAGTCATTTAACACACAGCTCGCATGCAAAAAGCAATCCCCCCATTTGATGGCAGACTTATATGAAGGACTTTCAATATATTCGATACACACCATTTTATAGACAAGCATTTGCAATAAAGCTTAATTTCTCTTTACCAGCCTTTTATTTCACTGCATTCTATTGCTAGCTTGCAACAGTCCTGCAGATACCCTAGACAAAATTTCTACTTCAGTGCCAAAAGCAAAAGTCAACCCTTAAATTACCCTCCATCCCTATCTGTTACTGCCTGGTGCACTTCAGCCACCACACTCAATTTAAAGCCAACCTGGGATACAGGCCTGGAAGATGCTAACTGCTGTTCTCATTAACAGACAGCAGTCGGGGAACTGTATTGTCTCAAAGACCATGTTTTGTAATAGCTTTGAGCAAAGGAAGCAATCTCTGTAATTTTTAATTGGTCATATGAGAACATCTGGGCTACCTCTTTACTTTTTACATATTATATTCATTTTATTCCCTTGAAGAGTCACATTATCAAAACTATTTATCATTGTTTAAAAACATTTAAGAAAATCATCACTGTAAGGACAGAACATCATTTGCTACATACTGCATATATTTATGGTTATTTGTGTTCTTTGCTGATAGGAGTGATGACAATCCACAGTGCTATTCTACAAACTGCTGGACATTACGGAAGTGTTCCTTGATAGTTTGACTAGAAAAGGCCATTTGATCCTGCCCCACAATCCTGTAAACAATCCCCACCCACTTGCCCTTACTTCCTCAAAAAATGCAAAGGCTCTAAACTAGGACTTGCACGGTGTTTACACACCTAAATCACACACTGCAGCCCTAAAATCTTTCTCTTACCTGATAGACACTTCCAGAGCCATATAATCTCCCCAGCACTGACCTTCTTAAAAAAACTTCCAAGATGACTTATGCGGTTCTGTATGTTCAGCATCAAATATATGGTTACCTGTTTTGTAAGAACTACAGAAGTCCCAGGTTCAGATGCAAAGAACCCTCTTCTGGCAGTCTGTCTCAAACCTAGTAGCAAGTCTTTTAGAGAGAGGAGACTAAGAAGCAGGGTGCAAAGTGCCCCTTTACCTTCAGACTTCTGCTGAATGTCAAATGCTTGTCAGCTGAAAGACTTCCTGAGCAAGACACTACCCCTAGATCACTTCACTGCTTTGAGAGGCAAAAGGGAAAAAAAAGTAAAAAAAAATACAAAAAAAAAAAATCAAGATTGACATGTACCCACCAGAAACTTCTCTTTTCTTAGGCTCTCTATGCTTTTGGTCTAAAAAATTTTTAAAAATAATTTCAAAATGGAATTGTGAATTACATAAACATATATCCCATTTGTTAATTTTAAACCTAAGGTCTGATGATCTTGTCTTGCATTTCCTTTTTTTTTTTTCCCTGTATATAAAGCAAAACATTCCTCCTTCGCTTTCCCTGCACATTATTAACTTCAGCATCATCATGTTCAAATTGCACCAGTCATTTTCCAGAGCAGAGAGCCTTTCATTAGCTAAAGCAATGCTACAAGACTAAGAAGTGAGGCGAGCTCTAATGCAGAGCTTGAAGACGTGACTGAAATGCAGCTGGAGAACAGACTAGTAAGCAAGGTGCCCACAGCATGATTACTAGCACTGGCCTTCTGCAAAGTTACACAAACCAACATCCAGAAGTGACATGTGGAGACACACCCTGTGATCAAGCCCCACCAGAAAATCTGCGCTGGCATGGGCCTCCTTCTCTCTCTCTAAGTCTCTTATCTCTCTACACAGGCTGCAGGTGCTGTCAGGGGCTTGCTCAAGTGAAGGTCACAGATTCTTCCATATTCCTCCAGGGCTGGCTCCTGCCTGGCCATGGTACCTCTCCATGGGCTCCACATGCGGTCTCTGTATCCTCCATGGGCTGCGGGGGGCAGGACACCCAGTTCACCATGGTATTCTCCACAGGTCACAGGGAATCTTCTCTCAGCGCCTCCTCCTCCCCCTTCTTCACTGACCTTGGTGTCTGCAGAGTTTCTTATATCTTCTCACTCCCCTCTCTGGTGGCAAAATGCGGCTGTTTGCATTTTTCTCTCTCTGAAATGTGATTCCCAGAGTCGCTGTGACCAGTGCTTGTTGGCCTGGCTGGCCTTGTCGGCAACAGGGTTTGGGAGTTTGGCCTTGGGAGCCCAGCTGGGATTTGCTTTGTTGGACCCTTAAGAAACTGTCTAGCTGCTTCTTGCAGAAGCCACCCTGCAAAACCTCCACAGTGACATACCCTTCTAATTCCTGCTTTACCCTGCCAAGATGATTGCCCCCCATTCTGGTGCTAACGTTAAACTATTAACCTGAAGGGAACAAAAGGGTACACATCTCCTGCATTCCCAGCCAGAGTGAAGGCACCAGAGTAGCCAAAATGTACAGCAATGACCTGATGTCACATTTGATGCCACAAGTTTCCCCTGCTGCAGGCAACACCAGCTGTCTACTGTCTCTCCAGTCCTTTTTCTTTCCCAGCAATGAGACACAATTCAGGTGGGGGAGGACAGGGAAGGAAATCTGGTACTCAAAACAGTCCCTGAGAGAGAAGCCACAAAGAAGGGTGTCTGGAGGATTCCTTACAAGGATTGTTCCAGTAGCCTTTCTGCCTCTCAGCAAACTCTGCATTTCCCCCCTATCAGCCCATACCAGTTACAAGCCAGGAAATTCCTGCATCCTTAAAGCACATATAACATTTCAGAATTTGATGTAATGAATGCCAGTGTTACATCAGAGAAGTCTGAAAGCTTTCAAAAAAACCAAAAGAACAAACACATTTCAGCTGTTATACTTCTTATAAAAAGAAACTTGACACGTTGGCAGATATTGATTTCCCCCTTCTAATTCATGTTGAATTTACGAGCATTCATTTAGGCTTTGGATGAAAAGTTAAATTCTCAGAAGCTTCACTGATGCTTCCCCCAGAGCACAACACCAAGTTTCACCATCTACAGTTTACATCCTAACACCAAAAAATTCTAAGCTGTACATTAAACTTCCCAGAAGGGCACTAGCACAAGCCTAGTTAAGCCCTTCAGCACAGATTTTGAGCAGTGTCCCTATTTCATAGAGCATCCACCGCAGCAATTCTGCTGACAGGCTGCCATTCAGATCTGTAACATGCTCTGACTCTTGGTAATTGAAATTAAATGGAGTAGTGATTTATACAGGCACAAGCTGTAGGACTCAGTGGGTTTTCTGAGGGTGTAGGTAGTTACTTTCAATATCAGTAGGATGATAAGTAAGAAGACACAAAGCCAGAAAGGTTTTACCAGCACACCTCTGGGAAAGAAGAAGTTGAGAGCCCAGCAGGAAACATCAGAGTCCTGACTTGGGTGATTAATCTTTTAAGCTACTTCGCCAACATTAGAAAAAATTTGGTTTCCCATGTTTCTTCCTCATTATCACCTGGCAATGATATTGGCTGAACTATCCTCACAGCTGTTCTTTCTAGGCTGAGTTTAAGGTACATCAAGACTATCTGGGTAAAGCTGCATTACAATTTCCTATAACGTGACTATCCTGCAAGCAAATTAGTTATTATTTGCCATCTCACAGAGGAACTCCAATGGAAGCTCAGACAACAGAAAAAAAAAATATCCTCTTCCAAGGAATTTACAATCAACAAATGACATTCTGAGAGACAAATCGAGAGGACAAAGTATCAGACATGCAATATGGGGGGAAATTTTGTACAATAATTTCAGCGTACCAGTAGGGGCTTAATCTCCACTGCTCTTAATCTGACAACTCTGAAAAAGATTACATTTTTATGGTATTAATACCAAAGTTTTTAAATACTTATGATGCTCTTACTCTTAACATCACAGCATAAACTAGCCACTTTCATAATTTTTCAAATACTGGAGTAGTTACATTTTTCTAAAGTGCCTGACATACATAACAGTTGCTGAAATAGTGGGCAGCTCTCTGTACGCAACAGCCCCTTACTAGTCTTTGTAACTGCATTAAAATAAAGGCAAAATTCCAGCATCTATCCCATAGAGTTCTTGTCTTCAGAATTGCTGCATTTGTAAATTACTTCAAACACCACCAGAGTTTTAATGTGTAGGCATTTTTTGGAGACATGATTTCTGTTTTAGTATATTCACAGTACAAAATAAACAGTGCCCTGTTGATGTTTATGAAACTATGAAAAGCAAACAGTTGAGTTTCCAATGAAACCACCAAGATGCCTAGATTTCCAATATGACTCTACAATAAAAATCATTTACAGTAACATCAAAAGATACATTAAAGGAAAAAAGCTGATTGCTAGTGCACTTTATATCAACATTATTCTGTAGGCAGTGCTGACAGTACTGTCACTACACATGAAATTGCAGAGAAATAAAGAAAAACATGTACCACTGGTTCCATGCTAAATCTGCATTAAAAAAAAAAAGGCTATGCAGCACAATGGCATAGATGCCTACTAAATTCTACTCTTAAAAAGATCCCTCAAGACAAGAAAGACAGCAGAAATCAATGCCAAGCTCCTCATCTTGAGATACAGCTCCTTCTTTTATTGGAGATGTTAGAGGAAGAGCTTTGGTAAAGGTTTCCAATCAGCACAGTTCACATACATGAACATTTGTCAGCTATACATTAATGTCAACTGTGGATGATTCAATCCTAATTTGCTATATCCTTTTCCTTGCTCCAGGAATCACTAAGCCAATACCCTGCCTTTCTTCACCGCCTCTGAAAAAATGACGTGGGTTGATTACAAGACAGGCCAGTCAATTAACAGTGAAACAATCCAATACTCTACAACTACTTCCAATACATTGTGATATACCGGTCATTATTATAAAGCAAGTTCTATATAATAAGAAATTTTAAAATCTGGTGGGCTATATATAGGCTTTTATATCAATGATTTTATAGCTAGAGACACAGTCAGATTATGTTGGGATTTTTTTTTTTATACCAGGCTCAATTTAAGAATGTATTGTGAATCTAAAGTGCTTTGTTCCAGCTGTCAATCAAAGAAAAGGCTCCTTTGTTATTGCCTAACCGGAATATATTGAGAATGTCACCTTAAAGCACACCATCTAAAAGATTTTTTTTTGTGAAAGTCATTGAAAACTAGTATAGATAATATATAAAGTATTCTGCAAAGGTTTATCTTCATACTTTCAAAGGCTGTAAAAATGCACAACAAAACACCACAAAGTTTAGGCTAAGACACACCAGTGAGTAAGCGTAGAGTTGCTTTATGTTGAAGTTCGAAAGAAAACAGCACAAGTTTTAAAGCGTGCTGTATATTAAGTTGTGCAATATTCTCCAAGTACTACAGTATGTGGAGAAATCGACCTGCGGTTCTGCTTAAGCTCCCAGCTACATATCAGCATCGCCACAACGAAAACGCAGTTAGGCATGATCTTCTTTCTGTGGCATGACACGCTGGTGGAAAGGTATCAAATATTCCCTCCTATAGAATGGATAGCAGAGAGAATTATAAAGATAATATAAATATGTAAAGGGTGAGTGTCAGGAGGATGGATCCAGGCTATTCTCAGTCATGGCCAGATAGGACAAGGGGCAGTGGGTCCAAGCTGGAACACAGGAAGTTCCATCTGAATGTAAGGAAAAACTTTTTCACTGTGAGGGTGACGGATTACTGGAACAGGCTGCCCAGAAAGGTTGTGGAGTCTCCTTCTCTGGAGATATTCAAGACCAATCTGGACATGTTCCTATGTGATCTATTCTAGATGATCCTGCTCAGGCAGAGGGGTTGGACTGGATGGCCTTTCAAGGTCTCTTCCAGCTCCTAATGTTCTGTGATTCTGTGTGAAATACATGTAAATAACCCCAAACCAATTGCTCTGAAAGCTGCAGCAGGAAACAGAAACCTGACACTTTCCTCCAGAAGGAAAAGGCAAGAGAGAAGTAAATGAGTACCTTTTTATGTTAACTGAGCTGGAAACAGTGTATCTATTCGTTATGGATGAGAACCTGGATGCCAGAGTTTTGCTAAGCAAAAGATCAGCAGGTATACCTCTCAGATAACAACTCTGTACTGGAAATCACACACTTTCACAGACTGCTGTTCATTTAAACCCATCTGAAAACTCAACAGTACACCAGTCCTGCAGGTTCTTACTCTAAAAATGATCCAGTCCATATGGCAGGACAAGAGAGCACAGAGGGTTGGCAACTCAGGGGCACCATCTCTCTGAAACCAGATCTGTACCAACACAACTTAGTAGAATCAATGCCCCCACCACATTCTACTCATAATGGAGGCTTCCAGGTACAAGGAAGGTGGCAATTTTGACAAGCTTAGTCTTGGAGCTGCCCAAATTTCCCTGCCTGGGAAAAAGAATAAAACAACTAAATACAAGGCAGGTAACCACCTCCACACTATGCGGCATACAATCAGAAACAAACAAAAAACTTGGATGACTTGCTCTAAAGCCCAAGATACTACAAACAAAGCACTGTAAGAGTATCTCAGCTTCTGTTTGCACAACCTCATCCATCCTCCAGTAGTTTTACAAAATGTCTTTTGAAATTATCAGCTGTTCAAGAGAATTACAGGAAGACAGACAAGAGTTGTTTGATTTCCCTGTAGGGAGCTCACAAAACAATCTATCCATCTGCTTTGCACTGGAAATCATAGAATCACAGAGCTGTAGGGGTTGGAAGGGACCTCAAGAGATCATCGAGTCCAACCCCCCTTCCAAAGCAGGTTCCCTAAAGCAGGTCACACAGGTTGGTGTACAGATGGGTCTTGAATATGTCCAGAGAAAGAGACTCCACAACCCCCCTGGGCAGCCTGTTCCAGTGCTCCATCACCCTCACCGTGAAGAAGGTCTTTCACATATTGGTGCGGAATGTCCTGAGTTCCAACTTGTGACCATTGCCCCTTGTCCTGTCCCCACAGGCCACTGAGAAGGGGTTGGCCATCTCCCTTTGTCTCCCACTCTTCAAATATTTATAAATATTATAGAGAATATTATGAGATCCCCTCTCAGTCTTCTCAAGGCTGAACAGCCCCAGCTCACTCAGCCTTTCTTCACAGGAGAGATGCTCCAGATCCTTAATCATCTTTGTGTCCCTCCGCTGGACACTCTCCAGGAGATCCCTGTCTGTTTTGTACCAGAAAGAATATGATGAACACATGAAAGGAATTAACACAAAACATCACTGACACAGATATATTTTCCTTAATACTGGCTCCCCATAAGGCTTGCAAAACACTGAATGCTAACCAAAATATCATAGGAACCTGCAAATTGTAAGCATAGGGTTAGAACAAAAAATAATAAAAGCAAGGAAAAACAGTAGTTACACCATAATCAAGTCAGCCCATCTAGAAAGAGTAATTTTTCATAGTCGAGGGAGGGAGGGAGAATAGGGATATACAGCAGGGTTTCATGGAAAGGGTTCTGCCACAGTAGTGCCAGGTGGCTTCAAGTTATACTCAGCAATCTCCCTTCTGAGCAGATTCTACAGTGCTGCTACAAGATCTCAGATGAATAACCACACTACTTTCAGCTTCTAGGTCCTGCCTATAAAAAAGTAGAGAGTAACAATTGCTCCATAGGGGCTTCATTAAGCTTAATTAACACCTGTGTGAGATCTTCAGATAAAAGGATTGCTGTAATTACACAATCTGAACTGCTTCTTACATAAGAAACCTTGTATCATCCCTTCCATAATTTGACCTTTTCTTAAGTTAGTGCCCTTTTGTTCTTTTACAGGACTCTATTCCCTATGAAAGACTATTACCTTCTGGAGTCGCCTCCTAATTTTCTAATTTTAAAAGCGGATAAATCCCAGCCTCTTACCTAGATGAACAAAAGGGTTCTTTTTTCTTTTTTTTTTTTTTATTTTAATCATTGTTCCCCTACCTTCCCTCCTTTCACAACAACACTTTACTTTTTTCCACATTTATGATATTCCTTTTATCCTGACTATGCAGCTGTCCCCACTGACCCACACAGAGCTCCTGGAAGCATTCCAGGCATGAGAATTAAGAATTACCCCCCACACACAGAGGAAGATGTCAGAAGAGGTCAGCAAGGATAAGACCAAAAGGCTCTCTAAGCACGTTCCACAGCTGTTTGCTTTAGTCCCCCTCCGGCAAAGCAGTTGGGAATAAGACAACATCCCACCAAACACAGTCAGGGGCCTGGCTGGATTGCATCTGCACCCAGAGAACAGCCACTGTGACGAAGCCTGATCTCCTCCAGCATAAGATTCCCAGAAGAGCCTCTCACATGTCCAACCTGAGCAGACCACAGCAGTGCCAAGGCATCTTCCCTTGTCTCCATGCTTCAGGCTACTTCAGGACTTCAAAATTTTAAATACAGGCTCACTGCCTTCTTCCAGCCCAAGTCCATGAAGTTTCACACTGCCTCCAGGAGCCTCTCAACCTTCTCATCAGAGCTTTCTCAGGATGGAAATTAAAGCTGCCAGACCAGTATCGGTGCTGACAGAACTGAGCTCAGGGGAGAGGTTCAGCTTTTGCCACACTCTCTGGAAGGGGTTCAGAAAAGCAGGTCATTGCAGGAACTGCCTTTTTAATGTGAACTTATATAAAAAAGACAGGACACCTTTCAGGTGCAATCCTGTTGCAGGCCCCAGAATTGCAGCTCACTGGACGCAGGTTCAGTTTGCAGCCCTGGAACTTTCCAGTCTTGTAGCTGAGCTTTCTAGGCAACTGCACAAAATAAATGCATTAAAACCTACTATCTTCTGCAGCATGTGTTAGCTACAAATAAAACACTGCAAGAAATATGTTTTTATTGCATAGAACTTCACAGTAACTTCTACTTCCCTCATGAGTTTCAATTAAATAGTATTGCTACAGTAGCAAATCCTGTTATGAATTTCACTCTATGCCTGTACACCCACACCATTTTACCATAGGAAAATAAACATTTCTATCCAGCCTCCCCCCTTGACTTTGTCCAGCAGCATCCCTTTCTATTAAAAGTGAGCAGATTGTCTGTCTTTCAACTAATGACTGAAGATTACATTGTCTAAAGAGCAACCTCCATAAACATTTTTTCCCCTTCTACATACCTTCTGCAAGTGCAGTAGAATATAATTGAGCTGCTTTCCCCTCCCACACCCATTCGGTTCCTTTTTAATTTACCTCAACTGGACAGCTTGAGAAGAACTGTGGTAAAATATGTAGATCAGACAGATGGTATTCGCTGCTCTTTTATCAATCCTGCTGCTCAATAGTTTTAAAAAGCTGTGAGAATTCATCACTTGAATAGTCTCAGTTAGATCCTGGATCCTGGAATAGTCTCAGATAGATCTACTACAACATTCTCTTACCCATTCTGTAATTAGAATCGTTTTATTTGCAGGGACTATCAGAACCTCCAACCAGGGCAGAGATATATACTGGACAAGACACCTGAATTAACTGACTTTTGTTCTTAGCTTTTAAACTTCTCCTTGAGGAGTACAATCCTCTCCCTGCTTTATTTTGACAGATTCAAAGAGCAGCTGACCTCTGTGCTTCCCAGCTGGAGCAGTGGGGCAGGGATAGCTTAGTCCTCATTTACTTTACATTACCTCACCCCAGCTTTTGCTCATAGCTCCCTATTCCTCACCGCAACTAGAGCTCTTCCCAGAACCAATCTGACCATTATTTCTTTAATACATTAATAAATAACCAAAGAAGCTACTCATACATATACAAATATACATCTTTGGGTGGAACACATACACATGGACAGCCTCCCTTGGGAGACATGTCATCTTTGTCATATACTGAAAATTGTTTCTCTGACCTTAATCCTCTTCATTTTACAGACAAAGGTGTTAAGATAAGAAGCAAGGTTAAAACGTGGAAAACTGTTATTAGGGTACAAAACAACTTTACGCTGAAATACTACTATTTTACTATCAGTATTTTACTAGAAACTCCATTAATCCGTGTTCAAATTGCAATCTAGGCAGCAGCCATTCCTGAGCAAGTTGTTCCTCACTGACAAGATATGCAAATAACTTTTATCACGTTATTTACTAGAGGCTCCACATTTCAACACATACCTTATTCCGAACAATAAGCTCCTGTCAAGTTAGTGTTCCATCAAATCTGTCAATTGCAACCCATTTGGTGCTACAGGACAAGCCAACACATTGCATAAAGGTCAAGTGGAAAAATGTCCCTTCCACTACATCAATGTCATAAATTGGTAAAGGTCACTCCACCCAATAATTGCTACTACAGAAAATAACTTTGTTGTAATCTACATGACAGAGAAGGAAAAAAAAAAGGCAGTTCAAATCCTTCATTTTTTTTCCAAGACCTGACAAACAAACATTACTGTCATCTTCTTGCTGCTTATACAGTATAACGAGGACAGCTTAACGCACAGACTCTATAGCTTTCACAAGTACATCCATTATAACACGCGAAGTTACATGAGGACAACTTCTCTGTAAAAACATGAAAACTAAAGTGTCAGCATTTATTGATAGTAATACCTTATAAGCCTGAAGCTCCAAGCATGACAGAAGTTCAGTGGGCTTTACAGTTTTTAATGAAAACTCTTAAGACTGTAGTTTGGCAAGTGATGATATAGCCATTTTATTGACAGCCTGAAGCAGGCTGAAGTAGCTTGCTTAGAGGTAAAATAGCAAAAAAGGACCACAGAGTCTAAAACAAACAACAAAAACACCCTACAAAAACTATTCTGGGGATTTTTTGTTTCCTATTCCTGTATAATAATTCATTCTCCCTCATCAAAACTTTACTCTGCTTCTCCAAAAAGTATCACTCTATCATATGGAACACATGTAAAATGTAAAATTAATGTATACAAATACAGCATTAAGCCACTTTACTGCCGGAGCTGAAATCCTAAACTGTGAGCAATAACCTGACTTAGATGGATTCATGACCCTCACCACCCAAGGAAGCCTCAGTTGTATTGTACAATGATGGAAGAGAAGGTGAAAGATGATGTTCAGGTTCAACTTCTCACTACATCAATCAAAGGTGATTCATATACAATTCAGTGTACTCCTGGTTTCCATTATTGATGAAAGATTAAAAATTGAACACTAGCACATAAGATTCAGATACTGTACCATCAAGACAAGTTTGGAAGAAAATTTGCAGTTACTGGGAAGAGCAGCAGAAATATTTTGCACACTGGACTCAAAAAAACAGAAAGAACCTTTATTGCACACTACGGTGATAAGTGTTTTGACTGTAAGCACTGGGCTTCTGGATGTGTTGCAAAGCTGCTTAGGTCTTACTAAATTTCCCAGGTGCCATGTAACCAGTCACTGTGTGCATCCTTCAGATTAAATCAAGAAAAAACACCTTTTGTTAAAAAAAAAACCAAAAAGTTAACCAGACAAGGCTGCAACTCTGTCCTTTAAATGGACTAAATGTTAACTACCTGAATGTCTCCAGAATGAGGCTAATAAAAATTATAACATGATTAGTATTAATAAAGAATCAGGCCATGCCGACAAGAAGTACTGTAGGAGAAAAAGAACAAGTATCTGAAGCCACATACCTCTCTTTCAAAGCATTAGTGCTCCATTGAAAAAAAATTAATAATGATCTTATGTAGTACAGTAACATATAGCTCCTTTCCCAAGTTTTCACTTCCACAGGGAAGGGGAGGCTGGAAGCTGGCCAAGGGATGAGGTGACATTCTTCACAGACCTTTTCACTGCCACTTCAACTGCCACATGTAAGAATTAGAGTGATGTTTGTTTTACCCTCTGGCACGTTTCCTAAGTGTGTCAAAGTCAGCTAGTTATTGAACAACACCATCAAGACCTTAGAAAGCCATAGTGGTTTCTTCAGTGGCAAGAGCTACAGAAACTGGCAGCATCACAGCTGTGTTGCAGGCAGCTGCAGCAGAGCACATCCAGAAGAAAAGGAAATCAGTCTCAAAGATCTTTGCTTTTTAGCTGTTTAGTAACAGACAGGAAATAGAATTTCACAGTCTTCTACTTTCAGGTCAACAAAGCCCTATGCCAGACAAATGCCTCTTGAGATGCCGACACTTTAACTGCATTAACACAACACAATACAATACATCCTCCACACACACATACTCTGAAGAACGTTATTTATCTTTACTTAGAAACTTCAAATAGATTGCATTACTGTGCAATACATTGTGTAAATAAAAATGTGCCCTTGGCCACTGTCTCCTACCTGAAGAGGTGGAAGATTAAAAATTCATAGTCTAAAGAATCTGATATCAACTGGAAGTGGTGGGATTTTCAGGGACACAGCCTATTTGCAAGCTGGAGGGGTTATACCATGCCCACATTGCAGAAAAATTTTTGAATTTAGGTGTTTGGGTTTTTTTAATAAAGGATTAGGAAAAGTTCACAAATGATACCTTTCCAAGACCAATCCAGCAGCATGTAAGTACACACAACAAAACATGGGTGCATCACATCAGCAGAAAGAAAAAAAAAATTGTGCTGCCTTTCAACAGGATTCAGACAGGCTGGAGAGCTGGGCAGGGAGAAATTGAATGAGATTTAACAAGGACAAGTGTAGGATATTGCATCTGGGGAGGAACAACCCCAGGTACCAGTATAGCTTGGGGACTGGCCTGTTGGAGAGGAGTGCAGGTGAGAGGAACCTGGGGGTCCTGGTGGACAGCAGAATGACCATGAGTCCCCATGGCCAAGAAGGCCAATGGCATCCTGGGGGGTATTAGAAGGGAGGTGGCTAGTATGAAAAGAGACGTCCTTCTCCCCCTCTACTCTGCCCTGGTGAGACCTCACCTGGAGGATTGTGTACAGTTCTAGGCTGCACAGTTCAAGACATAGAACTCCTTGAAGGAGGAGTTCCGCAGGGCCAAGATGATTAAGGGAGCAGAACACCTTCCTGCTCAGGCGGGGGGGTTGGACTAGATGATCTTTCAAGGCCTCTTCCAATTCCAAACGTTCTGTGGTTCTGTGAAAAATAGCCTTGAAGTGACAAGAATTGCCAGACTAGATGAGACTCGGGTCCATCCAGCACAGGCTCTCCACCTGCAGCAGTGACAATTGGTTGTTTCAACATTTCAAGGGATGGAGGAAGGGCCTACAGGGGCAGCCTTGCCCATGTCTGCAATGCTGCACGTGCTTCTGATGCCAGAAAATCCCACTGATCTCTTCAGCAGGCTCCAGGAATTACCAGGCTGCCATACTTTATACTTACTGAAATTAATGCCAGAATGAATGTTAAGATATAAACCATCAAGCAGAATTACATTGCACTAAGTTTATAAAATCTTTCCCAGGAAGCTTTTTTTTTAACAGATTTAAGCAGAAGGTGCAATCAGATACAATAGGCAATGTGTCATATACAAAGTGTATAATAAAAAATGCAACAAAGTATCTGCACAAAGTTTCAAAGAAAGTAAAAGTGTGAATGCTATGCTTTCAGAAAACTATAGAACCTGCCCCTCTGTACAGCTATACTCTCACGTGCATTATATCCCTATTAGTGATATCAAAAGCCTTTTTTCCCTCCAAACAAATTCTACATAAGTTCTCCCTGACACTGCAAAATTTGCACTGTCATCACTCTAACACATTCACCTTCTTTCTCTACTGTTATTAGACAAAAGAATTATGATAAAACTTCCTAAAAGTTAGAAATTAAGTTTTTATAAATAACAAAAATACCTCCTGTCCAATTCAGACATTTCTGGTCACTCCATCCAGTTCCACAAATCTCCCTCTGGGAACCATCCCATACTTTGCCCTTATACTTAACCTGACTCTTAAACTGTTTTCTATAGAAGTTACAACAGACTTAAAAATAACCTCTAGCACTACAGCTTCTTCTCCTTTCCTAGCTTGGCTTTATTTTTTTCACACATAAACAAGACTTTGGCTTATTTATCTAAAACCATTAACAAACAGCCCTAGTTATGAAACAAGTACAGATTTCATCAAATTCTGGTAAAAAGGATTGAAAAGGGATTAAAATCTTATTGGTGGCTGGCTGTGGGGCTCTCATCATGGCACAGTGTGAAGCTCACTGGACATGGTTAGAGCAAGCGGTGATTCCAGCTGAACCCCAGACCAACAGGCTGCCAGTCACATCAGGGCTGTGGACACTACCAGCCAGCAGCTTTACCTCCAGGCAGCTACTTGGAAAGGAAGACACAGAAGACACATGTAAGATTCAGGAGCCAGGTCAGCAGAGATGTCTCGGGATAGCTCAATACAGGTGGTCCGCTCCCAATACTAAAGGTAGACTGGGGATTTCCTGGAGATACTGGAGGCAGGAAAGTGACTTCACAGGACTAGAAACAAAGGAGGAATGAGAGAAAGGATGCAAACAATTAAGAAGGTGCAAGTGTTGCCAGCTGCAATAGAAAGTATGGCAAAAAGCGGAAGAGACAATGACTGCAGACAGTGGGCAAAGAGGTTTCAAGGAATGAGCTCCAAGGTGAGAAGTTCAGCTGGGAAATAACAGGCAGCAGCAAGGAAGCTAGAAGAAAAGCAGAGTATTTGAAGCCAGACATTGAATGCATCATCCACCATCTCTTGGGGAGGGGGAGCTCATGATTTAATGTAAACATTTGCTTTAAAACATAAACAACCTAAAAATCAACCCCACTTCGCTTCCAAAATAGGGAGCTCTGACAAGACCAAGGACAAAAGTTACAGGCAAAGAACAAACCAGAATCCTTTTCTCCTGTTTCTTCAGAATTCTGTTCTCCCACTCCCACCAGAACAGCTAAGGGTAAGCTTAACCCAGTCTTTTCCCATTACACCTTCCTGACAGAATTGCTCTCCTGCAATCCCATATAAAAGCCTGAAGCCTCAGGACAGGGCAGAGAACTTTGTTAAGAGCTGAAGACTGCAATGCAGAATCTGACCCAAACCATTCACAGCCACCAGCAAAACACCACACGCAAACACACAACACCACCTCCCAAATCCTTTATACCAGTTTCCAGAGGGCAGAGATTCAAATCATCAGCATCTAATTTTGATGCCAGCATACTGTGTGAGGCTCCCTCCCACACTAAGGAGCACAGTAGCATAACCTCTCACTCCTTTCATATGTGCATTGTTCCTCAGGCTCCTGAGGGGCTACTGCACATAAAAGAATGCAGGAAAACACCACCTGGTAAGAAAAGGTCAGCAGCTTTCCTCTCTGGTGAAAATTAACTCATAGAATCATAGCATGGTTAGGACTGGAAGGGCCCTTAAAGATCATCGAATTCCAACCCATTGAGAGAAAGGAACAAGGAAGATGCACCTTATCATCACGTGCCTGATTTTGGCTTCAGACTATAGGGTGAGAATAGAATGACTATTTTGTACCAGCTCAGAGCCTTCAGCCCAGAACACAGCAAATGCAGCCTGATAATATCCACTGCTACCCCCAGGAGACCACATATATTATTAGCAGGTGAGAAGCAAACTTAAGCCCTGCTCACCAGGTGAAATGCAGAAACAGCAGCAGCACAGAAACAATCACAGAATCACAGAAAATTATGCCCACTGGCTGAATAAATATGTGAGAGGGACAAAGGAGAGCAAGAACCTGTAAGTCAGGGGAGGAGACAAAAGGCCTTTGCCAGCACCTTGAAGAAGAGATTAGAAGAGAGAAGTTACTGTTAGGAGATACCCTAATGTTACATGATGAGGGCACGGTAACAGCAGGCAGCAGAGTGGAAGGCATGAGATAAGAAAGCAAGCTTCTTGCCTCACAGTCCTCATAATTGTCCTGTGCACGCAGGATGTGCTCTTCTTTGTGCACAACACCCACTGCCTGAAAAACCGGAAATAATTTTTACAACAGCATCAACCAGGGCAGAGTTTGCACAGTAGAAGCCCCGGCGACTCCTCATGGCCAAGGTCAAGGCAGTAATGAAGTAGCTGTTTGTTATCCCTTTCACCAGAAAGGAACCCCTCGTGGTGTATTTCTGAATGAACAAGTGCAATACCTGCGAGTACAGATCCACCCAGGGACACTGGTTCTGATAGATTGGTATTTCCCACTGGGGTCATCCTGGCAATTAACACTCCCTTGCTCATTGTGGTCATTCCCACAGATTTCAGTAGCAAGCAGCTGCCTATGCTTGGAAGCAACCATGTGATAAGGAAGAGACTGTTTAAATATCCACTGAAAAACAAACGCAGCATTAAGCATTACCTTCACTAAGACCATGCACAGGTAGTACAGCACTGAACAGACCATAATACTGGTAAAAAAAACCCACAAGAGTTTTCTCAAACAGGTATGTGAAGCCAAACTGGCTTTCTCACTGATAGGAGGGAAGCAGGGCAGTCACGTATTTTGTGAGAGTTGGCAGTCATGAAATAGTCATTCAACTTTTTGACCTTACCCTGAGCTCACAAGAACACTCTCTGACTAGAAATAAGCATTGCTACAGCTTCATCCTAACTTTCAAAAGAAATCTGCAGCAGCTAGTTAATCTGAACTGAGCAGAATACCAACATCAAGAAAGATCCGGCTTCTCTGTATCTCTCTTCTGCAAGTTGGCCTGGGTTGTTGCTTTAAACCCCCTTGCATAGAAGGGGCGATTGGTATTTTTGGTGACCTTTAGCTGGCCCCGCTATCTTCTGTCTACTTGCTTAGAAGCTGAGATGATGGGTTTGTGTGCTATACATCACTTCAAAAAAGACCTCCAACTGTCAAGAGTCAATTGGCCTACAGATGAGAACTGAAAAAAATAAAGCTAGCATTTCACACTGTTTTCTTGATTTTTCCAAAGGTTACGTGGTGTACTTTGGTATAGGTAGCCTTCCTGTTTGCCTGCCAGGGCGATATAAATGCTTTCTTTGCTTTCCCAAGGGTACTTCAAGAAATTCTGCACCACAGGTAACATTTAGAAATATTTCTTTTAGGTGAGCACTAGAGATATGAGGAACAATGCATGCTCTTGCATGACAGATGAATCTTCAATGTTAAAAATGTATGCCAGTAATTTTAGGCAGACATAAAATATATCTTTGCAACACATGGGGGAAAAGCAATTAAGATCATATAAAAAAGCACAAGAAAAGCCATTCCTTAGAACCAAGTATCAGCTATACATAGCCAAACAACAACTCTTTAGATCTTCCTACAGACAGAGAAATACAAACCCTCCAGGCATCTGCCTTACATGAAAGAAATCAAAAAAACCCACATCTATCCTGGCTAAGAACACACCAGCTTCTAAGATCCCTGTTGCAGCACCGGGCAACGTAAGCAAGCCAACCTGCCCACATCTGCCTCAGAAAGAAGTAACTTGGGTAACCACAGAGAAGGCCGGGCAGCACACTGAACTCTGGAGCAGGGAACTGGGAGCATAAAAGTTCACTTTTTTGACAGAAATAGAGGAAAGGCTGCCTCTTAGGAAAGGGAGAGCCAGGACAGCTTTTAGGAGCAAGGAGAATAAGTTTCTTTGAAGAACTAATTTCAGAACTTAGGAGGAACAAAAAATAAGAATTGATTTTGTGGGCAACCTTTCAGTTTATTATTAGTGCTCTTAACAACATTCACTCTAAACAACAACTAGAGGCACTTTGCAAGGAAGTTTCTATTAAGCAATTACACTCTATGAAATTAAAGCAATGAAATAAGGGCTTCTAGACAAATTAAAACAGGCACAGCATGCCAGGCAGACTTGGCCTCTAACTCCAGAGAGACAGGAGACACAATGCTGTTGCCTGCATGCAAAGGAGGCCAAGAAATATGGTTGACACCACTAATAGCACAGTCCCTGCAGAAGCACACATGGAGATAGAAGAAACCTCTCACCGCAGACTCACTGAAGTCAAAGTCCAAGTTTGCCTCCTTGAAGCTACAACCCAGGGAGTGCCTGTCCAGCAGACTCAGGCCTGCTGGGCTACCAACCCACTCAATGCCAGACCTTACGTGACCTACACCTCCTGTAGCCATCACAAACTGAGCTCTGGCTTGGTTAGGAATTGAATTCTAGAGGGCGTTTTCCTTTTTTGAAGATAAATAGCAATTTGCAAAACACTTCAAGAAAAAAAAAGCTTAATTTCACTTTCTTTTCCTGCATTCAGGACATCAGTGTGCCACAAGAGAAGAAAGTAAGTGAAATACAGCACAGCTGCTTTGCTGCCCAGTTTCCAAGTAACTCCCACCTATTTATGCTGGGGAGGCAGGCATTAGCCATTCACACACACAGGCATGCAGCCTTGCCTTCTCCTTGCCTGATTTAAAAGGGGTTTTTCCTCCTTTTTTGCCCTGATAGAAGTAATAGCAATGAAACAGTTTTGCTGAGCATGCGGGGCTGCCCCTAAACATTCTGACTGAATAGGTCAGTCAACGCAACAACTACAGAGCAGCAGAACCTGTGCACTTGACAGCAGGATAGAAGAGAGAAGCACCCGCCTGTAACTGGGGCAATTTCAGCTCCTGCTAACAACTGGGTTTGCCAAAAAAACAAAGGTCATAATCAAAATATTTTAAACACACCCCCCCACACATGAATTTGGATTTGATTTTAATTACTGCTGTGTGCTGAGAAGAGCTGAGGTTTTTTTTGTATTATTCCTTTTGTTTGGTCTTTGAAAGTACAGGACAGCAGGTTTGCTATGAACTTGGGAGAAAAAACCCATGACATTCAGCCTATAAATACAGAGCAGCAGATACTGCATGTATGCATTTGAAGAAGGTCAGGACCAGTGTAGCACCCTTAAGTTACCAGAGCTACTTTCTTAACCCTGTAAACTCAAGACTTCAATACAATTACTAATGCACTATTGAGCTTTCTGCTTCCAGTTCACCAGTTTGACTCTTGCTCAGATTAAGGCCTGATAAATTGTTCCCCTTGAACGTTATTTGATAAGGTGGAGATTTTTCAGCAATAAACCTCACTAGTAGACTTCACACTACATTTTGACACAATCCCCTTTGACACTGGTTTGGGTTGGAAGCGACCTCAAAGATCATCTAGTTCCAACACCCTGCCATGGGCAGGGACACCCTCTACTAGACCAGGTTGCCCAAAGCCCCATCCAACCTGGTCTGAACACTGCCAAGGAGGGGGCAGCCATAGCTTCTCTGGGCAACCTGTGCATATACAGGAGCAATTTTCTACTTTTCCTTCTCTGGGCTAAAGATAAGAAAGAAGAGCAGAGAAGCTGAAGGCAGGGCAGGGAGGCATCAGGGATATGTGCCTGCAGATCTATGAACACAGCCCAGCATGGGCAGTTGGGTCCAGGCATGTGCACAGGGAGGACGAGAGGGAAACCTCAAGAGAAAGGAAAAGTAAATTGACTTGAGGCGATACCACATTGCAGATGAGTTTGACAAGTGATGGAAGGTCTTCAGAGATCTCCAATAAAAGCATCCCATTAAGGAATTTGACCAGACACCACACAGCAATCAGCAAGGAACATTATCAGTTCCTCACAGAGGAATTATACTGCAAGACTTTCCTGCTTGCTTTCACATGGTAGTTACAGTCACTCAGCATCTTTTTAATACCCAATTACACAGAAGTTACATTACCATACCATCTAGATGTTTCTCTCCACGTCCACTCATTCATTAGGCACTCATTAAGTGAGCAGGTGTCCCTCCTTCACTCCCTTAAATTGTTCATATTTTAAGTGTAATGCAAGGGTAGCAAAATCAACTTCTAGTGGCTGGTTGAATTAACAGTCATACTGTCTCCAGTGGTTCCATGGCAAATGAAAGACAATTTCCTAATCTGGAGATAGTATTTCTAAAGAGCAAGGAAAAGATAAGTCTGGCCTGAATATGAATTGGGGCTGTGTGGTTTTGCAAATGCAAAGTAAGCAGATGGGCTAAGTAGCAGGAGAGCCATGTCACTCACTCAGTGGGTACTGTCCAGATAGCACATCAACACTTCTCCCAAGTTACACCTATCAGAGCTCCATGCTTCAAACTGCAATCCAGCAAGTAACCACTTAAATTACCCATAATTGCTTTTTCTTTTTGCTGCTTTTTTTTTTTTTCCCAGATTTTTTCATTGCTTGTTTGTTTGTAAAAGACTAGCCAGGCTGTCTGGGAACAGCTTGGCTGCATCATGGACTGAGAAATAGAGCCCAACTATCATAGGAGGGGTAGCCCGCAGTGTCAGTTTTAGACAGCAGATGGCCGGGAGTAGAAAAGCTTCCAAGCACATGGTATGCCAAAACTTCAGCGAGTTTCTTTTTGTCAGGCAGCTTCCAGAAACACAAGATGCAGCTCAACCTCTTCATGCTGGCCAGGATTAAAACAAGGGAACATAGTAAAATCCCACAAAGTACTACCGCTTCCTAAAAATATTTAGGCTGCAGAGTCTAAGCAAGACACAGTCTGACTACGGCAGCTTCCTCTCCAGTATTGGCTAAGGAACTACAGATGCACAAAATATCACTGCGTTTTCAGCGTCTGTGCATAAGCAGACCAACAGCAAGATCCTGATCAACCTCAAAGACTGTGGTAGGTTTGCAATGTGGCTTCTGCAAGAAGCACCTGGAAGCTTCTTAGGGGTCCAACAAAGCAAATCCCAGCTGTGCTCCCAAGGCCAAACTCCCAAACC
The DNA here is from genome assembly GCA_013399135.1 of Heliornis fulica. Taxonomy (NCBI): domain Eukaryota; kingdom Metazoa; phylum Chordata; class Aves; order Gruiformes; family Heliornithidae; genus Heliornis; species Heliornis fulica. The sequence goes on along the minus strand of VXBZ01004862.1, from coordinate 186,396 downwards.
CTGTTGCCGACAAGGCCGGACAGGCCAACAAGCACTGGTCACAGCGCCTCTGGGAATCACATTTTAGAGAGAGAAAAAAACAAACAGCCACATTTTGCCACCAGAGAGTGGAGTGAGAAGATAAAAGAAACTTTGCAGACACCAAGGTCAGTGAAGGTGCGGGAGGAAGAGGCACTGACAGAAGATTGTCTGTGGCCTGTGGAGAATACCATGGTGAAGCAGTTTCCCCCCTGCAGCCCATGGAGGATACAGAGACCCCAGTTGCAGCCCATGGACAGGTACCTGGGCCAGGCAGGAGCCCACCATGGAGCAGGTGGAGGAATAGGGAAGAATCTCTGACCTACATTGCAGCAAGCCCCAGATAGAACCTGCAGCCTGTGTAGAGAGATAAGAGACTGAGAGAGACGGAGGCCCGTGCCAGAGCAGGTTTGCTGAGGGGGCTTGTGACTCCGTGGGGGACCAGGCTGGGGGCAGCAGTCTGGGACTGAGAGACGTTCTAGGAGTTTATAGCAGTGACCCACGCTGGGGCAGTTGGTGAAGAGCTGAGGCCCCATGGGAGAGGAATCATGTGGAGAGGGTCATGGAGGATGTCTCCTGTGGGTGGGACCCCACACGTGAGAAATGCTCCCCCCAATAAGGAGAACAACTCATGAGGAACTGACCGAAGACTGAAGCCTCCATTCCGCATTTTCCCCCCTTTTCACCCCGTGCCATCCTGGGGAAGAGAAACATCATGAATAAAGTGAAGTCTGCAAAGAAGGGAGGGGTGAGGGGTTGGTGGTGTTTTAGGAGATGTTTTGTACTTCTCATTATCTGACTCTGGTTTCTGTGCGTTTCTGTAGTGTAATAAATGACAGAGTTTTCTTTCCTTTCTTCTGTGTTGAGTCTGTTTTGCCCGTGATGCTGCTTGTGGAATGATCTCTCCCTGTCCTTATCTCGACTCCAAAGCTTCTCAATAGATATTTTCTCCCCTGTCCAGCTAAGAGGGGAGTGACAGAATGACTTTGGTGGGAGTCTGGCTTCCAGACAGGGTCAAGCCACCACAAAGACACACTCTGACAAGATGGGAACTGAACAACTAGGCCAAACATGAAAGTTCACAAAAAATATTTCAAGAAGTCACTTTAGATGCAGTTGCTACACCTGTAATAAGCAAATACAAGAAGCGAGAATACAAAGAAACATACACCAGATCTCTCCTGTAAATGCTAGACTTCACTATATTGTTTTAACTTATGGGTTGGACTAGATGATCTCCAGAGATCATTTCCAATTGGAAATGCAGTTTAATCTGCAGAAAGATATCTGGAAAGACAAAATAACTTTATACCTTATCAGGAGTTTTTTGTTATTCTATAAATGTGTTTGCAAGTACAATCACAAGAAGTGGCCAAGACCTCTCCCTTAATACTGTTTAATAAATGACATTTTCCATTCAGACATTACTTAACATTGTAGTCTATTGTTTTCTCTCTCTGCAGTTGCCTTAAAACAAATAGCTGGTTCAAGTGAGCAACAGCATCTCTTCTAGTGCAAACGTACAGCAGGCTAACAGCTACAGTCTTTCTTTTCTCTTCCTACACTTGTGATTAACTGAAAGCATGCAAAATTAGACTCAACTCCTACACAGCACAGGATTATGTCCTTGATGCCCTGCAGATCCTGAGACATGGAAAGGACAATTGTGAAGAGGTCTCAAAGAGCAAGAGAGGAAAGAAAAAAAAACAAAAAACACCCACACACGACATAAACCCACTATTTTTCTGCAGAGCATGCAGTGCACAAGCCAATGGCAGCTCACCAATTCATACAACTCAAGCTTTGAGACCTCAATTAAAATAACTCAAGGTGCACGTGATGTTAAATGTATCAGGAGCATGAATTTTCACTGCTGAAAAAGGATACATTTTGCCATAAGCATAGCTGTTTCTATATTATAACTGGAATGACCAAGAGTTGCTCTAGTCTATTCAATGACCTTTACTGGAGAACCCCAACTCTGAAGGTGATCTGACCACGCAGGGAAGTTACTGTTCCCTACCAGTCACAAGCAGTGAACCTGTATACAGGAATTAAAATTACATTACGAAAAAAGTCAGCAGTTCTGCAGGAATGTATTTCTGAGTAACAAGATGGCATGTAAACTGGTAGTGGGGTTCAGCATCAAGTTTTAGTCCTGATACTCAGTTACCAATCCATTTGCCCGTTGCACCACTCAAGGTTGAGGAGTTCAAGACACAAAGAACAGGAAAAGGATTTTAAATGTTTGGGCAACAGATTTGTACTGAGCAAAATACACTTGCTTCTACTGCAAGCACAACTCCCACAGACACAAAAATATGCTGCTTTTTTTTTTTATACCCCCTGTATTCAGCAGTGTGTTTAACCTTGGAGCTGTCAAGCTCCATCATGAATAATGAGCCATGACAACACTCCAAGTGATCCTTGGAGAACAGACCAATTTTTACTATATGCTACGCAAGGCAAAACGTTGTTATCATATTCCCATGGTACTGTACCTGCTTTGAAAATACACAGTAATGTGGCCATCAAGAGGAGATCACAAGTAAATACAGAAAAAAATAAGATAATTCCTGATATTTCATCACCTACAAACACAGAACGAGCGATAAAACATGTAACATCCTATTTAAAATTAAACCATGACTGAGAAGGGGATCTGTCTCACTGAATATGCATTTCACACAAACATTTCCCAGTCAAGGACATCTGCGTTTGAAACACGCCACGCTGGCTGCAGTATGAAGAGGCAGCATGCTGCAGGTCTCACAGCACCGTACTTGGTGACCTCTAGCAGATGAGCCCAAACGTGGGACAGGAGAGTGAACTGCCCCAAGCAGCCCCGTCCCCAACTTCCTCAGAACAGCCTCCTCCCCATACACACAACACTGCTAGAAAGTGTAGGAAGGAACTGTAGTTGCTTGAATGACTGACTGAAGAAGCTCCTCTACACCAACACGCCAAACAACACACCAAGACTGGGCTCGTTCAGCCCGGAGAAGAGAAGGCTCCATGGAGACCTACAGCCTATCAATATTTAAAGGGGTCCTACAGGGAAACGTGAGGGGGACTGTTCACACATACAACCTTACTCCTGACCTGTTTGCGATGAAGTCTATGTCCGTGGCTTTGCAGTAGGAAAAACTTGCCTTTGTTTCTGTACCATTTCCTTGTCCTGTTGCCACAACTGGAAGTACAGCGCAGCAACGCTTGCCCGTCTCCGTAGGGGCACCGCTCCAATTACACCTCCGTTTCAAAAGTTGCTGTGAACTACAGGAGCTTTCAAAAAAGCTAAGTTTGCAGGGACAGACAGCAGAAACCAGTCCTGAGCACTGTGAGGAGTTTTAGGTGCTAAACCATGTCCCTCCCAGTGAACAGCTGTTAAAAACCCAGCCCTACCCTGTCAGGTTGGACGGCTCTTGGAGAGATGGAGTCAGAAAACCTCTTGGGTTCTTTTCTATGGTCGAAGCTGGAGAAGAGCCTCTACCACTGAAGTGAAAGTTACATATGGTAACACATTTATTGACAATTTCTTTTTCCATTTGGGGTTACAGCCACCTATAAGCCTCCTCTGCACTCTCTCCTGCCCCTCTACTCACCTCTTTTTCCACTCAGGGCATTCTGCAGCTCCTCACCACTCTAGATCACTCTCCCCTTTCCTTCCAAACTCACCAGATCTGCGAGGCCCATAGTACTGCCACACAAAGCACCATCTCTGGTTCAAAACAATTTGACTCTTCACAGAGGATGCACTCTATACTCGAAGTCATCCCTCAAATTAGAGGGACAGCAATTTTCTTTTTAGCATTTTAATTAATATTTCCTCAGCCCTCTGCATACACCCTGTTGGTTTCTCCCCCTCCCTGATAATGTATCACCATTTATGCCCCACATCATTTCTCTGCACATTTAGCAATTTCATTCCCTCCTAGCAGTATCTGGCAATAAGATCCCTTTAAAGAAGGCTAATTACAGAATTAATATTAATAGGATGAGTTTCTGTAAGTACTTTAATGAGTTTTCAAACTTCACACCATGCAAGACTATTCTCTGCCCAAACATCAAGTCCTGTCTGACAATTGTATCAGAAAAGAAACAAAGATCAGTATGACAGAAAGCGGGTCAGGGACTCAAAAATTAGGAACTGATAAAATTAAGTGTGCATAGTCAGGTGCATGCATTGGGCTAGCATTTTGTTGAGAACACTTGTGTGAAGATGGAGTTCTGGTTTTCAAAGGGATGGAGGAACTCAAAGTCTCTGAAGCACCTCAATATCTAGTCCCTTATCAGAGCGTTTCCTACCTATATATGCCAGACTTAGCACAGAAGAAAGCAATCCCACCTGTGGAGGCTCCTCTCCACCTTTGTACTGGTGCTGCTTTGGGCATCTGTAAGCTGCACCCACAACACCTAGTGAAATGCCATTTTAGTCAGCCCATTCTGCTGAGGGGAATTAATGAGAGACTCTGCAAACCACCCCCGAGTCCTACCCGACCAACAACTAGGGTGGAAACTGAAAAGGGTAACTGATAAAATGAGGATCAACAGGAAGACGGTCCTGTTTTGAAGATACAAGACTAGCACCCATGAAAACTACACAAGAGCTTTCTGTGCAAGGCTAGAGGAGCCAGCATTTTCCACTATGGTCAATGACTACCTGGTGCCACACGTAGAAGTCACACCTGATATACTAAAATATTGCTGTTGGAGTGGCTGACTGCCCAGAGAATCCCAGCTGGAATCTGTAGGAGACACACTCACTGAGTACACACACAGCTGTCAGGAAGTCTCCAACTGGGAGCTCAACCCACAGGCACTTAAAGAGTTATGAGTGTTACATATGTAAAGCATACATATCAATAATGTCTACTTGACTGAGATTAAACCCATAAATATCTACAACATCCTCAGCTTCTAACATGCCTAAAGGCTTTCCTTGTTGGAAGATGCCACACAAAAATAACTTCTGACAGTAGCAGACTTTGCTCATATATGTGTATATATAAGGTGAGTCTTTAAGAGGCCAGCAACCACCTTTGCAAAGGGCTACACACCTACTCCCCAGACACTATTAAAACACACTTTAAACATCTTGAGGGACACATTTGGAGGCACGGAAGCCAAGCTGTGATACAACTGCAAAGCTTCACATATCAGTTTTTGAAAAGCAAGCCACAAGTCTGACCCCTACGCAACCCTTAAAAGCTAAGAATAAATAAAAAGGGGTGGGAAAGGAATTACCTTTTTCCATGAAGTACCTATGCATATTTTACTGAAACATCTGCAGGGACTCCCAACTGAGGATAGATCTAATGGGAAGAATGTGATCTAGAACCTCAAGACTATCAAAATATGAGTACCTGAACACAGGCTACCAGGAAACAATAAGAAACCTGAGATGTTTGTTTGATAGATGCTCTAATAATTAAGCTCTCTGTGTGCACACATTATCAGAAGTGCCAAGTCACTTGAAAGGAAAAAAAATGATTTAACACAGTTTCAATTTGCCAGCAGCTGTGTCACCATCATATTCTCTTGCCCATTTTGACTCAGTGGACATCAAGTTAATCCCACAGGACAGTATCATTCATTTTTATAATAGCTACTGACCTCATTTCTGTGTTTGAGCCCTGCTGTAGTGTCATAACATGGCAAGCAACAAATCACACACTGTCAGCAGCCAGCGCCTGTCCTTTCTCCTTTCAAAGCTCTCAGTCATTTCTGCAGGTTTTTTTAAGTCATGCTGCTTCAAAACAGCTGATCCAGATGGTGGATATTTAGATTTCAGCCTTTGCACATGGTGATGTGGTTCAAGAAGATAAAAACTGTTGCTACCTGCTGCTGACCTACTTCTTTGTTTCCTGCCTCACAACAGAATAAGGAAATGCAGTTCATTGAACAATCTTCCACACCTACCCATCACTACGTAGCAAATATAAAATTAATTGGGAAAAAAAAAAGAGAGAAAAAAAAAGGCAGCATGATCCCATGGGGAATAGGGGCAAGCAACTCTTACCTCTATCATAATCATCTTCCTCTATTGCTTTTTCCTGAAGCCTCTGAAGTCGTAAGATCAAGGATTTTATCTATGTAAGGAGAAAAAAGTTAATTTTGAAGAAGTTGCATTTAAAGCTATTTAGACTAGTCACCTTTACATAATACAAATTTAATGAATTACTACATGGCTCAAATGGCTTGGCTTTGAAAGTCAAGTCCACAATTTTTAAGTGGACAGGCCTATCTGGACATCAGCTGAACTGCTGCTATTTGAGCCATGCACATGTCTGAACACACACAGAGAATAACAAACAATACTTCCTGAACAGCAAGAGAGATCATGTGTTCACAGGATATTCTTCACCCTTTGAACAAATCCAAGTCAGGATTATTAGAGGATTCTGTCAGCACAACATATACTTATGATCATACCATACTTAACAGCGTGGTTTTGAGCCCATTGTAACAATTTCTTGCCTGAGCTTTGCACAGAACAAATCCAGATTTTACATATGCAAACCACATTTTCTTCTGCAACTTAAAAAAGAAATAGAGTTTGAATATTTTAGAACAAGCATGCTCATGATATGGCACAGAAAATTGTGCTCACATGCAGCCAATGACATCTCATTAAAAAATAATTTGGGTTTATCTATGTAACATCGATATTTGCATCATCAGTGATGTTCACACTGTATATGCCAGATCCCATCAAAACACACCTATACCTCATAGCGGTTGCCCTTCCACACCCAAACAGAAACTCTTACCATAATAACATTTTATTTCAAAAGTTAACTGCTTGTCTTCGTTAACACGAAGGGTTTGGACCAAAGATCTGAATCTGCTAGAAGTTCCTAAGGCCAGGTGTGTATTCAAAGGCCATTTCAAGTTTTCACTGCTAGAAGACATCGTTCAGAAGGTAGGCAGTCCTCTCCACACTGCCATGCCAGCCACAGCCCAACAAGGCCACAGCTGAAAGACTGAAAAGTGTTTTCTTATTGAATTAATACACAACCTGGACCAAACAGCACTGAAAAAGGTACACCTAGGAAAAGAAGTAGCACATATTCCTATACCCCCAAGGTTACAAGTGCTTGGGGAAGTTTTTTCCAACATAATAAAAATCCATACTTTAGAAATTCTGTATTTACAAGAAGATTTCACTCCTCCCTGAAATACTTTTATATTTTTAATCCCTATAGTTAAACTCTCGATCACATAGCTGATTATTATGATTACACAATCAACACACAAATCAGACAAGACATTCAAATTGATGGTATCCCTTCTAAATATGGAATGCAGAAGCGGACTAGTCAGAAAAGAATTATAGAATAAATAAGGTTAGAAAATAATTAAAAAATATATCTATATTAGGCTACGTGATATCCTAGAGGAAAACCGAAAGCAAACAAAAAGCAACATTGTATATATTTCTTTCTCTCAAGGCTTTATTTTATTTTAGCTTTTACATCCTGAAAGTCCAATCTTTTTTTCTCTGAGGCTGGTGAAGAATTTGTAACATATTGAAGGGAGGAGCTCTCAATCCTCACCATAAATTATTTCCTGTATTTTATGTCATACTTTTGATAGAGTTTCAAAGAAGCCTGCAGTAGGAATGGTTCAAATGACACATTTTCATATATATGATGTATAACAACCATCAATAGCAATAGTAGAACTCTGCTGCTGTTTGCAGTGTTTATCCCATCACATGTTCACAGTGGCAGGTCATTTAAAGTCTGCTTGGGTACCACAGCCCGGGCGTGCCCACAGCAAACTGACGGATGCTGTCACAGTAATGTGTTTTCTATTTGCAGGCTGGTAAAACATTTAGAGCCCAACTAATCAAAGAGCTGCTTCAGCATGGCATCTCTTCTATCCATAACATGTGATGACCACTTTTTTTAAATAAAAAAGTACAGGAAAAGCATATTTTTAACAACTTTGGTATTGTCTCCTTTACTGCAGATGCCTTTGTTCCTTTATGAAAAGTTTGAGGCTTGCTCATTATCATTACAATGAGAAGGTGCTTCAAATTAAACATACACAACTGGCTAACCAAGGGCAAAGACATCTGAGGGCACAAATCCCCAATTCTCCATTAGAAGAATTAATGAATACAGAAATTAAAGAGAGCAGTGTTTCTTTTGTGCCTATCAAATAAGCACACCGAAAAGAAAGAAAAATAGTTTCCTATTCTGATTATGTTACCTGTTCCCAGATTTTCAGCACATTAATTTCCCAAACCATCCTGGACTATGGGCACATTGTCATTCCAGGAGTGGAGCTAAAGAAATGGCTCCATGTCAATGTCTGTGAAGTCCAAGAACCTAGTTTGAGTGTTAAAAGCTTCCTGTATTTAGACAAAAATAATTAAAAAAAAGTATTACGGAGCATTGTAAGCACAGGTCAGATGTCATGGAGAGTAACCTAAGACTAAAGTTTCTCAATTTTCTGTCTTACCCAGACATCTGGATTGTGCAAAGCATCCCCAGAGCAGGTTGTTTCAGCAGGCCTAAAACAATGCAACACATCTTAGCAGGTATCTCTGAGCTGAGAGGTCAGAAGAACCTGGGTTTCTGAAAGGCATCCCAGAAACTCTGGGCGCTAGTGAGACACTTAAAAACAAAACCAACCAACCAAAATAAACCTCACACCACCACACAATGCATCTTCAACAGAATGGTGAAATCCATCCTGACCATATTAATCTCTGGTTTACTGATCCCTGCATGCACAATAAAGAAAATATTTTGCTCCTTATCACAGGTAAGGATGGTTTCCCTCCAGTACCCAACCCATCATCCCAAAGACTGTGTAATAAAACATAACTAAGCTTTCTTAAGAATTTCCCACTCCTCTCCCACAAAAAGCACAGTGAATGAGACTGCCTGTATACGTGGGAGGCATACACGTGGGTATACACACAAGTGGGAAAAGAAAAACTCCTGACCCAACAGCCCAGTACTCCTCTGGGGTGGAAGGGAAAACAAAAACATTCAATTCTTCGTGTGAGTTAGAGCAGGGACTTGATTCACATTTTGTCTTTGTGTGAGCACCCCTATTAGATTACATGCTACTCTCATACAGGCACTAACTTCAGGAAACCTTGGGCTGAACTTACACATTTCTATTACCAAGTTTAGTGTTGTTAAATCATGGTGCTTCAAGAAGAGAGGTCTTACCACTGCCAAATTTTATACTACATATACTCCAAACTACAGACATAGCAGCCACCTGTGAAAGAAACTGGTATCTACTAGAAACTGTTGAATTCACTATTCTAGAAATGAAAGGTTCACAGTTTCAGTAGAGCATAGGAATCAGGTACTGCAATGTCATTTTTGTAAAGAACCAAAGTGAAAGGGAAACTTTTTCTCTTACTTTATCATGCAGACTGATACTGTAAACTAGTTTGAACAAATGTCACAAAATCCATTAAAACCCCAACTCATACATCAACTTTGACATTGGCATAAATACAGATGTTTTGGCGATCAGGAAGAAGAAACAAAGATGAAGTGAGATAGCCAACCTTTAATGTACTGCGGTTGCCAAGCAGACAGTCCTGTAGCACTGGTTCATACTTTTTCATCAAAGTATTCCAGTTATGGTCACTAACAGTAAAGCTACTTTCATAGCCTGAGGTGACAGAAGAGCCAGCAGATGCTGCATCTGAGGAATCTGTAGAATATGAAAATGCTGCGTCTGTATCTGAGAGCGAGACAGTCTCACAGTCCTGCATTTCATCACTCGCTGGGGTCTCATTTTCATATTCCAAATCCTCTCTGAGCCTGGAGTTGCAACACAAAGCTCCCAAGCGCTCACAAGTCTGCACTCTCTCCTCTGGCTTCTGCAGATTTCCTGCGGTGCTGGGACACGGAACACACTTGGATTCCTTGACAGTTGACTTCTCTTCAGCATCACTTATTCCAGAGGACAAGTTCAGAGAGAGCTGAATGAAGCTAAAATTTGAATTAAAGCTATCAAGTCCACCAGCAGAATAAAAAGGAACATCTCTCTCTTGATATTCACAGTTGTTATTCACTTCTGCCTGATCCAAAGCATACATGCTTTGGAGCTCACTCACTTCGGTACAGCGGCTCTTCTGCTGCGTACAGCATACAGCAGAAGCGTCTCCTTTGCTTGTTGATGCACCAGGGTAAACAGGTATCGCTGTGTTTCCTGACCGTGGATTCTCGTAACATGAAAGATTTTTGCAACTCCCTGGGATACTTCCAGCAGCGGCCAACGCTGTTACCCCATTGTCAGGAACTACAGCACTATTCAAAACTGAACTACAGTGTAAGAGTTCAAAGCTATTTTTGCATTGTCTGCACAGAGAGCAGTTCTCAAAGTCTCCACAGCACTGCCTGCCATGTTTGAGCTCTTCTGGGTTGAACGGCTTGCGGGCATCCAGGGACTGAAACTCTACCTGCTGCCGAGCTTCTTGCCTCATGTATCCAGGCCTTTTTGCCAGTTTCTTTTTACGAAGAGAGCCTGCGGGCATGGACTGCTCCTGACCATCTGAGGGAGGGGGAAAAAAAAGAAAGTCATTAAAGTGTTTCTGCAGTTTTCTAGCCTTAACGTATTGTAGCATCTGAAAATAACTGTTTCAGGAATGTCAAACAATCCATGGGTTCCCATTCCAACAGAACAAAAATACACTGACCATATTGCAGAGAGAGGGGAGGAGTTGTCACCAGATAACGCTGTGTGTATTCATCCACTTTGAAAAGAGTTTGCTCACTAACATAGCGATATCTGTTCGAGGACACACACCCACTAAGATGAACCACACCATCTTCCCTAATCATAGCAGTGCTCTGCTCGCCTTCATTCTCAACTCACTTAGCAGCATGCTAAAGCGCAGACCTTGTTTAGTCCCTCTGATCCAGAGGATAACTAAGCCTCATGCAGCCACCTGCTCACTCCCTTCCCATGGCAGGGCCAAAGGGTAAGAGGGAGTGAATTTGTGGGTTGAGAAAAAGACAGTATAACAGGTAAAGCAAAAGCAACGTGCATAAGCAAAGCAAAACAAGAAATTAACTCCCCACTTCATCAGTCCTAGAAAACCAATGCCAACATATGCTTGCTAACATTACTGCAGGATTAAGATAGTAAAGACAGGGCCTCTGCTCAATAACTCTATTCCTACACATACACCTTGCTTACATAGATCAAAAGATAAAATTACTGCCTGCAGAGCAGAATAGAAAGAACATAAAGAGTGGGAGATCAGGATATGGTATCTTGTCTTTATTTTCTGTATGTTTCTATTAAAAAAAATGTGGAAAAGATTATATGGTGACTACTTTCAGTTTGTTATGGATTTAGGAATAGTCAAAAGGCATTCCATTCCTTTGTCCCACCCACAATCAAAGGGAATACAAGCTCTGCACCATCATCTACTTCATAACACAAAAACATATTGACCAGGCCTATTTGCCAGGCTCGCACTTCTGAGGGATGCAGTGACTTATCTGATTCTGCTTCACTGAGTAGAGGGTAGCTAATAGAGGGCATAATTGACTGCCAGAACCTCTGGTGTTAGAAACGTTCCTGTCACCCACATAAAAACCTCAAGGTTCAGAGAAATAAAATTGTCTTTCTATACAATGTATTTATTACCTCTAATAACATCCCTTTACAACTTCTGCATTGAGAGATATGCACATAATCTAAGCACCTCAGCAGCTCCTAACACTGGTCCCACACACACCTCATTACAATGACATCCTATACAAAAATTTAAGCATGAGACCTGAAACTTCCCAGGAGCCTTCTCCCACCATTCACGACACTCTCCAAATAACCTTCAACAAAATCAATTTATACATTTTCCACATACTAGAATAGTGGCACACCTCACCATGGGATTGTAGTTAAGCTTCTGTATTCTGCTTCCTATCACCATAAATTAGAATACTCCAGCTGTCTCACACATTCTTTTTTTGTCAGAGCAAAAAAAGCATCACAGAAATCTGGAATAAAAAAGGTCATGGAGTCCATCAGCCTGCCTACTATACGACGACAGTGAAATGCTGTACTGGGAGTAATTTAATGGAAGTCTTCACAAACAGGAACCAGTCTTGGAGCAAAGGAACAAAAATTGAACAAAACGTTCTTTAGAATTTAACTCTTTTAGTTTATATGCAAAATAACAGCCTAAATTTGCCTTCAGCAGAAGAAATCAGTCATGCAAGAGAAAGTCATTCTAAGACTGGATGTACATTATCGCCGTTTACAAAGGCCAGTCATCACGGGCCTCAGCCACAAAAATGGAAAAGGTTCTTTCGTTTAATTAAAATCAGTTTTAAATTGATCTCACTAAATCACTATGAATTTCCAAAGCATACAGATAATTACAGCTCTTTAAACACCAAATTTAAATTAAACTAATGTAAGTAAGGTTTGAATTGACCAAAGTGTTAGATATTTGCTCCACATGAACTGGAGGCAAATATCCCAGGCAAAATTAACGGAACCAAACTGGTACAATTCTAGTATCCTAAACCTGCCCACAGGATCCAGGCATCTCTATGCCTCCTCAGCTTCTGCCATGTTTGCAGGTAACCCTCTATACAGGTCTACCATTCCACTCCTTTGTGGACCCCAGGTCTGCCTCCTGGCAAATCGAGCAGCACAAGCCCCTCACCTGTCTATCAGAGCAGCACCACTGCTTGAATTACACTCAAGATTACAGTCCAAGCCACAAGACATTGAGAGGATGCTACAGAGAGAGGGATGCAGGTCCCTGGCCCTAGTGTAGCTGTGCCTGAGAACCAAGGCAGAGAAGGAGAGGACAGACACAGACTGGGACCAGCACCTCAACAACAACAATCCACACCTTCTCCAAAGGATAAGGCGAGGAGGAGACAGCTGCAGCTTCACCTCCTGCTCCAGATAGAGAGCCATCACAATGCCCTCAGCCAACAAAATCCAGCCAGGATGGTACTACAGCTTTGGGTATACTGTTTCTGCACTGTTTACCTTTCTGCCAGGTCTCTTCTCTGAAGATTAGTCTCAGCTGTTTATCATCACATATATGAAATCTAGTTACAAAGGCTTTGCTTTCCTGCACAGCCTTCCAACCGCAGCTCGCTTTGTCTGCACATCAGGTACAGAACCTACACTGAACCAGTTCAGCTAGCTTGTTAAAAAAAAAGAGACAGGGCTCAGGTTTTTCTTATAATCCCCTCAGTTTGAAGCACATCAAGTATCTGATGGCAATTAACTACAAGACTATCAGAAAGGTACCTTGGAGCACTGTGAAACAACTGAAAGCAATTGAAAAAGTCCTGCATTATAGTGCGTCATACACTTCATGAGATGTACTCTTAGAACAAAAGTCACAAATGGAAAAAGAGCCTTTTCAATTCTAGTATTACATATAATTTTTTTTAAAAAGTTACAATCCTAGAAGATGATGCAACATATATTTTAATATCAGATTATGTGCAAATTGCTTCAAATGCAAATTATGAGAGCCCAGAAATAACTTAATTGTAACAGCTCTTTCAACATAACAACCTTCCCTGATGACCAATATTCCATGAAAACAGCTCAGAGGCAGAGCATGGGGTGTGTAAGTCTTGCTCTGAAGCAAGGCATGACCAGCAATACTGTTCACATCTTACCACGTGCATCTTCCCAGCCATACCGGTAAGATCAAAGGAGAGGTGAAGCTGAAGAGCATTTTGCGCTGATGGAAAGAACACATTCCCTTCTACCCAGCCTGATGCTAAAGGACAGCGAACAGTTAGTGTAATTTATTTAAGATAATCAGCCTTTGTTTTCAGCCATAAAAGTTCAGTCTTTTGATCAAGTGCTCCAGTAGCATCTGTGGACAGACAGGTGTAACCACCTTACCTTTTTGTAATACACAAACTCTGAAGTAATTACCTCACCACCCCTGCTTTAAACACACAGCACAGAATGCCTGCAAGCTCATTAAGCTCTCTCTGAGAGCAAACAAGAGATTATATATGTGGTTTTAAAGAGAGCTCGACTATCTGAACAAGCCTCTATTACCCAGAGTCGATTGTTAATGGAATAATAACTTCACCTTCAGAGCATTTGTAGGTGCTAACTGTGGTGTGGAGGAAAAGACACTTGGTCACATTCAAAGCCAGCTATCAAAGCCTTGCTCCAAGCAGTTGCTGTAGTGCTGATTATGTTAAGGAAGCCTTAAGTACCTGCACTGAGGCATACACAGAGCTAGATGTGAATATTTAGTATTTGCAAAGGGACACACAAATGTTTAAGCTAGCAGAAGTAACAACAATGAACCGTTCTGAGGGATTACTCAATCTGACATGATAATAACTGTTACTGTTCACTTCCTACATCATAAAAATATGTAAAAAGTTGCAGGCTCCTAGTTAGTTAAAATTTGAGTCATTTGCTAAATTTCAGTGATACCACAAAATACTCAATATGAGATGGCACTGGTCTCAACAGAGCCTACATTAAAACAAGCCGGTACTGTCTGTTCACATAAGTAAGTTTTCAAAGAAACTTGAATAAAGACTTGTATAGCTCTTGAAATGCAAGTCCCATTCAGCTTCTTCATCCTGCTTAGTGAATGGTAACTACGTTTTATCTAGCATTTTATAAAGTGTATCTATAGAAGGCAAGTAATGGCTAAACAACATTACATTTGGTAACACAAGTTATTTCTTCACCACCGGTTCCTGCAGTTTCCAAGGTTGCAGGCTGAGTTCAGTTACTCAACTGCTAAATTTCCAAGGTGTCGCATACAAAATATTCTCTGAAGTCATTAAAAGCATTTTAGTTTCTATTCTTCATGTAACACACAAACCTCTAGAAGAATCGTGCATTTTAGAAGTCACGGCAGTCTTCCATAGCCAGCGTTTAAATAACGGCATTTTTATTGACACGCTCCCATAACGTGCAGGACATGGAGCTGTTCCATTCCAGACACCTCCTTAACCCAACAACTCACGTTAAGCCATTTGTTGAAATCACAGCAACTCTCTCTAGAGCAGGATTACCAGTTTCAATATGCCCATCAACTTTTTTGTTCTTCAAGAAAAAAAAAGTGCCGTAAACCATTTTTGCCTTAACACTAAGAATGAAAAAAATAAAATAAAATAAAAAAAAACCAAAAACAGTACTCTGGTAAATATCAACTTCTTCCTATGTTGGTAACAAATGCCTGTTTAGTCAGGAGGAATAAGAGAAACGCCCCTTTCCCTAATAACATATCATAACCATATTTAATGCTACTAACACTTTAAAACACATCTGCATCCACCTCTGCATCCACTAGTATTTCGCCGGGCATTGACTGCACACAAAAGCAAGCTTTTTTCTGAAGCAAGTGCCTTGCTAAATCAGGGCCTAAGCATCTAAGTGTGACAAAAAGAACAGAAATATGCCTTCCTGATCATTTTAAATTTTAAAATATAATAAGTATCCACCTTGTGAAAGCATGCAGTTGCACTGCCAAGGCCTATTTGATAACTAAACAGCACCCTATGGCTGGCAACCTGAGACCCAAGGCTTGGCTGTTAGAGAAAATTACATTCCTCCAAGCTGAATGAAAATTATCCTACCCAATTTCTCCACTGCAGTGTTAGAAGGAACTAATTTTGTTGGCCAGCAAAGCAAGTGGCCAGATCCACTCTAGAATAGCCAGGAAAGTCTGTACTGTCTCAATAAAGTAGGACCACTTAGATAACATGATACTAACAAAAAAAAAACCTCTCTTCATTTTTGTTTTCATGCCACCAGCTACTGTTACAGAAGTCTCAAAAAAAAAAAAAAACCCACCAAAAAAAAAAAAGCCCAACACAACAACAACAAAAAAAAACCCAGCCAGGGAAGCCAGAGAACTTTGCAATAAACTTCAGTTTAATCCTGTTACAGACACTTAGACACTTCTCACACATCTTATTCCATGCCTGTTACTACATCTAACATTCAAAATCCTTCTCTGGTTGGTGAGCCTCATTCAACCCGGTCTCCAAACCTCCTTATACAGCTCACTCCTGTATTTCACCTAACCAACAGATACCAGCCCTGGCTAGCTGGAACCTCCTAACTCACACAATCACTTGACACGGGAGTCTCCCTTCCAGGCTTCCCAGTCACCACTTACCCTACATTTAGCTCTACAATCCCAGCCCATGGCCACTTGATGGACAACAAAACACCCTGGGGGAGAACACAAGCAGGTCTGGGAAAACACACCAGTACCAGCAGCGGGCACCTTCACAGCAGTCTGTAACAGAAGACATCTAACTTCCCCACAAACATTCACAGCCCAATTTGTTTTAAGCCTGTGAGTACAATTATTTTTAACTTATAGTTAAACAACTCAGAATAATCACACACTTTCCAAAGATGTAAGAGGACACAGATTGCAAACCCACAGAGAACACTCACAATAGAGAGCCAAAGCTTATTTCTGCAGTTTTGGGGGGTTTTAAGGTTTGTTGCTTTTTCTTCCTGGAGAAAAAAAGCTTTTGTTCCCAGGTTCAGTGTGAAATTCTGTAGATGCAGCCCATGCAAAAGTCTCAAGTGGAGAGAATGCTCTGGTTCTTTCAGTCTTGATCTGAAAACAGCTTTCAGTATTACCCTGAAATAGAGGAGCAAGGATTTTGTATAGAAACTGGGAAGTCTGGTTAGGTCCTAAATTAATTAGCAAACAACACTTACTGGGTTTGCAGCCATATCCCATAAAATTATTACACCAAATATGCATGTGGTTATGAAATTAGTACACACAGCAGTCCTTTTCAAGAACAGTCTATTTAACACACCACACTTTGCTTTCATCACTCTGTCTCCGGAGTGACAGTGTGGATTCCTAGTTCTTCTGCTCAGTCAGATCATCTACAGCAAGACTAATATAAAACTCACTGGAGGGGGGGTGATGGTGGAATGGAGTGGAGGGAAAAAAAGAAAGAAAAAAAACAAAGTGAAGTGTGAGAGCACATTGACAGCAGTCAATTTCTAATTCAAGCACAGTTTGAGTGCTCCAGCTTGGAGATTTGAATTTTTAATTTCACCAGGAGAATGGGTTCCAAATTAAGCATCTGATGCACAGTCAGTCTGAAACCAGAATTGAGTTTACTGAAATAGAAAGTAATTTTCTTTTAACAGCTCAGTAGTGATCACATATAATGAAAATAAAACAATGTGGCAGTTCCTATATTGCCAAGGGTGAGGAGTCAGAACGCTTTTTAGTTTTACAATTTAATATCAAAATCCCAGGACAAATGCTCCTCTCCTTTGCCTGCTGAAGGAAGTTTATCTTACAGCCCCAATCAGGCTGTCAGGACATGATGTCAATGCTGTCTAGACAACAATGGAGATGGAAAGATGGAATGGAGCTCCAGACATCAGGAAAGCTGAGAAATAACTTCCCACAGAAAGAACAGCACCTCAGGATGCTGCTGAAGCCAGGCACGTACACAAGCTGCAGTTACAACAGGGCACCTAGCCCACCTCTAACACGGAGGAGGGAAAGAAGCAGCTCTGGTCCCCCTTCCCCAAAAATATAGTCTCAGGGCTTTGCATGAACCCCTGCAACTCTTTATGCTCCCACAAAATGTCTGTGCTCCAGTACTCTGCTCATTGCAGCAGCGATTGTGTGGATTGTGGTTTTGCTGGCTGACAAGAAATCACCACTCTGAGTGGCAAGATGAAGACTTTCAGCTGAGCCCTGGAGGTACAGACAACTTTAGCAAGTCCTTGCTAAAGACCACCAGATCACTCAGCACCGTCAGTCTGCACTGCCTGCGAGGGTTCAACCTTCGTGCTAGTGCCTTCCCTTGGAGGCCGACGTGGGTAAGAGGAAAGGCGCACACGATCTCCCTTCTGAGATCCCTGGTGAGAATACGGCTCGGCCTTTACAGCCCTAAGCAAAGCTGTGAACAGGTAAAACTGAAGTTGGAAGTTTGGTTTATTGGGCCTGAGAAGAAATCAGTTATATTCTTTTCCTCCGGTGTGGAAAAGGAAAATGCAAGGTTCAGGTGAAATTCCAAGATCATCTTATGAAGAAATAATGGAGTAAGTACTATGGCAGGTATTGCCGAAACTGCAGCAAATACTATGGGCACAAACACCACTCTTCCAGCAGAAATCACCGTTCCTTCTAAGTAAGGTGGGACAGAAGTCACTCTGCCTAGAGCAAGTTAGGTACCTTAAAAAGAAATAACCAACCAAAACCACCTCCAACAACACAAACAGGCAAACCCTCACATTTGAGGAAAGAACATAGCTTCTCCCCAGAAGGTAACTGCGCTGCATTACAGAATTTAGCAGATGAGCCAGCACAGAGCAACAATGGCAACGATATGGAAGTAGAGAAGACCTCAAGAAAGGTCTGGAGAGCACTCAAAGGCAGCACTCACCAGCACACCACTTCTGCCAGACAGCTAGAAGTTCATACAGCCCCAAGCAAAAGCCCTGGCATTAGAGGTCAAACTTGGCATTTCCTACCCACATCACCAGGTATTTCAGGAACACTGGCTCTGCAACCAGACTACCAGAGGGACAAGATTCAAGTGACTGCCCACTCAGTTCCAGGCAGGAGCTGGGAATTACCCTATGTGCTTCACACCAGGGCTGCAGGCTAAAGATGCAAGAGGACCAAATCTCCACACAGATTCAAAAGCCATGCCCAGAGGCAGACAAGGATTCGGGGATGCAGTCAAGCAGCAGCCAGCCACCCAGCACCCACAGTGAGGCAGGACATCAACACCAACAGATCTACTTTGTCATTTGCCCGTTTTTGCCTCCATCCCAGCTCTGCCAATACCAATGGTGTACATGTTTTCCACTCCTCCCATCAAATCCTGCCTTCTTATTCAACTTCTCTTCTTGGCCCCCACCTAGGTCTCAGAAACCAATCACTTGTTTCTCTTCAAATGAGGGAGAGACACATTAGAATCAGAAGTCTTTCCAATTGCTGCTCCAGACCTTTGGTCAAAGTCTGTATGGGTCACACTTAATGCTCCAGAGCTCAGAACAGTAACCACCCACAAAATTCCTAAACAATCTTCAAATCTAGACAGATAAACTCTTCCCCAACGTCATTCTAAAATACCACCTCTTTGACACAAAGGATAAACTGAAAAGGACCACAATCCAAACAAGCACAAGCCTCCACCAGCATTGTCCTCATAACAGCAAACAAGCACATACAGGACTTGCCTCCAAAAATCCTCCTTGTATGAGCTTCCAGGCCTCTCCCAGCTCACCACGCACTCAGACCACACCATCTCTTTCTAGACGGAAAGACCTCATACTTCACATTCACACTCAGAAGGGCTAAGAATTTTCTAGGCTTCTCCAGGTGCATTATAAGGAGCCCAACTCCACTTCAGCTGTATCCACTGATCTCACTGCTTGCCTCCAGGTGCTAAGGCTTTTGGGATCCAGGACTTCAGTCAGGGCTCCCATTATCTCTTTCACAGCACACACATTTTGTATGAGCATCTAAACCAAACCTCACTCTGCAGGAACATTGGCTCCATTCATTCCCTTTGAGATCATCTCAATGAAAACACTCTTAAGAGACCTTCTTTCCCGAGACAGTAAATCACTGCTATTCTCATCTATCAAATCAAGACAATTACCTGCCACAATTTACACTGACAGTCTCCCTGGGCTAACATATATTAGCTAATAATACAGGTTATGCTTATTAGCATATGCCTATGATACTTAACAAAAGCATGGATTTTTGTCAGAGTTGTTTAAAAAAAAAACATATTTCTGTCACATGCTATTTGTAAGTCACATAAATATTCCTACCCAAGTACAAGGCCACAAGATCTGTCACCTTTCACTGAACCCTACCCATCTGCTTTTCTTACCCATGTAAGTTAAGGCAAAATATTAATCTTGAAAGAAATTGTACCCTTATGTGAGATAGCTTGCAGATGTTTCTTGGGGGCCAAGACATGTGATACCATAATGAAAGAAATTCTTAAGCAAAATACTTAGAGTAAAAAAATTATATGTAAATGCCAAAACAAAAACAAAACCAAAAAAACCCAACAACAACAACAAAAAATGACCTCTCGGGAGTATTCTCTCTATTAAAAAAAGATTGTCTTGAATAAGCTAATGAGACACTTTTTCAGGTCAGCAAATTCTGGATTCAGCTTAGCATTTTAAATGGCTAAAAAAAAGGTGCAGATTGTACCATATGGTGTTAGATGCACACCTGAAAAGATCTGCTTTGCTAAAAAAATGTTTGGCAGAAGAAAATTTTGACTGTCATTCAAATAACTTTCCAGAATAAATATAACCATTAACTAGTTATTTCCTTTTTTTTTAATATTATTTGCTTTATAAAAACTTCATTCAGGACCCAGAATTAGCAGGATGCTAATGCTACCAATGCAAGGTAGGTCACATTTGCCTGCCCATTTTCTCCTTCCCAGGATGGCACAGGGGAAAGAGGGGGGAAATAGGGAATAGAGGCTTCCCTTTTTGGTCAGTTCCTCATGAGTTGTTCTTCTTGAGGGGAGCATTTCTCACACACTTTCCCTGTGCTAGCGTGGGGTCCTACCCACAGGAGACATTCCTCCATGACCCTCTCCACATGATTCCTCTCCCATGGGGCATCAGTGGGTCACTGCTATAAACTCCTAGAACGTCTCTCAGTCCCAGACTGCTGCCCCCAGCCTGGTCCCCCACGGAGGCACAAGCCCCCTCAGCAAACCTGCTCTGGCATGTGCCTCCGTCTCTCTCTGTCTCTTATCTCTCTACACAGGCTGCAGGTTCTATCTGGGGCTTGCTGCAATGTAGGTCAGAGATTCTTCCCTATTCCTCCACCTGCTCCATGGTGGGCTCCTGCCTGGCCCAGGTACCTGTCCATGGGCTGCAACTGGGGTCTCTGTATCCTCCATGGGCTGCAGGGGGGAAACCGCTTCACCATGGTATTCTCCACAGGCCACAGACAATCTTCTGTCAGTGCCTCTTCCTCCCGCACCTTCACTGACCTTGGTGTCTGCAAAGTTTCTTTTATCTTCTCACTCCACTCTCTGGTGGCAAAATGTGGCTGTTTGTTTTTTTCTCTCTCTAAAATGTGATTCCCAGGGGTGCTGTGACCAGTGCTTGTTGGCCCGTCCAGCCTTGTCGGCAACAGGGTTTGGGAGTTTGGCCTTGGGAGCCCAGCTGGGATTTGCTTTGTTGGACCCTTAAACTTTCTAGCTGCTTCTTGCAGAAGCCACATTGCAAACGCATGACACTCCTTCTTCCAGGTTTACACACAGTACTCCTCACAGGTATTACTAAGAAGTAGCAGGCACAACTGCTCTAGCTTCCCTTTCAGGGAAAAGGATGTGTTTTCAGAGACACTCGATCTCATCAGTCCTGAGGCACAGCAGCAATCCGATGCACACCACATGAGAAGCTACACAACACTTACCCAAGTTGCAAAGCTTGCCCAAGACAGAGCTAAGGACTTACACGGGACCCCTGAGAACAAGCATTGTCACGCTAAGGCTTGGTACCTTTAGAACTCCTGTATTCACTGAACAGACTGGAGATTTAAAAAGCAGCATTTCAAGACAATTTTATCTTAATATTCTCAGAACTATCAAACCTTGGAGTTCCCAAGCAGACCCCGTAATAATGTTATTCCATACGGGATTCTGTACAGTGAAGTTTCATTGGAAACTTCAGGTTTAACTTATATTTTCACCAGAAATTTGACACAAATACAAATGTATTTAGATGACTCCTTAAGTTATCTATAATATGCTTTTTGCCTGCCTATGTTTTTGTACTCCAAACTAAACAAGTCTACATTAATCCACAGATCTGAAACAGGAAAGTGTAAATCTACCAGCATAGTCACCAACATCAGTTTATTAATAGGCTCCTTTAATTCCCAAGTCAAACAGTGATGCCTCTAAGCTGGAAGACTTTTAAAGCCTCTACCGATTAGGGAGAAAGGAAAATTCAAAATATTTTGAAGGCACTTGCAAGTTTTACAACCTAAAAAGCGTATTCTCCCTCCAGTCCTCAGTGAGTCAGAACATTTTGCACCAACTGCCTCATAAAAACAGAGGTGCCAATAAACCTGAGAGCTACTGAGAAGACATGTGTTTTTTTCATTTCTGTACAATAAAAGAGTCCTAGACCTTTACTAAACAAAAAAACAAAAACAAAAAAAAATCTTAAACTTGAATTACTTTAAAGTCTGAGTCATAAGCAAGGACTTCTGTACAAGAGAAAGCCATGAAGAGAGAGCTAAGGACATCTCTAAGGTTAGAATGCCCTCTTTGGGTATAAAGACATATTTGCAGCAACAGTAAATTTCAGTAGACAGCACTGTTTTATGCTAGAGGAAGGAAAGTAAATCAAAGAATACAAAACGTGCCACTCTAAAACTTTTAATGCTGTCATAAACAGCATCTCATTACCCTCTACTAGCAAGAACGTCCCTACGATGCTACATACCAATAGTGAGAGTAACCCCACAGCAAAAGGGGATAAGAAAAGAAAGGGACGGGCAAAACATAAAACAAGGGAGGTTCAGACTGGACAGAATAAAAAACGTTCTCATCCTGAGGGCAGCCAAGCATCAGAGCAGGCTGTCCAGAGGTTGTGCAGTGCTTGGAGTTTTTAAAGACCTAACAGGATATATCCCAGAGCAACCTGGTCCAGCCTCGATCTCAGCCCCACTTTGAGCAAGGAGTTGGGCCAGAGACCTCCTGAAGTGCCCTCCAACACAAACTATCCTACCATACTGTTGAGCTTTAGATACAAGTCTCAGGATTTGCAGCATTTTGTTATTGGCAACAAAACTTCAGGATTTTCATCTGTGAAGATGCATCCAACTTTGCCAGAAAGTCACTTGTCCAATTTAGCTCCACAAAGGAGTCACAAGGCCAAAAACAATAGCTTCAGCACATCCTGGAACGAGCTGACTTTCTATTAGTAAAATTAAGAATAAAGTTCAGAAAGTGAAACAAATAAGTTCTCAGTCAGCTTTTAAGTATCCAGCATACACACATACAGGGAAATGACAGGTAGCTTAAGCAAGGCAGACACAGAAAGGCATTTAACAATACAGGCACTCCTATCGTTTCACAGCAGCAGACCTTTAGCAGTTAGCTGGTGATTAAACGCTGCTTGAGTATCACTTAAATGTCACTTTGATCTACTGCAGTTATTTCAAAAAATGTTTATTACTGAGGCTTTTTATTGGCTGTGAAAACATTGGAGAGCATTTCTCTGGAGGCATTATTCAGTTTACTACATTAACATTTACTCTAATACTTTTCCATAGGCTGCTTGCCAACTGGAGGACAACACCGAGTCATCTCCTAGACTGTAACTGTCTGAAGACACTTGCCTTTCCAAAACAGAATCCCTTAGATGGTGCCAAGAGCATTGCAGACACACGTGCCCTGGCATCACCTCTGAACAGGTCCAACAAAACCTGCCTCTTGCATAGATCTCCTGGCAAAGGAAGGAGGAAGACCACCTCTACCCAGGGAATGCTGCCTCTACCTCCTCCAGCCCTTTAAGCCACATTACAACGCAGGCACGGAGAAAGGCAAACCTGAACACTGCCGCACAGCCACGTCTGCCAGCCGTAACTGAGCCACAGACCCACACGTTCTATAGAACTGAGCACACAGAAATAACTCTTATTTGTATCTCCTCTTCCGTATCTCCTGGTTTTATTTAGAACTTTAGGGACTTCTTTCCTCTCCCACTACATAGCAAAATTGGTGTTTAGAATACATTTGCACGCTGTATCAAATAATTCCTTATAATAGCCTTAGGCTGTCCTCTGCATTGCCTTTACTCGGTCTGTTTGCTTTACTATTATCACTGCTGTTATGATTCCCAACATACTTCCCTGCATTGTAATCCTCCTTTTAAAAACTTCTCTCCTACTTTACATCCTGGATTTCAAGTCACTAGAGGTTTTTGGTGTTTTTTTTTTTTTTTAAGAGAGCTAACATGAAGAACAGCTGCTCCTAAGAGACCTGGAAGAAAGACAGCAACCTTGTGTACTTCTCGTGTGGTTTGCACTGAACAGTAGTCACACTGTCCTTTCAGTAACCGCAGCCGCTCTACACTTGCTAGGGCCACACTTAACACCTAGACTTCCAACTTAATGCCTAGGCAAAGCACACAGAGCTTCAGTAAGGCAGCAAGTAACAGAACTGTGTGTGTCCCGATCCAGGGGAAAGGTCAGGGCCCTCATCAAAAACTTCAGTGCCACACCACACTTACCAGAAACACAGCCAAAACATTGCTGCACACTGTTATCACTAGTTATAACAAAGTTAAATATTTTTAATTATACAACACTGAGAGAGTGACATCAATATACACAGCTTCTTCAACTCAGCAAAGATGAAAAACACTTTGCTAGCTGTGCTCTAGGGGACGAGGAGAAGGACCTGAAAAGGAACAGAGCATGCCAGCAGGTTTCACAGAGGGTGACCAAAGTCCCATGAATTGTTCTTCCTAAAACAGCAGCACTAAGTTATCAGTTCCCAGTCCTACCTCATACAGAGGATGACAAAGGTACTCCTCACAGACCAAGCATAACTATACTTA
Source organism: Heliornis fulica (assembly GCA_013399135.1). Classification (NCBI taxonomy): domain Eukaryota; kingdom Metazoa; phylum Chordata; class Aves; order Gruiformes; family Heliornithidae; genus Heliornis; species Heliornis fulica. The sequence goes on along the minus strand of VXBZ01004862.1, from coordinate 161,799 downwards.
AGACAAGCAGAAAACATCTCCTCAGCTAACATGAAATAGCTCCTAACTTGGCCCTGAAGCATGAAGTCCCATGGAAAAATCTGTCATTGCCAAAAGCTGGCACCATAGCAGGAAAGTTCTCAGTTTGATTAAAGAACAAATACCTTCCTGATAGCTCTCCCTGCATAAAAAGGACGAAGCAGGAGCTAGTCTTTCCTTGCCTTACAGCAACCGGAGCCCCCTGACTGAGCAGGATTTCCCATCTTCATCCTCACTGGAGGAGCCAGCCAGCACTGATGCACTGCTCAGAGGGAATCGCTAATTGGAGCAGCCCTTCTCATGGCCAAGTCTGTACAAGACCCTGGCAGACCAGAAGCACAACACTACAGCAGCTGTCTCACCACTACCACGTTCAGGTTTCCCAGGGAAAGGGGTAACACAATACCTGTGGATTATTAACTACTTTGGGAGCAAAACCACACGGAGGATCAGCTGCACTCCAGGCAATAGCAACCAAGCCCTTCTCACACAACTTCAGCACAGGTCTCTCAGGATTTTGACTGCTCTACGCAAATAAAAACGTATTGCTTTCCTAAACAAGAGTTCATGCTGGATGGGAGCAAGGTTCCAGCACAGTGCCCTGCCAAAAGAGTGCTGCCTCATCACAGCAGCAGCACAGCCTCAGGCTGTCCAGCACGTCCAACAGCATCTCACACCCCTGAGACTCCACACCACCACTTACAAGTGTCAGCATCCCTTTTGTGTCATTCCCACTGGGGACACAGTAACCACAAAGGTGTTAAAATTAACAAAATCTTGCTACAGCAATGTAAGACACCACCAAACTCAACAGTAGCCTGTAACAGCCTCTCCAGATCTGTGTGCCTATGGCACTTCAACAGCAAAGCTGGAAACACAACACAGTGCAAATATGACAGGTTAATGCACTGCTCAGTAAATGGGAGCAGCCAAGTCCCAAACAGCTGTGTTGTCCACCCCCCTCCCATCCCATCATCCCAGTCTCCACGGGCCATTAGCAACAGGAAGCACCTGGACTTCAGCCCAGCACATGAAATTCAACCTCATCCCTGCCTCAGTAAGCATCCCTGGCCAAAACCCTAACAGAGAAAGGAGAGATTTTGTGCTCAAAGTCATGGCCTCCAACAAGAGGGAAAATCAAGCCTTTCTTGATATGATCAGCTTAGCTGTCACAACACACAGATATTTTACGGGGTTGAGGCTGCCTGGATTCACCACACTGAACATGCTCAGTGATGCTCCTTCCTTGGAACCTCAGGGTGCTTCCCTGAAGCAAAACATTTGTGTGTGTGTGTAGGAGGCGAAGGAACAACCAGAGCAAAAGAATTACGTAGCCATAACGTAACAAAAAAAGCCTGCCGCTATAAGCGTCTGGCCTTGAAAGTAGTCTCCACCAGCACCACATCAGGTGCCTGTTTATCTGCAGTAGTGATAATCCTCAAAACTAAGCTGGTACATCTGTGGGAAGGATGCTTACCACCATATCATTTACAGATGGGAAACAAAATACTTTTAATATCTAACTACACCAGTAAGAAAGTGTTTTGCTATCAGGAAAAAAGATGTCCTTCTACTTCCCAAGCTCTCTGGAGACTCTCTGGATTTAAAAAAAAAAAAAAAAAACAACAACAACAAAGGCACACACTAAGGATGATTTCCTTCAATGCTGAGAACATATTTTTCAGACCCAAAGGCCTGTCTGCCAATTTAAACTCAAAGTGCTGCCAGAAAGACGAGTTGAGCTAGGGACCACTCTGCTCACCCCATCAATCAGCAAAGTCATGAAGCCATTGTCAAACTTCCTCATCCACAGGCACATTGAACACATCTCCATCCTTTGATTCTAATGGTCCATTATTATTATTAGGAATTTATCAAAGTCTTGAAAAGCTACACTGGTGCTGCATGCCTCACCTTATACAGAGACTTGCAAAACAACTCAGAAAAACCTAACAATATCAACTGCCCGTTCCTGCCTCTCCCACAGACACCTTTCATTCTGACTCAGACTAAAAATACTCACTATCAACCTCCCGACTTTTCACTCCACAGGTTGCTTCAAAGTCCTGCCCCACTAGCCTCTCAGCCCAGCAAAAGCAAGCTTTCAGCTAGAGATCGCTAAACCCCTCCAGCCAACCACTTCTGCCACTGCAGAGGACGGGGAAAGTCCACACACGCAACATTCATTCTGCTCTTGATTTCAAGCAGCCACTTTTCACACTCAGCTCTTTTCCAAAGAGATTTTCTCATCTGAGCACACATATACTGTGTTTACCAAATTACTGTTAAATTCACAGCTCAAACTTGGGTGCTGTTTGATCTGGTCTATAAATACAGGTAAAGCACACACCTTTGAAATGAAAGGAGACAGGTAAGCACTATTAAGATCCATCTTCCATCTCTAATTCTGAGTAAACAGTTGTTTATACGTAGGAAATATTTACCTTTCAAAGCAAAAATCTAGATTCCTTAATTTAGTTATTTTTTTACACTCATTACAAATAAGCATATTGACAGAAGTCATTAAAAGCAGAGTAACTAGGCAAACTAGACAATTTGCACTGACACCAGGGTCACACAACCAACACACCTATTTGTAAAGCAGCAAGAGAAGAAAGAAAGGGAGGAGGGGGTGAAAAAAAGACTTGAAAGTGCCACCAATCGTACTCATTAGGCAACAGGGTCCCAATTAGCAATATATCACACAGAGATAATAAGAAACTTGCTGGAAGGAAGCGTGGCTGTAAGATGAAGGAGGGTCTGAAACAGAGAGCGCAGCATTGTACAGGCTACAAAGGAGAGGCAGAATCCAAATTCTGCATGTCCCAAAGGAATCTGAACAAAGAAACCATACTTGAGGCAAGCACATGATCTCACCGCTCCATCTGCAGACTTCAGACTAGTCATTAAGCCACTTCACATTCTCAGCATCAGTAAATAGGGAAGTAACTCCACATCAATAGCTAATTCAATTTCCATACAGAAAACTGATGTTTAACAAACAAAGTATGTCCATAGTGGATTTCAGCTTCCACAGCAGCAGTAGCTAGGAGGCTTGGTAAAGAAACTTTCTCCTTGACAGCATTTTTCAGGTGAGCAGTTAATGGAATCTGTGCCTACTTGTAGAAGGGAAGAAAATTAAAAGGAGTGTTAAATAGTTAAAATTACAGAGAATTAAGTAAACACCTCCAAACGAGGACACCACCATGCTTAATGCAGGCACAGGAGCCTTTGTTCAGTGCCAGAGGGCCAAGTTTTTCCTCGTGTGACTGCTAATTTACAAAGGGCACATTCATCCCCGATACATCAGGGTTTTGCAGCAGTTTTCCTTCAAGAATATTGAATAGTATTACAACATACCCTGGGCTCAATCCTAATCTTAGTGACACAGCATGAAAGGGCTGCTCTCTAGAAAAAGATGGGAGATGCTAAGGATGAACTTGGAAATCGCTATGGCAACTCCGTGCAGGTTCCTTTCTGTTCACCTGCGAGGGTGATACTCCAAAAGAGGTAGAAAATCCCTTTCCACAGGGCTCATTATTATGCATTATGGGCAAAAACAGAAGAGGCTGCAGCATGTCTGCGGCTCAGTTAGAAGTTCTGCTCAAAGAAACCCAATGCTAAAGTGAAAAGCCACCCTCACTCCCGATGAGAGCTTGAGAGGTGTTACACACTCCAGTAAATCTCATTTGAAAGGTCAGGTGGTTCAGTAGATGTCGGAGGCCCAAGTTATGGTGAGCAAAAAAAGCCTAACCAAGTGTGCCTAATTTGTGAACAAAGTCAGAATTAACCTTTAGGTTTTTTACTTTCGTGAGGACAAAACATTGTTTGCAGTGCTTTCTGTCTTCCTGTTCGTCACCATTAATTTATCCCAGTGCTAATAAATCCTCTCTGCTTACATGGCCTCACTACAATTCCAGTAGCAGCAGCTTAGGCCCAAACTTTTGACTTCACTTTGCTGAAGAGAACAAAGGCTGATTTATCTAAATTTAAAGAGGGAGGAAGCCAGTGGCAATACAATACTTCTGACTTCTCTTTAGAGAGCCGCGCTGCCGCACTTGCAATCATCAGTATCGTGTACAAGAACAGGTTATTTTCACTGCCCAGTCTCCAAGAATGATACAGAAAATCGATGACCTTGATAATACAAGCACTGGGAAGGGGAAAAAAAAAAAAAGACAAAGTTGGACTTAATCTCAAATTTACAAAATGCTATTTATAAGCATTTGAGGGAGGGTCCTTTTACATTCCCTTGACCCATCACAACCACGAGGTTTTAAGTAACCACAAACCCCTAAACTCAGGTGTGGTTTTTTTTCTTTTCAAATCAAATATTTATTGATTGAAATCATCCCCAGTTTTCAGTTTCATAAATGCCTAAAACCACTATCAATAGTAAAAATTTACTATAAATTCAGCTACAAAGCCACTCTCTATCCTTCCTAGAAAGGACCACAAGTTTGACTTCAGCAATGAGATGGTGGAATACCCAACAAACACGCTTAATGGGACTTATTACTTAAGCAACCAGAAAAAAAAAAAAAATCAATAAAGTAGAACTCTACTATTTTCATGAGCCACTGTGAGACCAACTGCAAATCAGCAAGGAAATGAACAAATACAGAAGGACAAAAACAGAGGTAATACATCCCAACGTATTTTGTATGTTTCTTTGAAAAATTCGCTTTTAATTACCAATAGTGTTTG